>OV651821.1:44234283-44672234 GCA_927349885.1 Psylliodes chrysocephalus
CTCCCCCCTTCACCTTAAAATTACCTCAACTCACACATGGCCACCCCCCTTGTCAACTCCACTGAATGGTTGAAGTTGAAATACTATTCACAGAAATGACTTGTAGAAATTGAAAATACTTGCGGAACTTGCTACGTGCTTGCCCGTTTGCTCAAGTTTAAATGTTATCAGGAACTTACTATGATTAGTTTTTGAAATATGAAGTATAATAAAACTTTTTCCTACGACCACTTAGGAAAGTGACACATATCACACTATATAGTCCTATGGAAAGTGTCCTATATCACACGCGTATGACTAAGAATTTACTTTCCACCCAAGTGAGAATATGTTACTTTCCGCAGTAGTTGTCAAAAAATGTCAAACGCCTAATTTCTATTTTGATCTATGTAATGTCCATATTAATACTAAAATCGATATGATTGTTAAATTATTGAAATTGTTTTAAATTAGATCCTAGATATTTATCTTTAACAATTATTATTAAAATAATTTTAAAATAACTAAGATTATGTTTGCTCTTTAATTTGGGTAAATACATAACCGATTAGATCATTCAATTGACGTAAGGCCCATTAGCTCAGTTGGTTTAGACGTCGAACTTATCAACTTTGCCATTTTTTGACCGCGTTCAATCTATGGTTCAAATCCTGGCGGAGCCGAATTTTTTTTTTTGTTTTTTTTTTTTTTTATTAGTTTTTTTTGTTTAGAAAATATGAAAATTGAATAAATACGATTATTGTTGATTATTTTTTTAAATACATTTTAATTAATATAGTAATAATAACCTTGGTTTTACATTTTTTTGATATTATTTTGTAAGCTAATTTCTATTTTGATCTATGTAATATCCATATTAATACTAAAATCGATATGATTGTTAAATTATTGAAATTGTTGTAAATTAGATCCTAGATATTTATCTTTAACAATTATTTTTAAAATAATTTTAAAATAACTAAGATATATTTGCTTTTTATTCTGGTTAAACACATAAGCGATTAGATCAATCAATTACCGTAAGGCCTGTTAGCTCAGTTGGTTAGAGCATCAACTTTGCAATTTGAGACCGTCCAACGACCGCGATCGAATCCTGGCTGTGCCAGAATTTTTTTTTTTATTTTTTTTTTATTTGTTTAGAAATTATGAAAATTTAATAAATACGATTATTGTTGATTATTTTTTTAAATACATTTTAATTATTATAATAATCTGGTTTTACATTTTTTGATGAAATTATTTTGTGGTCGTAGGAAAAATATTGTACATCACTTGTGTGAAAAGTGATTTTCCACACTCGTGTGATAGTCGCACTCGGCTTACGCCTCGTGCGACAATATTTCCCACTCGTGTGAAAAATGTCACTTTCCACACTCGTAATGTAATATACTATTTCCTACGACCACTTAGGAAAGTGACACATATCACACTATATAGACCTATGGAAAGTGCCCTATATCACACGCGTATGAATAAGAATTTACTTTCCACCCAAGTGAGAATATGCTACTTTCCGCAGTAGCTGTCAGAAAATGTCAAACACATAATTTCTATTTTGATCTATGTAATGTCCATATTAATACTAAAATCGATATGATTGTTAAATTATTGTAAATTAGATCCTAGATATTTATCTTTAACAATTATTTTTAAAATAATTTTAAAATAACTAAGATATATTTGCTTTTTATTCTGGTTAAACACATAAGCGATTAGATCAATCAATTACCGTAAGGCCTGTTAGCTCAGTTGGTTAGAGCATCAACTTTGCAATTTGAGACCGTCCAACGACCGCGATCGAATCCTGGCTGTGCCAGAATTTTTTTTTTATTTTTTTTTTATTTTTTTTTTTATTTTTTTTTATTTGTTTAGAAATTATGAAAATTTAATAAATACGATTATTGTTGATTATTTTTTTAAATACATTTTAATTATTATAATAATCTGGTTTTACATTTTTTGATGAAATTATTTTGTGGTCGTAGGAAAAATATTGTACATCACTTGTGTGAAAAGTGATTTTCCACACTCGTAATGTAATATACTATTTTCTACACCCACATGGATGCTATTGCCTTCAACTGAACGAATATATTTCATATCCATTCTAGATAGTGAGAACACAGCAAAAAAATGAAATCACCGTTCATATTTTGATCAACCGACTGCTATTATTTTTAAATAAGTAAAAAATTGTCAGTATATTTTTTAGTTATTGAGATTAAACATAAATTAAAATGGGCTATTCTTGTGTAGAATCCATAAATAATAGCATTTCTTTTTTTATTTCGTTTATAATTATAAATAATTTGTTAATTTAAATAAAACTTTATGAAGTCAATTTAATTGAAGGGGTAAGTGGATGAAGGGGTTATGTTAAAAAATAATTTTGCAATTAACCATTTAATTAGATTCATAGGTATTTTTAGTGAAAAATGTCTTTAAAATGCGTTTTTGTGAGTTAGTAAGAGTGATTATGAACTAATTAGACGCACAAGACCAGACCAAGACAAGACACATATGAACTTAATTCTTCATCAACAAAAAATAGGATTAAAAAGGTTACATATTCTCTTCATCCACTTACCCCTTCAATTACGAGTATTAAAGCAAAAAAAATAAAAGAGTAGGTGGTCTTGTGTTCAGCGTTCTTTCCTTCCACGCAGAGGGATTGGAGTTCGATTCTCGGATGGGGAAAAATGAAATTAACTTTTTTTGCTGTTTATTTTATTTTAAAAATTATTAAAAGTCATAAATTATTTTAAAATTAGTTATTTTGTCTTAATAATCTAAAATATTTTTTTATTTGTAAATTTTCGTTAGTGGGTCGTTGAAAAAATATACTGTACAACTCGAGTGGATTGTCCACATCGCACTCATGCGATATGGCCATCATATCCACTCGTGTTGCACAAGCTACTATTTAATGATAGACATGAAGAATATTTTAAACTCGTTTCCTCACCAATCACTGTCAGATATAGTTTTTTTGCTCACCTTTCTAAAAAGTATTCTGTGGTTTCTTGAGACTCTAGATGTCGACCAGGAAGTCCATAGACATAACTCAATTCTATAGGATGTTTCATAAGGAATGGTAAATATTTTAATCGTAGATTCAGGACCTCAAAATATTTAATATTTTTTTAAATAACACTTGGTCAGATTTTATCTATTTCTGAGATACAGTATTTTTTTTACGACCCACTAGCGAAAATTTAAAAATAAAAAAATATTTTAGGTTTTTAAGACAAATTAACTAATTTTAAAATAATTTATGAATTTTAATAATTTTTAAAATAAAATAAACGAAAAAAAAAAGAAAGTTCATTTCATTTTTCCCCATACGAGAATCGAACTCGAGTCTTTGTGTTGAAGTCAAGAACGCTGACCTCAGGACCATCTATTCTTTTATTTTTGTTGTTGCTTTATTACTCGTAATTAAATTGACTTCATATAGTTTTAATTAAATTGATTTCATATATTTTACACAGAAAAAAATTATCATCTACATTCAAGAAGAACTTTACACTTGGAAGATTACATTTGTTTGAAATAAAGCAGAGTTTGCTTCAAATAATGTTTCTCGATATAATAAGAAAATAAATGTTGAGTGAAGTATAGGCATAATCTTGTATTTTAAGAGTTATAATAATTAATCTGAGAATAAATTATTTCATTCAAGTATAGAATTATGAATTAATCCAAGAAATCTCTTACGTTTATTATAAGTATGATATGCTCTTAAAACCGACCATTGCGTACTTGATTCAATGTTATAAATGGATTCGATTCAAAGCATTTAAATGTCAGAACAAGAATTAAACAATTCGAATCAAAAACCTATGTACCTACTTCAGAAAAGATTCTCTGCACGGTGTTGCCTGCTGAAACTTATTTTAAAATGCAACCCCTGCAATATATGACTGGCACACGTTGAGATGTGATACTTATTATTCGGAAGTCAGAGACCCAACGCTTTTATAGAGAACCTGGCTAATTGGCATTAGCACGTGTTCATCATATTGTCCATTTTCTAACATGTTTGCATCGTATCGTTAGGGTTGCGTTTTACTTTAAGTTAGAAATTCTTTGTGATTTAATTAAAAAGTCTATGAATACATTAAAATGAAATGGAACATTTGTTAAATGAATGGGGCTTCAGCGACCTGATACCAATATTTAAATGTAAGTATATTTAGTTCACTTCTTGTTGGGTATTATTATATATAAATAAATTTATAATCATAAGAACACGAAACAAACTGGAATCGAAGTAAAAAAAAATGTATGATGGTGGATGACGACTTTTTGGAAAGACGACTACTGTGTTGCTAAGACAAGAGGTCGTATCTACGAAAATTCTGATTTCAAGATTCTTACAAGTTTAATAAGCTTACATTTTATTATAACACAAAATAACAAAGGCCTATTTACATTAGAAAATATTTACTATAATTATAAGGAAAGGTTAGTAAAATATGCAAAACTTATTTGCGAAGTCTAAAAGGACGTACTTATCTACCTACCCACATTTACTAAAAATATTCATTTTGTAGATACGACGTCCTATTTTAGAAGGACAAACTTTTGTGTTCCATTTAGGTTTTGAAGTTATAAAATTATTTTTTTTAATTATAGATGGGACACCTAAGAGGACAGAGGAATTTGGTATATTAACTAAAAATGTTTTTCGGTAGATAGGTACCAGTGAGAACCCTATTAAAAAGCAAGAACACCCTGATCTTATTTCAAGATTATTAATTTCTTCAATGAAACTATCCTATAATTTAACCAAAATCAATATATTTATGTCAAAGATCATATTATTATTGTGACAAATTTAGTTGTATTGGATTTAAGAACAAGGTATTATTGTATATAAATAAAGTATATTTAAAAAAAGTGTAAGACTTCTTATTTCAAGATAATTAATTTCTTCAATGAAACTATCCTATAATTCAACCAAAATCAATATATTTATGTCAAAGATCATTGTAAAAAATTTAGTTGTATTCGATTTAAGAAGAAAGTATTATTGAATATAAATAAAGTATATTTAAAACAAGTGTAAGACTATTTCATTTAAAATGTACATAATACTGCAATTGAGAAATAGATACTCTTCATTTAATTAGAGGTAGAATAAACCCACTTTAATGTATGTTTAATCTCAATAACTAAAAAATATACTGACAATTAGTTTGACAGAATTGTAACTTATTTAAAATTTTAAAAATAATAGCAGTCGGTTGATCAAAATATGATCGATGATTTGTGGATTTCATTTTTTTGCAGTGTTCTCACTACCTAGAATGGATATGAGATATATTCGTTCAGTTGGCAATAGCAGACTTTTTAGTTTTGTAATCTGTGCGTAGATAAGCTAATATCCATGTGGGTGTAGAAAAAATTAATTATTGGTTTTTTTTGCAATACTATTTCGTTATTATTTCATGTATTGACGTGGAATTTGGTATGGTTATATTTTTGGGCTAATAAATTATAAGCTTATTTTCAGTTTTGATGACCTACTGGATGACAAACTAATAATTATTTGATTCTCGGCATTTATAAATGGAAAAAAAAAACGTATACTTGTTTTAATAGCATAAATTAAAACCACGTGCAAATTTACAAAATGTACCCTAAAGACTTAGACATAAAAATGCCAAGAAAAAAAGTGAATAGTTTTCTTCATCTAATCTCAAAATTAATAACATAATTATTATTAATTTGCCCAAAAAAATCTATAATAATAATAATAATAATAATAATAATAATAATAATAATAATAGTTTATTTGTCCTTTAGGATCATGTTACATGATATAGGATAAGTCATAATATATATGAATAAAAAATATTAAAATACAAATAAATATAGGTACAGTATACAAAAAAAAAAAAAAAATATATATATATATATACATATCTAAGACATGCACATTAAAAATATACAATTAGAAAAACATTTACCTTAAAATATGGTGGTATTCAGATAAATTATAAAAACATGAATCTACTAAATAGTTTTTAAGTTTTCTTTTAAAAGGTTCATATTTCTTTTCAGATTTAATGAAATCAGGGAGTTGATTAAAAAATTTAATTCCAACAAATTCAGGCGATTTCTCAAATAATGCTGTTGAATGTCTTGGTGTTCTGAATAAATTTGCATTCCTAGTTGAGTATTCATGGTAATTTGAATTTTGTAAAAATTGGTGTATGTTGCGTTTAGTATATAGCAACGTTTTATAAATGTAAATACAGGGAAATGTTAATATTTTAAATTTTTTCAAGTTATATTTACAAGTTTGCATTAATTCTAGATTAAAAATAAGCCGGATTATTCTTTTCTGTAAGATAAATACTTTAGATGCATTGACTGCATCACCCCAAAGAATAATGTTGTATGATATATGAGAATATGCTAAAGCATAGTAGACATTAAGGAGTTGCTCTTTGGTAAATATTGATTTTAATTTTAGTATTGCATAGTATGCGCTGTTTAATTTTTTACAAACATTAGATATTTGGCTATCCCAACCCATATTGCTATCAATATGTATGCCCAAAAATGTTTTAACATCTGAGAGCATAATTTCTGCATTATTGACATTTACTTTACAATTCTGGGTAATTTGATTTCTGGAGTAGAACTGAAGGCAAACGGTTTTGTTTGAATTAACAATTAACCAAGTTCCAAGTTAATATGTTAAATATTAACGAAAATATTGCAAAAAATAACGAAAAATACATTTTAACTTTAATACCCTATATCTTAGAAGTAGATAACATTTTTGACACAATGTAATTTAGCAAAATATCAATATTTTGAGTTCCTGAACCTATGGCTAAAATATTTACCATTCTTTATGAAAACCCTGTACAACTAATTTTTGATACAAAGGGTGTTAATGATGGAAAAGCCAAATTTTTTTAAACGAATGAATTTCTTATAATTTTTATGAATTCAAGGTTTTTTTGCCATTCCGATGGGAGCAAATGAGTCATTAAGAGGAAAATATTATTAGTTACTGGGTGAACCAAAACTTACGAAGACGGAATGTTGATTTAAAATATAATTCTATTTTGGTAGGAATTTGCTTTGGCTTATTTAATAATAATAAGAAGATATATAAACATTTTATATAGAGTGGGGCAAAAAGTGGATTGCCTTTGTACCTTATTTTTAATAAAATTGTATGTATTTTTTATTAAATGTCAGTAGTTGACATTAAATCATTTAGAAAATGTATAATTTTTAAATGACATAGGTACTGGGACGTTCAAAAGATATGTATTGGAAAAAACAACGAAAATTTGATTTTTTTTGCGAATTACCCTGTAATTTATTATTTTCTCACACACAAAGGTGACGTAATCTCTTTCGCAAATACGTTAAAGAATGGTTATTTAAAAATAAAAATCAACGTGTTTCAGGATCTTCCTAATTTTTTGCATCATTCTGTATAATTTAGAGCATCGTAGATGAATACTGTATTTGTTTTATGTCTATCTTCTAAAGAAACCATAGATTACTTTTTGCAATTGTGTACAAAAAACTACCTCTGGGTGAGAAATGGTGAAGAAACGAGTCTAATTGATCATATCTGTGATTACCAAGTTTTATGCTTCATATCTCAAAAACTTATCATAGTAAGTTCATGTAACTTTTACACTTTATTAGCAAACAAAAAATAAAGTAAATGTACAAAAATTACGCAATTTAAATGAAGAAATTTTTAAATATAGGGTGAGAGATGGAAAAAGCTTTTATCCTGGTTTTTCTCGATACATATCTTTTGAATCATGCTGTATATGATTTAAATAATGTAAATATTATTTTAAAATGGTTTAAGATTTATTATTAATACAAAACATAACTAAAATTTTAAATAAATATAGAATTTTTTGACTCACCCTATTTAGAATGTATTAGTCCCTAGTCTTGATTATATAAGCCAAAGCTGTTTCGATGTGATATTAATTTGTAGAATATACGACATGGTGATTGATTATCAGATAGAGCTAAATAAAATAATGGTAAATTAGCGCAACCTTCATCCAAATGATGATCCATTAAACATATAGGGGATGATAATTTAAAAACTTATTTATAATGGTTATATTTAATAAATAAATAAAGAGGATGTCAGAAAAGCAGAAGCTAATAAAAAAAATTCCATCATTATTGAAATGAAACTGAAAGCATGTTGCCGCTAGCAGACCTTCATCTTTAAAATAAGTTTCTGATTAAATTAAAATTAACATCAATTCGAAATTAATATTATGCATTAATTTTGACGCAATACTACATTTGAAAGTACCATGTGAAAAATAAAATGGTAGATAATAAACGTAAAATATATGTTTTACTAATACAGTTTGGTATAATTCTCTTCTTGAATGTAAAATTGTGAATAGATTATTCCGCAACATTAACTACTTCAGCGACTATCATACTGGATAAATTTATTAAAAAATCTATGACTTAACGGTCTAAATTCCTTTTTCATTATACAATTCTTAATTAATTAGTCAATATAAGTCTACTTATTGACAGTCCAAAAGTTTTTTTTTTAATTATATAAAATTAATTTGAAATTCAAACATGAAGTAATTAATTTTGTTAGTAGTTTTATAATTAAAAACCTTGGGGCAACAACGATATAAGCCACATGTTCCTAAAAAAACAGATTTCTACATTTTAGGAATGTAGAAATTTTTAAGTTAACTCGCCCAAAGTTAGCGCCACAATCGCAACGTGCCGTTTTTTATTCTATAAAGTTTAGTTGAATATTTGGATCAACAACAATATAAGCCACAGCAAAAGCAACATTGCCGACAGAAAAGAACGCACGCCCAAACATAAATAGGAGTTTTTTTACTTTTCTAGTGATGATGCCTGTGAAAATTTTGATTCAGACGTTAGTTTAAGGGATAAAGATTAAATGGAAGTTAAAAGTGAAAGGAGTTCATCATCTGAAGAATGTGAAACCGTAAGTAAAAAATTATGTGGCTTGTACCCTTTTTTAACCAAAAAAGTCTGGCTTTTTTTTGTAATTTTGTTTTGTTGTATTTTCAGTTTTTGAATGAGTTTTAACATAAAAAAAGGAAGTCACAAATTTAGGGTTTTGAAAGAAATGATTTCTATATACAATTTTTTATAAGTATAAATAAATGTCAACTGCTGTGTCAACTGTGCGAAAAATGCTGGAAAAAATAAAAAAAACTTCAGTTAAATGTTTTTTTACGTTTAAATAAACCAAGGAAGCTTTTCAATGGTAAGTTTTTTATAGCTTCTAATACTAAACTAGGCAATAAAGTAATAGTAACACTTCAAAAATCTCAATCTCGAATATCCGTAGAATTGTGGAAAAAAAGCAAGATTTTGACAAAATGGTGAATGCGCCGCGAAAATTTTTCGCTTGCGGCGCTGTGCTTACTGGCCCGCTGTATTTTTATACAATCGCTTCCCCTTCCAAACATGTCACGGCACGCCACTGCTAAAACCAGTTTCTCGTATACTTATTTTATGACGTCATTTCCGGTAATGGGGAGTGCAAATTTTTGGGGATCTGGGGCGTCTTTTGATCGTTGGTATATACCTATAGTATCTATATCCAAAAGGGCACGTTTGCCGCCACCACTGAAATATTTTTATGATTTTTAATGCTGTTCGACTGTACTATTTTCATGAAAAATTACTTATTAAAGTTTAAAGGAATTATTTAACCATTTGTACTCTGTATCTAATCTTTCTTTTACAATTGAATTACTTAACAGTTACACAGACTAGAATCAAGTATAAAAAACGATAATAAGTTTTAAGATATAAGAGTACAATTTAATTAGCTTTTTATTGCTTCATTGGGTAAGAAACTTGTCATAGTCGTGAAAAATATTGTAGTGTTAACCTTTTTTAAATTAACATCCAGGAGAAAGCCATCAAATAGAAGGTAAAACTTTTAAAATTCCAGAGAATTATATACAGGGATCCTAGCAGGGATCACTGCGATGTTGTGGAATTTATAAATATTATTGGTTTTAAATTAATTGAGAGAAGGCGTTTTAAATATTTTATTGTTTTTGGTATTTTTATTGTTTTTGATATGTTTATTAAATAAACTATTAATTAGGATTAATACTAAATCCATAGACGAATTCTACTATTAAGTTTTTACATTTAAATTGTAATGCAACATTGAAAAAGATTGACAACTATCACTTTTTTCTTTAATTTGCATTATGTTCATATGACCTTGATAACGATACCCCTCTTAACACACCACTATCATACACAACAATGAAAGCTAATTAAGAGACATGTCCTTACAAGAAACAGTGGCATTTAAAATTTAGAATAATCATCCATTTAGTAGCAATCTACATATGTACAGCAACTTCCTTTTCAAGTAAAATGTATAACGCCAAGCAAACAGGCAATCTGTAATTATTGTAAATAGACTTCCCATACACAAAATACTGTTAACTGACAATTACTAATTTTGTATGTTGAGTAAACATCGAACAGTTAAGTATTAATGCTATAGTGCGTGAGCTGGTCGATGTCTAGTACACCTATAGTTATTTTTCAACATATTGAAAGATCAAGGTTCTATCTAAGCATTCATTATAAAAACTAATATTATGCTAATTGTCGTAGGATTTATCATAATTGTAATACTGTAAATGTCAAATTTTCTACAAATGTTATTAAGGATTATACGATTTAGAGAATATGTTTTGGCAACAACAAGGACAATGAATAGAAAGTAATTTAGATCAAGGAAATGAAACTGTTGAGAATTAATTTTTGTGAATAGGAAGTAGACGGAATGTGTGAAGAATGATGTCTGTCCTACGTCAGTGAGTCAAAGATCGGTTGAGATTTTCGAAGGTTACGGCGTAAGGACATTTTTTAGTAGTCGGTGTCTACATATAGCATAATATGGCCGCTATAACAGTATTCTTCATATATTCCCGAGATCTGATAATTGTAACTAATAGGTGACAGCCGAAAAATAGACAGGAATGGCGAATCACAGTAAATATAATTCTGGTCCAATTTAAAACGTTTAAAATATTCTAAGACGAGCAGCTTTGTTTGTGAATTTTTTTGGGGGAGCGGAAAGGAAACCATTTTACGGCTAAATTTATAACTTGTACGAACACATTTGAACTCAAATTCAACAGTTATCAAATTGAAGATATTTAGACAGGAAGCAGAAAGTCAGAAAGTACTAGTTTAAACTGAACTAATAGTGGTG
This sequence comes from Psylliodes chrysocephalus, assembly GCA_927349885.1. NCBI lineage: Eukaryota > Metazoa > Arthropoda > Insecta > Coleoptera > Chrysomelidae > Psylliodes > Psylliodes chrysocephalus. Next base: position 44,245,553 of record OV651821.1, read on the forward strand.
ACGTAAGCAATACACAGAATGGGCAAGTAAACCGGCCAATAAAATCGATAGTTACCGCCCCATTTCTTTACCAAACACAATTTCAAAAATAATCGACACATTAACACTAACGAGACTTAAGAAAATCTAAAACGCTTATAAATCTTTTAGGGATATCTGATGACTCCCTATGAAGAATATGTGAAGAGGAGGACGAAACTCCTATTCACATACTATGCCACTGTCAGAACCTTAAATGGGAACGGGAATGGTACAATATCCGGAACCTGAAGAAATCGCGAAAGCGCCCATCAGACATATTCTTGAATTCATCAAGAAAATCAATCTAATGGGATAGAAACTGTGAGGGGTACAATAAGCCTAGAGCTTCAGTACAAGTGGGCTTTGAACCACGCCCTAATTCAGATAGATAGATAGAAAACGTTTACAAATTATCCCACGGGAACAGTACGGTTTCAGGGAAGGCCATAGCACCGTAGCACAAATTTAAAGGATCGCACATAATGCCAAGGGGGGTTTTAACAATGACCTTCAGACAGTTATAGTCACATTAGACAGTGAAAAAGCATTCGACACCGTCTGGACCCGTGGGCTGATACACAAAATGCTTGTGAATGACTTTCCCGGGCATATTGTAAAAATAATTCAATCATATTTGACTAATAGACAATTCTGTATAAAAATAAACATGACCATTCCTAGCGATGGCGGAAGTCCCCCAAGGCTCAGTACTCTCGCCGCATTTGTACACCATTATGACCTGTGACTTACCCATGGGTGATAATGATGTACAAATGGCGCTGTATGACATCTGCCTGTTCAACAGTAACAAATCCGCAGAAATAGCCACCAGAGAGCTGGACAACATATCTAGCAGAAAATAAAATGAAAATCAATTCTAACAAGACAGAAACGATGGTATTGACTAAGAGGTGGACCCAAGGCATAACCGCGCCACAAAGCATCCAAAATGAGCAAATCCTGGCTAAGAACACAATTAAATACCTCGGATTTCAGCTAGATAGGGGGTTAACGTTTCATCAGCATATTGAAGACCGAATCAACAAAAATTACGGGATTCTACGGATCCTGTACCCTATAATGAACAGGCGAAGTAGAGTCAATCTTGAAAATAAGGTATTGTTATATAAAACCATATTAAGATCCATTTTAACTTATAGTTATCCAGTTTTCTGCTCCATGGCTCAAACACATTTTAACAAACTGCAAAGGGCACAGAACAGATGTTTAAGGCCAGCGTTAGAGGGTAGCCGCTACACTAGAATACTAGACATGAACGGGACGACCAAACTACCATACATAAAGCACTTCATTATATCGACATCCGAGAATTTCTACGCGCGATCCTTCCTTGATGAGTTGAGGGATAGCATCATTAACATACATCGGGGAGACAACGTGCGAACAAAGTACGGATGCATACATCAAAACCTAAATATATACAGAAGACAATAACAGGACCCTCCACAGTGACAAATAAACTAAAGTACATTTCTCACGGCATGGATATTTACACGATCTAGTCTTTACACTCTCGACTGCGGTTCTTTTGAGGGGTTTTTCGCTCACTCGTCCTGAGAATTGTGACACACTACATAGACTATGCACAAGACCACTTGACAAGCAATGACAACCCTGTTTTTTTATTAGCTTTTTCAGGGAACAATAACAATAACTAAGACCAACCAAACTTTTAAACGGTGACAATTCCCGATTTCTCATAATTAACATCCCTTAATAATGCCTTTCTGGCAAGAATTAAGGGCTACTATATTTAGTAAAATCACGACAGGACATGACTGTAACATATTATAGGCGAAGATATCGTCATTGGCCAAGCGGGTGCCTGCAGGCCGGCATAAGAACATTTGGAGTTGTGCTATATATTTTATGTTAAGTTGTATATTTTTGTAAATATTTTAATAATTGAATAAATGTTTTAAATAAAATAATGGGCCAGTTCAATGAGTTCGTTTATGGACTAGGTACATTAGATTAGATTTAAAAGGAGTTGGACATTATTTGTCCTTGTCTACCGCGAACTTTTTAGCTCTATTGTGGGACCCGTTTATGGATTAAATATAATCTATAATACGTACTCATTCAAGCACTACGCAAATGTTACAAAGTGGGCATTATATTTTATATATACTGAAATGGGATAAATCATAATAAACCAGGAGGCGTCAGTGTAATAAAAGGCAAAGTTGAGAGTCAGGAGAGAAAAAAATGTTAATGATCCAGATAACAAATCCTTATAATCTAAAATTAAAAATATATATCAGTACCTTAAAAGTAAGGTGTGTTTAGTGACATTTTTCAGGGAAAAGAGTTTTCTCCTAAATTCTATCTAGTGGAAAACAGATTTAACTCCCTAGGTGCATCATTTCGCCAAAAGATGACGGAATACTCAATAAGTCACAAACCAAGTAGTGCAAATTTGGGGTTAATAATGTTAAGTCACATCAAAATCAAAAATTTTAGAAAAAAGTAAAGAATTCTAACAAAAAATCAAAATAAATGGATAAAACAATTGACTTTTGCAAGGACCCCAATATTTAGTAAATTCACGGTTTATTATCATTTGTTAAAACAATAAGTGACTTTAAAATACCTCTCCTGACAAATGTAGATTTGGTGACTTACTTAACATACCTTACCCCTGATGTGCTGATATATAGACATGCACGCGCCTTAGATCAGAGCCCGACTAATATTAAAATATCAATCTGGTGGGAATCTTACGGCATCCTGATGTTAATTTATTATATAAAGGTGACTAAGGTTTGTGCTATTTTTAGATTTTATTCATTATTTAGATAGAGAGATGGGTTTCTGTGCCGTTAACGAAATGTTGATACGAAGATTCTTCATTTGTTATTTTTAGGTGTAGGTGTGTAATAGTATTATTGCGTTTAAATAATATATAACACACTTCTGATATCTTAATTTTCGCACGTTTTGTATAGTATTTTAATGAATGTAATTAATGTAAATTTACATGCTTTGCTATCCCTAAGAGAATCTCAAGCCATTGAGGTAGTTGAAGACATTGAAATTGCAATTAAATGAGTCTTAATTATTTTTTTTTAAATACGTATCTATTCTTTCTATTTCAATTTTAAAATCCCAATTTTTTCTCTTTCTAACCATGTTTCACACTCATTTTATTACGTTTGATCATGCAATGTACAATGGGAATTTTTGTTACATATAGTCAACTGGAAATTATAATGTATCAAATATTCATTATGAATTATTTCAATTCTATGAGGACTTGCTCGAAATTTCACGACATTTTATAATACTAGTAATTTTTTCTGGTGTAATGTTATTAAATGCGTTTAAGATTGGCTGCCGTTATTCTGAAATATCACGAATTTCGTCATAGTATATATTGTCTTTGAGAAATTTTTATAAAAAATCATGCATTGGATTCAAATCTGCAGACCGAGGAAGCCTTTCGCTGTATCAATTTTTTTCTAACTATCCTCTTGGAACTTACTATTTAAAAAATTGCTACATCTTAAGCATTGTGTAACCATCATACATAAAGAATCTTTGAAAATTTAAAACAAAATTGTACTTAAAATCTATGTTGTTCAAGATGGTTTAAAAACATTCTCAAGCTTTTAAGGCATTCCAAAAATGGGTAAAACTATAGTCTGAATAAAAGAGGAGTGCAGTAAAAGTGGGGGGTAAAACGTCACATTCCATAGGCGTACTTTGCAAAATAGGTTTCTATAATATAAAAAAGGCCACGGTATATAAAATTGTATATACGCACTTCGTAGATTAAATTTTGAATGAAAAAAGTTAAATTATTTACACAAAATGAAGTTTACGCTTCTGACAAAATAGTTGCATTTTAATATTGAACGAATGAAATTTAACCAATAAATAACAAGGAGGATTATGTTGTTAATGGGATTAAACTCTTTTTAATCTCTTGGCATTAAAAGTAACACTTCAGTACTCAAAATCAAAGATTAAAAAATTTAAATGCTGAAGAACTATTTTTAAAAGTCACTGTCTTCACTATAACTACTAGTATCATTATCATTGTCTTTTCTGAGGTTTATTATTATAGCGTCAATTAAGTTTTTTATTGCTATATCCACTTTCCAAAATGAATTTTCTACCTTTTAACATGATCAATGCAGTTTCTCCAATGTTTCTCCATTTATATCTGAAACTGCCTTCAAAAACAAATTTCGCACATGAGGTAATTTAATGTACTGTTTCAAACATAACCTTTTAATTGTGACCAGATCAGTTAATTAAGATGCGTGATAAGGAAGCAAACTTAGAATTTCAATTCCTTTTTTTTGGACCATCTCGTCTATAACATATTTTTTGAACTTGTTTTTATGTTGCCTTGCTATTACGAGTAATTCGGCCTTTAAGGATTTAATAGGACTGATAGTATTTTTAGAATGAAACCATTTTGAAATATCTTGTAGGAATGGACACCTTTAATTGACTGTGATAGTATGCATTATTCAAAACAATAACGGAGTTGGCTGGAATTTTTTTTATAATGATTTGAAACCAATTTTCAAACATAGGACCTTCCATTTTTTCATGGTAGTCTTTTGTTTTCTTTGACTCGAACAATAATAAATCATCTGGCAAAAATCCATCGGTACTTCCAATGTGGGTTATCATTAAACGATTTCCTTTTCCTGTTGAATTTTTTAATCCACAAGAGACCCCTTCCATACAGGATTGTTCTTTAGTTTCAATGGAGGTATCTTGCCAAATCTTTGTTACAAGAGGTCCAGCATTAACCCATGTTTCATCTAAATAAAATACCTGTTTATGCTGATTTCTTGCGTCCGCTATTTTCCTTAAATAATCATGTCTCCACGCAATGATTTCGTCTTTTTCTGTTAAAAATATTTTTTTGTCATGTTTCTTGTAACGAAAATTTAAATCATGTAATATTTTTTTGCAGACGAAAATATGATATATTTGGAAGAGTGGGGCTATTTTCTATTTCTTAGTGTAATTTGTTCAGTATGTGAATTTAATTGCGAAAGAAAAAATATTTACCATTTGCTTTATTACATTCTTTACCCTTAATGTTTTGATATTTTTATTTGGCAAAATCTTTGGTTTAGGTGGCCTTTAGTATCATGAAAGTTTAGAAATAAATAAAAATGGTGTATTTATTAAAAAAAAATGAATTATTAGTTAAAACAAGATAATCTTGGGGATAAAACAAACATATTTACAATAAGATTATAAATATAATTTTTAAACCAAATATTCATTAGGTTTTTTATAACTGATTAAATAAAAAATTATGGCTGAGAAATGATTTAAAATATATTTTTCTGGTCTTTTTAACGTCAGGTGTTTTGTCGGCAAACGACTATGAGAACAAAGCGTCCAAGAAACATATTAAGCACGAGATTACAAATATTATTTTTATACCAATAATTTAGTACACTACTAGCGATAAAACAAATAAAAAATCTAAATATAAATATAATTTTAAGGTCTTTAAAAATTCGCGGTTTCGCGGAAAAACATTATTCTATAATTCAACAAAATAATAAATCATTACATGCAAGATCTCCAAATACGTTTTTTAGGTCATTAAAAATGCGCGATTCCGCGGATAAACCTTACTTTATCAAAATGAAAAAAAAAAAAAAAATATTTAGCACGAAAATCCAGGTATGATTTTTAGTATAAATGATTCAATACATTATTATAATTCAAAAAAATAATAAGTTATTACATAGTAAGACCTGAAAATACGTTTTTTAGGTCTTTTAAAAAGCGCGGTTCCGCGGATATATCGTATTTATCAAAATAACAAATACCAATATTTAGCAAGAAAAATCATATAGTTTTTAGGACAAATGATTCAGTACGTTAGTATTATTTAAAAACACGAAAAATCATTACATAGCAAGAGCTCTAAATACGTTTTTTTTTAGGTATTTAAAAATGCGCGGTTCCGCTGATAAACATTACTCTTTCAAAATAAGAAAACCAACATTTAGCACAAAACCAGATATACCTAATTTTTAGTATGAATGACCCCATACAATAGTATAATTCAAAAATATAATAAATAATTACATAGCAGACCTCCAAATACGTTTTTTAGGTCTTTAAAAATGCGCGATTACGCGGATAAACCTTACTTTATCAAAATGACAGAAACCAATATTTAGCACGAAAATCCAAGTAAACCTGAATGTCCACTAGGTCATTTACGCGTGATTGTGCTTGAAATATTTTCCAATGCACTCGCCATTCTCTAAAATTATAATACAAATGTCCGAATCAATTAAAATACATAAGATACGGCTATGAATAAGTAAATTCTGACTTATTTGTCAAAAGAAAAGATTTATGACAGTAAAACCCATGGAAACTTAATTAAATCTAAACAAAAACTTTTATAAAGCCAATCAGATGTATTAAATTTTGACTACAAATAAGTTTTGAAGGATGAGATATAAATATAATATCTACCTCTTGAACCTTCACTACGTTGTGTAAATTAAAATACTGCACTCCTTTCTTCTCTAGACTATAGGTAGGTATACATTTTAAACAACCAAAAACATATTTCATAATTTATATTTTTGACTTAATACCTAATGATTATTTCTCTCTTGCAAAAGTATGCGTGTCAGCATTAAATAAATAAAGAAAAACATGGCAAATATTCAGTTAGACAGCTACTTTCTCACAAGTGCTTGGCATCCTAGATAGCATTGAAACGATCTTAGAATACCTACTGACAATTATGTAATTGTTGACACAAACTCCAATTGCAGTTTATTCTTGGCAATTCTTAGTAGATATATTTATTGTTGATTTACGAAACTAGTAGGTAAGGTAATTTTTACGTGATTAAAGGTAGGTATCTATACATCTAAAGAGAGGTCATTCATTCTTTACACAAATTGCATATTTCAATAATTATCCATTTCATTAGTATTTTATTTGTGTTTCGTTCGAAGTAAAAAAAAACAATTTTATTTTCGAGCAATTTTTATGACGGTTTCTATACTCGACCACTATTGAAGTCTCTTTTGATAACTGCAAGTTAATGGGTTGGAGCTATACCTAGACTAATTAAGACTAATTAGAATAAATTAAGATTAGAAAGTTATTTATACTTACTGATTACAAATCAGAATTATATGTCTTTAGCAAGTATGATTTGTAATAACCTTTAAATATACAGGGTGTTTCATTAACAGTAGGAAATCCGTTCATGTTTTTTTTCGCACAAAGAAATATTTTGCTTTGATTTATAGGGTTATAACTACGGAATTTCTCAAGGAAAAGAGAACGTTTCGAAAGAAATGGCAAAGGTCAAGAACTACAGACAATAAAAATAAATTAAATCATGTTACGCAACATACTAAGAGAAATTCATAAAAATAAAAAACGAATCGATTAATATGTACTTAAAACACTTAACAGATGTTCATAGCACATATTACTCACTATGGAAGGTTGCCAAAAAATTATTATACCGATTCAACACATTACATCATTTCTAGCTGAAGAGGGAACATGACCAAGGCTTGCAAACCAAAAGCAAACATCTCTGTGGTTTATTTAGAAAAAATCTTTCAAACTCATGCTGAAGAAGGGAAAGAAATAGATGACTACAGTAAAAAAGGACTCCGAAAATATACCACTAACCAGTTATACAGAAGTAGCAAAATATCCACGGCATAAAAGATCCTGGATTTAATCTGATCACGGAAGACATACTAGCAAAAAAATTGCATATCTAATTAACCTTACAATTAATGCTGCTTTCAGACTTCACATGTCCCAATCATGTGTAAAACTGATGAAGTAATTATGATCTGAAATAGCGTAAATCAATTTACCAGTGGGCCTCATATACAGGGTGCCCCATTAGTGCATATTTCAATTTGTGTTATACACACAAATAAGTCTTAAATAAAAGTTATATGAATTTAAAAAATACATATTTTAAAAGTATTTTTGAATATACATGGTGTTGCGTTTTTGCTTGGAATATATAAATCTATATTTTTTTAAATAAAACATTACAGGGTTGCCAAGACCTCAAATTAAAATATCATAATTTAGGAAGGTTTACATTGATTTTAAAATTGTTTAATATACAGACTTATAAGATACTACGCTAAAGAATAGTGGTGATAAATCTGGTTTATTTTATATAGAGTGTTTTGAAACATGTCTTAAATATTGCTAATTTTAAGTTCAATTTATTTAATTTTTTCAAACGCAACAGCCTGTATATTATTTTAGCACAAAATTCCTTATACATTTTTCTTATATAACGATACCAACATGTTATATAATAACACATATACAGGGTGTCCCATCAGTACGTAATTGATCGATAGCTGTTTTATTATTGGAAATATGAAAAAAAAAATAAAAGTTGTATTACCATATTTAACAATTATTCTTAAATATGCAGGGTGGTCCATAAATGAGGTGCTTACCTAACCTACACTTTTTACCCTGTAGGTAGTTATACATATTTGATTGTTTTCACATCGTGAAACAATTTTAATAGACTTCATTCATTTGCTATGTTACATATACAGGGTGTTTCAGATATAAACGAACACAGCTTAATGGGAGGTAGAGTACACTTAGCTGACTTTATAACACTCCTATACTTAGCCTTTAATCTTACTCGTTTCTGAGATATAGGGTGTTTTATGATTTTTTGCCAAAACTAAAATCGGATATTTTGTTTGAACGGCTAGAGTCATTTTGATAAAATTTTGTACAAAAGTTACACTCTCTTAGGTCAATCAAAATCATAAATTAATTTAAAAAAATTCCAGGATTGAACTCTCTTTTTTTATATTGCTCTTCTTAGCTAGAATATCACCCTGTATATCGGATTTTAATAAATGTTACTGCACAATTAAATAGTACGTGGATCAACAAATAAAATAATGTAATAATATTTAATGGCACCATTTTGATGTTCTTACAATAAATTTTTATAATGGCGACTACATTATTATAAATCAGTATTTACAAAATTAAAATCAAATATTTTACTCTGTACTTTTAAAACTCTACACAAATTAGGTACCATCTTCATTTTTTTTAACTACAGCATTTTCCATTAGGAAATTGAACATCCACACAGGACCGGGCTCACTTTATTTAATAAAATAATAGAACAAACTAACAGAAACAAATAATTAATTAAAGCAAAAGTAGATTTTAAAAATAAACACCGTGAACGTCAATACACCTCTGCGAACGTTTCAATAGGTTTTTCACTGATTTGTCAATTATTTTCGGTTTATTTCTTATGTTGTTACATACATTGTTAATTTTTTCCAATAACTGTGCTCAGGTATTCATTTCTTCGTTGTACACCTCTGATTTAAGGTAGCCCCATAAAAAATAATCCAGAGGTGTTAGATCTGGAAATCTTGGTAGCCAATTGACGGGACCGCCTCGACCTATCCATCTATTTGGGAAACGATGATTTAACTGTGCTTGGGTACTAAATGATTTTTTAAAAATTCTACACCAAACATTTAATGTGTGTTCAAGTCGCTGGATAGGTCGAAACGATCCCGCCAATCGGTCACCAAGATCTCCAGACCTAACACCTCTAAATTATATTTTATGGGGCTACCTTAAATCAGAGGGGTACAACGAAGAAATGAATACCCGAGCACAGTTATTGGAAAAAATTAATAATGTATTATTACAGCATTAGAAATAAACCGGAAATAATTGACAAATCAGTGAAAAACTTATTGAAACGTTAGCAAAGGTGTATTGACGTTCACGGTGTTCATTTTGAAAATTTACTTTAGTTTAAATTAATTATTTGTTTCTGTTTGTTCTGTTACTTTATCAAATAAAATGAGCCCGGTCCTGTGTAGATGTTCAATTTCTTATTGGAAAATGCAGTAGTTAAAAATAAATGAATATGGTACCTAATTTGTGTAGAGTTTTAAAAATACAGATTAATATATTTGATTTCAATTTTGTAAAAACTGATTTATAATATTGTAGTCGCCATTATAAAAATTGACTGTAAGAAAATCAAGATGGTGCCATTAAATATTATTACATTACTTTATGTATTGTTCCGCGTACTATTTAAATGTGCAGTAACATTTATTAAAATATGATATACAGGGTAATATTCTAGCCAAGAAGAGCAATATAAAAAAAGGGAGTCCGGTCATGGAATTTTTTTAAATTAAATTATGGTTTTGATTAACCTAAGAAAATGTAACTTTTGTACAACATTTTATCAAAATAACAAAATGTCCGATTTTAGTTTTGGCAAACAATCATAAAACGCCCTATATCTCAGAAACGAGTAAGATTAAAGGCTAAGTATAGGGGTGTTTTGAACTCAGCTAAGTGTACTCTACGTCCCATTAAGCTGTGTCCGTTTAAATCTGAAACACCCTGTAGATTGTGTCAAAACGCGAAGTTACGATTTTAACAGTTAGGAATAACTTGTTCAATATTTTGCAATGTATGGATGTCAATTGCAAAAATGTACGAGAGACAGAGAGACTTAAAACAAATAATGAACAATAAAAATAATAATAATAATTACTATAAAATGATAACTTTTACTACATTATATTTTAGATCATAAAAAACAATTTTTAAGAATAATTAGTTGTGACTTTATTTATAAATCGATCACAGTTTTACATATTCGTATAAATATTAAATTATTATTAATAAAATAACTTAAAATACTTGTGTGCAGGTAAATGTGACAAAATCCGAAAAAAAAAATAGCTATGTCACAATCCGTTTTTATTCAAAAAACTTGTTAACCCACCATTTTAAAGAAAATTTATTCTAGTTTTTTTTATATGAAGAGAACGCAAAAAAGTAACGATAAAATAAAAAAAAAATGGATATAATGCTTTTTTAAATTCTTTTTTTTTATATTTTTTATATAAAAAAAATTAAATAAACTATTTCTATATGAAATCGCATTTCTATTAATTTCCTATTAACTATATCTGAATTTTGCTTCGTTTTCGAGATATAATTTAAAAACTGTAAGGGTTGAATTTTTATCCCGATCTCCAAATTCTATCCTCAATAGCACTCCGCGTTTTTTTTATTTATAATGACTATTTTAACGATTCATAGGATAAAAACCCATGAAGATCAATTGTTTCATTCTATATAACATATTAAACTGTTATTAGGACGAACTAACAGAACATTCTGCTATAAATCAAATTCACGGGATAACAAACGAAATTTATGAATTTGTAGTAGGCCCGTGTCAAATTCTTGATAGCTCATTTATTTTACAAGATCATGGTAAATCAAATTTGAAAAAAACAATTTATAGATGTTTTTAACTCGATTTTTGATTTAGGGCAAATTTTGAATTTTGATTAAAAACACCCTGTATCTCGGTAACTGAGCCCTTTAAGGGTTCATGTTCTATATCAAAATTCATCAATTAACTTGTAGTAGAAACTTTCTGTATTAGTATTAAAAGTTCTGTCGACTGTTAAAGCCCTGCTACAAAAATCTGAAACATTTATACTTATAGCTTTAACACTGCGTTTAAAGCCTCACTTTGGATTACCTAGTGAATTCATTCCCTACGATTTTTGGCAAATTGGTATGGCTCCACGAGCTGCCATATTCTTGTTTTTAAGGATTTTTGTCCGAAATCTTCTCGGAATTCTTTTATTAATCAGCTCACGTATAGAGTTAAACATACCTATCCAGCAACTTCCTACTCAACTTTCCCCATGTTTTTTGAAGTTTTTCACTTCAGTCCTTTGAAGCAGCTTATTTTTAATGTTATTGTTAAATACCACATTTATTGCGATGGTCTGTATATCACATAGTAATTAAATGATAACTGCCTTTGAATTGACTTTTCGTGAATCATACGTTACTGTATTTTTAGTTATGTTTAATATTTTTTTTACCACATTTTATGGACCTCCATATGAACAACAGGTGATCATCACCTTTACATTAAGTTTGATGTCTTGTTTAGTTAACATTTTTGCCTGATTATGGCTATAAAGCCGAAACTGGTCGCTCTATAATTGAATAAAATTTATATATGATATTTATTTTGAGTTTACTTATTCCTACGAATAACTTTGCTTACATTTGAAAACATGGATAAACTTTCGTTCTTAAATAACACATTGTTAATTTTATTAATACAGGATGTCCCATTAGTGCGTAATTGTTCAATATTTCAAGTTGTGTTATAGACACAAACAAGTTTGAAATAAAAATTATATGAATTTTAGAAACAGGCATTCTTAAAATATTTTTGGATATACAGGGTGTTGCATTTTTGCCTGGCAAAACGTATATTTTTTAAATTGAACAACCTGTATTTTATTTCAGTTTCAGAATGGTTTGGTAATATTGTATTCAACCTTAGAATTTTTTTTCAAAATATTACAGAGTTGCCAAGCAATTAATTTTTCTATAAAATTAGAGAACAATGTAGTCTCCAAAATAGTGGTGATATAACTGGTTTATTTTCACAGAGTGTTTTGAAACATGTCCTAAATATGGCTAATTTTAAGTTCAATTTACTTAGTTTTTTCAAATACAACACTCTGTATATTATTGTAGCATAAAATTTCTTTTGAATTTACCTATTCAACGATACCAACATGTTAGCCAATAACACATATACCATCAGTGCGTAATTGATCTATAGCTGTTTCATTATTGTAAATAAGAAAAAAATTATTATAAAAGTTGTATGACCATATTTACAAAATATTTTTAAATATACAGGGTGGTCCATAAATGAAAGGCTGACCAAACCTAGGCTTTTTAAAGCAAACCAACCCTGTAGGCAATTATACATATTTGATAGTCAAACAATTATAATTGACTTCATTCATTTGCAAATAATTGAAGTCTATTAAAATTGATTTAATGATGTGAAAACAATTAAATATGTTTTTCTTTAAAAATGTATAGGTTTGGTCAGTCCCTTATTTATGGACCATCCTGTATATTTAAGAACTGTTAAATATGTTCATACAACTTTTATATTATTTTTTTTGTATTTCCAATAATAAAACAGCTATAGATCAATTACGCACTGATGGTACACCCTGTATATGTGATATTGACTTACATGTTGTTATCGTTGAATAGGCACATTCATAAAAAAATGTATGCTAAAATAATATACAGGGTGTTTTATTTGAGTAAATTGAACTTAAAATTAGCCATATTTAAGACATGTTTCAAAACACCCTGTATTAAAATAAACCAGTTCTATCACCACTATTCGTTAGCTTAGTATCTAAGTCCGTATATTAAACAATTTTGAAATCAATGTAAAATTACCTAAATTATGATAATTTATTTTGGGGTCTGCATCGTTCTATAATTTCATAAAAAAAATAATTGCTTGGCAACCCTGTAATATTTTGAAGAAATATTCTAGGGTTAAATAAAGTATTACTAAACCACTCTAAAACTAAAATAAAATACAAGATGTTCAATTTAAAAAATATACATTTTTATTTTCCAGACAAAAACGCAACACCCTGTATATCCAAAAATATTTTTAAAATACGTATTTTTTAAATTAATATAAGTTTTATTTAAAACTTGTTTGCGTGTCTATAAAACAAATTAAAATATTGAACAATTACACACTATTGGGAAAATAAAATTATTCTGGTATTGGATGGGGATTTGATTTTAGTTGGAGAATTGATTAAATAGAAATTAAATTTTTATAACCTATACCAAAAATGAAGTTGTTTTTTAAATAGAACACTTTGTATATGTTTCACTTATAGATTCTCCTTGAACATATTTCAATAAGCTCTAATATTTGGGATCTTAAGTAGTACTGATTCTTAAAATAATAAAAAAGATTTTCCAATATATTTAAAATCTGATGAAGTTACAAAATTCATATTTTCATAGTTGGAACGATTAGAAAAATTATATTTCCGAAAAAATACATGAATATATAGGTGTCCCTAAATGTCAAGTTAATATTGAAAGAGGCAATTCCTTGGATTTATTATATGACTAAAATTTCACATAAACATATGCCCTAAATTGTTTTTTTTTTTTCAAAATACAGGGTGCTCATTTTTTTTAAAAGGTTGCTTTCCAGGACCCCACAATTTTCCCTTAGTATTACAAATAAAGTTTAATCACAATCGTCAAAAGAATGTTTGAGATGTTTATAAATAAACAATATTAAAAAAATAACACCCTTTATATAAAAAAAGCAATTTATAGCTCATATTTACTTGAAATTTTAGTGACAGAATAGGTTAAGAAATTACCTTCTTCAAACTTGACAGGACGTTTAATAGAAACACACTGTATATTCTGTATATATATATTTTCCATATAAGAAGCCATATACATTTCTTTATGGCTAAAATATATAAAAATATGTATTAAAATTATTTGGGGTACCTACTGAAAATTTAAAAACCAAAATATAATTTTTATTATATTTAATATATATTGAATTGCCAAATTATTTCAAAATACGTAGGTACGCTTCTGTAAACCTAATCGAACATTATCTAGCTCAAAGTATTAACTGTACACGCTTCTACCTTCCTTGAATATTAATTAAAACATAAACAATAGCCACTCACTCGTAAAGACTATCCTCCTTTCTCTAAGGCGCTAATAATCTCGATTCCTTGCAGTTTAATCAACACCACAGAATATACAAAAAACTAACCGAAAAATAAACACAAAAATCGATTTTTAAATTATTGCGCACTGTCTATCACAATATTTTTGGGTCTCATCGTTGGTAAAAAAACAAAATTACTTTTTGAACATCGCGCCGCGTTAACTGTGTCTTCTGATGGTCGGTGCTTTCACCAACAACACCAACATTCCGTCAAGAACTGACAGTTCGAGAATCAAAGAAGTTTCCACCATTCACTTTTCGGTTTTTGCGCTGGCGCATGTGCTTAAGAGGACTTGTCTTAAGCGGTTTGTGTTGGCTGAAGGAAGTGGTTGGGGATTTTCGAATACGCGTTCCAAAATCTGACAAATATTTTCATAGAAAATTTCACACTTCACTTTTTTAAGAAGAAGAAGGATACTTTATTGACTACTGTATGAGAAACATGTGTAGCAAGTCTAATTAATACAATTTAGAAATTATAAATAAATAATAAAGGTAAAATACGATATATACGAGGACGGTTTGACGGAAAAGTGACTTTTCAATGAAAAAGTTACTTTACTTTAACAAAAATATTTTATTTTTCAACATAATCTCCTTTTAACTATACACAGTTAGCCCAGCGAATTTCCAATTTTTTCAAACCATCTAAAAAATAATCTTTTGGAAGATATGCAAAATACGTGTTTGTCTCTGCCATTACCTTTTCATTTGTCTGAAATCGCTTTCCACCAAGCCATTTTTTAAGTTTGGGAACAGAAAGTAATCGGAGGGAGCCAGATCAGGTGAATATGGCGAATGAGGCAATAAATCATAACGCAGTTCGGCTAATTTTTCTGCAGCAATAACGGACGAATGAACAGGCACGTTGTCGTCATGGAACAAAACTATTTTCCTTAGTGATGCTGCGAGACGAGAGATTCTCGTGTCTCGTCTCGTTTCGTACGAAACGAGAGAGATATTTTTTCTCGAAAAAAGATTCGAGACGAGACGAAAGAGTGTCACCTCTCGACGAGAATTTCTCGTTTCTCTCGAGCTCTCTCGAACTCTCTCGAGCAATTTACTTTTTCCTTATTTAAAATTTTTAATTGCTTATTGTACCTTAACATTTGAACATATCAGATTTTCAAAAGTTAACTATGACACAACTTTTATATATTAAATGGTAACAAATAATACTGTGTTATTGGGATTTTATAAATAGTAATTTATAAGAAAACTTATTTACCATGCCATTTATTTAAAATTTATTTTAATTGGAAGCTGCAAGAAGTTTTTTATCTACTTAAAATTAAAATTTTAAACGAAAAAGGTTGTCATCGTGATTTCAGTAAATATTCCAATCAATGATAAGAGTGTATTAAAAATTTTTGAATTTTTATAAAATTTGATTATTTGACCTTGCTTGCAGATAGCTTTTGCATATGTAAAATTTCCTGCAAAATATTGCATACCCGTTCAGTTGAAATATTTACTTCATTAGGTATCTTACGTACTTTTATCGTTTTCGATGGGAAATTCGGATTCAGCGCCCCAAAAAACCCCATAACCATTTTCGGTTCGTCTTTTTCGATTGTGTGAGGAAAACCCACGAAGATGAGGTCCGCGTCCAGGTTCCGGTGCACCAGGTGTTCAGGGAATTGTTTTCGACGTGAAATTTGGCTTCGGCGCTCCAAAAAACGCCCCACAATGATTTTCGGGTTGTTTTTGGCGACTTTGACAGGAAAATTCTCGGGTATGACGTCCACGTCCAGGCTCCGGCATACCAGGTATCTGGGCGGTGTTCGTCGATGCCATATTTGAATTCAGCGACCCAAAAAACTCCCAAACGCTGAGTTTCTCTCCTTCCCCGCATGAATTTCGGAAGAGTCCCACGGAGGTGACGTTCATCTGCGTTCCTAAGCTCCAAGTCGACTGTAGGTCAATTTGAACAACATAATCGTGATCAGCATCCTCGAAAACTTCCAGCAACCCGATTTGGGCCGGTTTTGACTCTTATTTACAAAGTTCTTTAATCTTCCAAAAGCCGTCTCAAAAAATTCATCTTTTTAATGCATTTTTAGCTGCAGCAATGCAATTTCCGGTTTGTATAAAATAAAAAGTAGGGGTACTTTTTCCAAAATATTTTTGGAAACGAATGCAAATAACTGCATCACGATCCATCTTAGTCTAAAAAATTCCGAACTTTTTTGCTTCAATGCTTCGACTAATGGCTTCTTATGGAAATTATACATAATTTTGTCAAATAATAAAAATAAACTTGTTTGTAGCTAAATAAAGCACAGAACATACTGTTGTATTTATTTCCAAATAAGTCTTGCATGTTTTAATTCATAAATTATTTAATTTTATCTATATAAAATACAAATTAGGTAGGTATGACCAAATTTAAAAAGGTTTGTTAAATACTGAAAGTTGATAAGTATTTTTTTTTAATTTAACCTATATATATATATATATATACAGTGTGTCGCATTTAAGATGAAGACACCCCCATATTTTATATATCTAAATAATTACAGATTTGAAGTTTTGCACAGTCATACAGGGTGATGATTCACATTTTTTAAGATACTCAACTAAAATTTAAATTTTAAACGCGGCCTACTGCGAATCCACAAACAGGGTCAATTTTAGATATTTTTCTTCGCGTTAGAGATATCAGAAAAAGTTATTTGAAAAAGTTGTTCCGAATATTATTCTAACCCCACATACTAAATTTCATGATAAAATTCGCATTTTTAGTTTTTTTCATTATTTTGGTCAATACACAAAATTATTAAAAGTTGATTTTTTTTATTCGATAAACTAGCGTGCCATGGATAGAAATATTTTGACACTTGTGAAATCATTAATGTCAATCATGGTATACTAGTTTATCGAATAAAAAAAACAACTTTTAATAATTTTTTGTGTATTTACCAAACTAATGAAAAAACTAAAAATGCGAATTTTGTCATGAAATTTAGTATGTGGGGTTAGAATAATATTCGGAACAACTTTTTCAAATAACTTTTTCTGATATCTTTAACGCGAAGAAAAATATCGAAAATTGATCCTGTTTGTGGATTCGCAGAAGGCCGCGTTTAAAATTTAAATTTCAGTTCAGTATCTTGAAAAATGGGAACCATCACCATGTATAACTGTGCAAAATTTCAAATCTGTAGTAATTTAGATAGCCAAAATATAGGGGTGTCTTCATCTTAAATGCGACACACTGTATATATATCACCGATGCGTATGTGAACGATAGCTTCTTCCCTATATGAGATAGGAAAAAATGCTTCAAATAAAAGTTGTAGAGGGCATTGATAGCTACGTTCCAAAAATAACTACCAATATACAGGATGTCCGATAAATGTATGAGTTATCGAAGTAATGTTTTTTTAAAGGAAACACCCTATATATTTTTACTCGATTAAATTTCTTTGGAAGAGTGTTTCTCAAAAATATAGGGTTGTATGGGTTTATACTGGGTGGTTAGGAATTTATGGTGGGATTTAGGTAACAAAATGGGTTTATTCAACATCAAATATCTCTAAATCAATAATTTGGAATAAATTTTTTTTTCTGCCGAATATTCTCGAAAATAGTGTATTTTCATTTCCTATTCATAATTTTACCGAATGGCGCTTTTCCCATACAGGGGCAACCAAAACTCGGGACCACTTTTTTCTCAGTTTTTTCAAATGGCACACCCTGTAAATGAGGCCATACCAGGATAGCCCATACCATGAGCTTTCCGAAAATGTCGGGTTTGCCTACTTTATTTTTATCGGAAATGTATCTAATTCTTAAGGAAAGTATAAAAAAGTTATAAAACCAATAACTATTTATTTATTATAAACGAACAATTATTTAAAAAAGCGTATATTCACAGCAAATGTTTAAATAATCTCACATTTTAAGCTATGCCCGAATTAATCATATCTACAATTGCTCTTCGAACTTTCATTAAAGTTGATCTTGTAATACAGCGAAAAATCAAATCACACTTGAAACATTTGAACGTTATAGGAATTTGACATTTAATTATCGAGGAGGAGAATAATTTATAGTTGAAATTTAATAATTTTTCGCTTCAAAATGAAATTATCCACCGAAGAAATGATAAATGATCTACATTTTGGGTGAGTGTGATAGAAATTGTTTATTAGCCAGTAGAATGTATGCAGTTCGATACCCTGATTCAAGGTCTATACGACCAGAGACTTTTCGGAGGGTTAAAGAAAGATTTGACGAAACAGGCAGTGTCAAGCACGAAAAAAGTCAAGTAGTAAACAAAATTGCAACAAATGAAGAAAATGAATTAGCGGTGATCCTTTCAACAGTAGAGAATCCTCATGTTAGTACGAGGGAAATTGCAAGAGAGCTGGATATAAGTCACACTTCCGTGAACAGAATATTGATAAAAAATAAACTTCATCCATACCGAATTGAATTACATCAAGAACTTTATGAAAAGGATTATGACACCAGAGTTCGCTATTGCGAAAATATATTGAATTTCATTCGAGAGGAACCAAATTTTCTAAAATACATTTTGTTTAGTGACGAGTCAACATTTAAAAGTAATGGAATAGTAAATAGACACAATTGCCACTACTACTCAACAGAGAATCCATATTGGGTCAGAGAAATTGATTAGCAAAATAGATGGTCGATAAATGTTTGGGGGGGCATAATTGGAGATCAGGTCATAGGACTACATTTCTTTGATGGTCCACTGAATGGGGAAATTTACAGAGATTTTCTCCGAGATCATTTACCAATTTTGTTGGAGAATGTACCTATTGACACCAGACTTAGGTTATATTACCAACATGATGGCGCGCCTCCCCACAATCAAAATCAGGTAAGATGGTTTTTAAACAAATGGCGCAGTAATAAAAGGATAGGAAGAAACGGACCCATTCAGTGGCCAGCAAGGTATCCAGACCTCACGTCTCTAGATTTCTATCTCTGGGGATATGTTAAAGGAGAGGTCTACCGCGAAAAACCAATGACACCAGAAGACATGAAGAATAGAATTGGAGAAGTTTTTCACTCTATTACAAAATCAACTTTAATTGAAGTTAGAACAGCAAATGTAGATAGACTTAATTTGTGCATAGCTCAAAATGGGAGATTATTCGAACATTTGATGTGAATTTATGCTTTTTAGAATGAAATAAATAAATAGTTATTGCTTTTATAACTTTTTTATACTTTCCTTAAGAATTAGATACATTTCCGATAAAAATCAAGTAGGCAAACCCTACATTTTCTGAAAGCTCATGGTATGGGCTATCCTGGTATGACCTCATTTACAGGGTGTTCCATTTGAAAAACCTGAGAAAAAAGTGGTCCCGAGTTTTGGTTGCCCCTGTATGGGAAAAGCGCCATTCGGTAAAATTATGAATAAGAAATGAAAATACACTATTTTCGAGAATATTTGGCAGAAAAAAAAATTATTCCAAATTGTTGATTTAGAGATATTTGATGTTGAATAAACCCATTTTTTTACTTAAATTCCACCATAAATTCCTAACCACCCAGTATAAACCCATACAACCCTATATTTTTGAGAAACACTCTTCCAAAGAAATTTAATCGAGTAAAAATATATAGGGTGTTTCCTTTAAAAAAACATTACTTCGATAACTCATACATTTATCGGACACCCTGTATATTGGTAGTTATTTTTGGAACGTAGCTTTCAATGCCCTCTACAACTTTTATTTGAAGCTATTTTTCCTATCTCATATATGGAAGCAGCTATCGTTCACCCCCGCATCGTTGATACACCCTGTATACAGTTTTAAGGGTAAAATAAAACACAGTTAACAGTTTTTTTATTATTGTAATGCAAGTATAAAGGGAGATTTCGGAGTGTACATGGTATTACATCATCCTTTAATTTCAGCTTTCCCCTTTTTATTTTGCTAACAATACCATAAGTAAAAATAGTCTCATAATATTGGATAGTATCTTCTAAAAAGTACAAGAACAGCATCGTCTCTAAAAAGTACTTTGTCGCACTAAGAACGATATATATGCTGCCACTGTTCTAAGCATTTTGTATCCTATAAAAAACATTTACAATGACACAATTGAGGTTCAACAAAAAACAGTAGCAACTCTTTATCTCACATTAAAACTCTATAAAAAATAAAATTTATTTTCTAGTAAGTTAAATTTAATGCATAATTATTGTTGTTTGTTAGTCAGGATCTATGACTGTAAAATTTTGTATTATAGAATCTTGTAATAAAATAAACTACACTCCGTAAGATACATATTGTGACTAGTTTACAATAAATATTATATTTAGACACAAATACATTATTTTACTTACATTAGAAGCTTTAAAAAGACATTGAATTGCTTTGATGTTTTTGTCACTCATGTTACTTATACTTAGGTACTTTTTTCACATTAATTTGATTCTCTTCACCAATTTTTTTAAAAATTACTTCATTTTATATTTACTTACATAGAAAATTGACACCGATGTAATTTGACATGCCAACTACAGTCAATTTCGCGAACTTTATAAAAAGAAGGACGGAAATTTGAAACTTGACCATTGCCGATTCGCTTCCTTCTCTCTAGTCTTCATAATTAAAACTAATCTATCTAGTCTGTTGACAAAATAATAAAAATGGAACGTTAGATTGTCTACTGACAAAATACTTAAACACCTAATGGAACATTACACTAGTCTGTTGAAAAAACCGCTTCCAAGAGGTTATTGGTAATTATTAAAGGTCTGTTATAAAAACGAGCAAATGTTAAAGATGATTCGCTCCAATCAGCTTTTCTTATAGTTTCGATAGATAAACCTTTTCTATAAGCGGTTGAAGTTGAAGCATGTCTGGCTGAGTGCGCCGTAAATACAGATGTATCAATTCCAGCTGCTTTCAGTGTGGTTTTAACTCATCGACTGATAGTTTGTTTGCTTGCAGGGGCGAATGGTGCTTTGTTGGTTAAAAAAAGAAAATCGCAAGCAGGTTTTCTGATACTCTTGGTGGCGTCTAAGTATTCTTTGATCTTTGAGGATACACAGAGAGTGGGGTTGTCGTACAACTAAGGAAGGTCTAATTTTGGCTTCAATGTTTTGGATCCTAATATTTTAATAAGGTCTGGGATAAATATGGTTGTACCTCGTTCGTTGAATTTAATATTCGAGCATTTAATATATGAAATCGTTTGGACTCTCTGACCCGTAGCCAACATTAAAAGAGTGGCTACCTTTTGCGATAAGCCTATTCTCGTATCGGACGATTTTTCTAAAAATGACAGTACACCTTGAGGATATTGTTCCGTATTTAGGCTTTGGTGGCCTAAGACGAAAGACTCCCTTCAAAAATCTCTTTAAATGAGGATCATTTCCGAGGTCCCTTGAGTGTATTAAGGAGATAGCAGCAAGGAGTAAATTAAAGGAACCAAATATGTTATTTGTTGAATCGAGTATTTCTTAAAAAAAGGAAAGGATATGTGTTACCTCACAATCAAAAGAATTCAGATTTCTGTTGCAACAGTATCCCACCATCGTTTTAGCGTAACTTTGTATTGATTTAAAGTGGCTGGAGCTAATTAATTCTCCTCTTCCTAAACGCTTGCCGGATGATTTCGCCGCCATCAGGGACAGTTTCTGTCTAAGAGGATGTTTGGTGTTGCTGTGATGACGGGTTAAAAGTGAATTGCTCAGGCCAAATACTATAGGGCCTTTAATTATTAGTTTATTAAATAGGGGGTACCATGGTTGGGAGGGCCACGACGGTATTACTATGATACCCGTTGCTTCGTCATTAACGATTTTTTGGAGGTAACGGAGCACCAATGCAATTGGTGGAAACGCATAGAAGTTGTAATTTTGCCAATCAAGAGTGAAGCAGTTTACTGCCTCTGCTAAAGGGTCTTTAACCATGGAAACATAACGTTGACATTTATGATTTGCCATAGTCGTAAACAAGTCTATTTCTGGAGCATCAAATGCTTCAGAAATAAAATCAAAAATCTGATGTGTCCAACACATGACTTTCCTATCTAGTTATTATAGGCTTTTCCGGTTATTTTGTACAACCTATTGCAGCATCTCTATAAATGTTTAGAGGATAAACTAAATATATACATTGTCCACATACATCTACCTCGAAACATTTTTCTATAGATATTCATGGAAAACGAAAATACTGAAATATTTAAATTTCCTACAATTTTTTCATTACGGTCCATTTTAGAAAAATCATGTAAAAACAAAAATTATAGAGATCGATATCGCAAACAACTTTTATTTCAAAAACTTTCATAAAAATCAGAATTTTGCACATTTTGTCAAATTTCTCGAATACGGACCATTTCAGGAAATTTTTACATAAAACAAAAATTATAGATAATAATATTAGAAGTAACTTTTATTTGAACAATTTTTTTCTCCAAACATTAATAACAGATATATTCCATAAAATATAAAAACGGCCTCTCATAAAGTACCCCCCCAGATGTTCCGACTTTGTCCAAAATATAATCATTTCACGTGAGGCCGAAATAAGCCTTAAGTTTAAAATTTAATGTTTTTTTCTTTATCCGTTTTTGAGTTTTCTTCAAAATTCGAAATTTACACATTTTCTCAAATATCTCGAATACGGTCCATTTTAGAAAAATTATGTATAAAATAAAAATTATAGAGAATTATATTACAAATAACTTTTATTTGAACAATTTTTATAAAAAATTATTTTTTTTACATTTTGTCAAATTTCTCGAATACGGACCATTTTAGGAAAATTTTGCATAAAACAAAAATTATAGATAATAATATTAGAAGTAACTTTTATTTAATTAATTTTTTTCTCCAAACATTAATAACAGATATATTCCATAAAATATAAAAACGGCCTCTCATAAAGTACCCCCCCAGATGTTCCGACTTTGTCCAAAATCTAATCATTTCACGTCAGGCCGAAATAAACCTTAAGTTTAAAATTTCATGTTTTTTTCTTTATCCGTTTTTGAGTTTTCTTCAAAATTCGAAATTTACACATTTTCTCAAATATCTCGAATACGGTTCATTTTAGAGAAATTATGTATAGAATAAAAATTATAGAGAATTATATTACAAACAACTTTTATTTGAACAATTTTTATAAAAAATAATTTTTTTTACATTTTGTCAAATTTCTCGAATACGGACCATTTTAGGAAAATTTTGCAAAAAACAAAAATTATAGATAATTATATTAGAAGTAATTTTTATTTGAAGAATTTTCTTCTCCAAACGTAAATAACAGATATATTCCATAAAATATAAAAATGACCACCCATAAAGTACCCCCCCAGATGTTCCGACTCTGCCCAAAATCTAATCAGCTCATTGGACGTTAAAACAAAGCTTAAGTTTAAAATTTGGTGTTTTTCTATGTATCGGTTCATGAGTTATGCGTTATACAGACACACACACACACACACACACACACACACACACACACACACACACACAGACACACACACACACAGACATCATCGCGAAAATAGTCAAAACGGATTCAGGGGACCTCAAAACGTAAAAATCCGTCGAAAACTCGAGGTCGAAAAAAATCATGATTCCTATACTTTCCTTATATCTGTATACAGATAGGAAAGTAAAAATAGTATGATCAAGAGATCACTCTGTTTCTGGAAGTAGTGTGCGAGAAGCCTCATCTGCTTGCCAGTTTTCAGCTGACGGGATATAGGAGGCGAAGATCCAATTATTTCTCTCCTCGCACCACTGCCATATTTGCCTGGATATGCTGTGTAAATTTGGGTATTAAATGCTACCCATTTTGTTAACGTATGCCAAGGCTGTTGTGTTGTCAGTTCGAATTAATATTCTGCAGTTTCTAAGATTTACGGCAAAGCATCTAAGCCCAATAAAAATTGCTTTTAGTTCTAGGTTGTTTATGTGGCATTTCTTGTCCTCTTAGGCAGGGCCGACTAGAGGGGGGTTAGTCGGGACCAATTCCCGGGGCCCGAACTCAAATGGGGACCCGGCAACTGTATTTTTTTGTATTGTACGAGAATTTCGACACAAGACGAGAGGGGGAAGTTTTTGGTTGGGGAGCTGTTTTTTTTTTGGTTTTTTTTTGTTTTTTTTGTTTTTTTTTGTTTTTTTTTTTTGTTTTTTTTTGTTTTTTTTTGTTTTTTTTTGTTTTTTTTTGTTTTTTTTTTGTTTTTTTTTGGTTTTTTGTTTTTTTTGTTTTTGTTTTGTTTTATTTGTTTTTGTTTTTTTTTGTTTTTGTTTTTTTTTGTTTTTTTTTGTTTTTGTTTTTTTTTGTTTTTTTTTGTTTTTTTTTGTTTTTTTTTGTTTTTTTTTTGTTTTTTTTGTTTTTTTTTGTTTTTTTTTGTTTTTTTTTGTTTTTTTGTTTTGTTTTTTAGAAAATTCATCGAATTGAAGTAGAGGAGGAAAAGTTTCTTGCTTGAGGACTTTTTTTTAAGCAATTAATCGATTCAAGTAGAGGAGGAAAAGTTTTTCCTTGAGGACCATTTTTTTGTTAGTAAATTCAATTCAAGCAGTAGAGGAAAACGTTTTTATTTGAAGAGCTGTTTTTGTCACGGGGCCCGATCTAGAGAATTGTCCTGGGGCCCGGCCTGGCGCTCGGCGGCCCTGCTCTTGGGTCCACCAGTCATAAGCTATCTCGCCATTGCAATAGGCGCCACATCCAGAAAGACTGGCGTCGGTGGAAATTTCCAATTTATAGTTATCGATTTGTAAATCATTACAAACATATTTGATTGACTTCTTCCACCATAAGATATCATTGTGTATATCTTTCGAAATAACCATTTTTTGATTATAGTTAGAATTGTTAGCCTGCAAGGCTAGAAATTTTGCTCGTTCCAAACTTTTGGTATAGAGCCAACTATATTTATTGGCAGGACACGCCGAAGTAAGTGTACCTATAAAACTTGCAATTTTTTAATCTTACACTTTTCAGTGTGCTTCATTTTTGATGCGAATGCGTTTCTCGTCCGGTAACTCTAGAACCATTTTTTCAGAATCAAATATAAACCCGAGAATACCAATCAAGGAGAAGCGACAGTAGCTGTCGGTGCCTTTGATATCGGATGGACCTTTTCCACAGCATGACTTTGATTAATACACAACTTAATACGCTGAGAAACATGCTACACTGACCGAAATAGTTTGACAAATTATCTGAAATCATTGTTATAGTCCATGCGCAAATGTTGTAATGTGATTAAAATTCAATTAAAGTAGTTAGGGTTAATAGTAGTGGTGAGATTTCGGCACCAAAATATAATTCATTATGTAATAATTAATTATTTGTTATAAAAGTAAAAGTCGTTTATTATTTTACAATTTATCTAGAAAATTTGTTCAATATTTGGTTTATTTATTGTTAAAAATGTAATAAAAGCCCCATATTTAAATTCAATTACATTTTCCATAAGTAAAAATAAAGTAAATAAAATTACGGGTATAGTAAAACCAGAGATCTAGTGACTCACATAAATCATATTGTTAGATTTGTAGATAAGCGATAAAATTGTCTGTTGGTTAAAAGATTCCCAGGTCCGGATTAAAATATATATTCTCATGAAATAGTAAAGAATATGTTTCTTTAATAATATTATTATTGAGGGCTCTCTATTTCAATTGCTAACAGTTTTGAATGTAAAACTATTTTTGTAATAAAAAATTTCCTAGAATTTAAAGTACTTTTAAATAAAATATACTTACCTGACTTTCTATACTAAACGTCTATTAAGGAGATTAGCGATAATGGGATATAGAGTTACAAATAAATTACCAGACTTTGAAGACAAGAATACTACTGTTTAAGATATGTAACTAACTGTTTTGAGAACTGACCAAATACCGTTTTTAGAAACGAAAGGAGGACAAAAAGTCCTGAATGACCAAAAACTTAAAATACAGCCATCAGATATCAAATTTTTCAAACCGTATACGAGGTTTGTCAAAAAATATGAATTTTACTCAAGAGTAAAGTACGTTTATTTTTGACAAAATCAAAAATTTTCATAAAGAAAAGTTGATAAGAATTGAAAATTACATTTAAATATGCAATTACATTGATCTATCTGAAAAATCAGATTTTTACTAGATTTTGCATTGATCCACCTAATTACGGTAGCTTTTGAAACATTCTCTCTCTTCTCTACTATAAACATGATACGATTTCCTTTTATTGATGTTTGTGAAGAATTTAGCAATTTTCTTAATGAAAATTTTTGATTTTATCAAAAATAAACATACTTTACTCTTGAGCAAAATTCATATTTTTTGACAAACGTCGTATACGACTTGAAAAATTTGATATATGATAACTGTAGTTTTGGGTCATGCAGGACTTTTTATCAAAAATCACTTTTTTTCCTAAAATCAATAATAACAATTTTTTCCATATGGTTCCAACTTAAGTAGACATACTGTAAAACAGAAAAATTTTAGGCAAACAAAGATACATTGATCCGAATTTAATTATTAAAACGCAGATCAGTCTAGTAACGCCATTGACTATTCAAATATTCACTGATATTGTAAAAACAGTGCAAATGTAAATAACTTTTAACATTACGTTTAAAAGCTAAAAAATTTTTATTTTTTTAAGTTTACTGGAATTTTATTGTACAGTTGAACATCTAATGAGTTCTTTTTCGATACTTCCAATCAAAAACGTGTCGTTCTAATTAAATCACCACACCTGGATAGCTATTCACTATTTTGCTCTTACTATTAGGTGGGTATATCGTGCTTACTCACTTTTAGCCCTGGTACATGCGTAGTAAGGTCAGATTTTATACTATGGGTGGGAGAATTGCGGGCTTGCCAGATTTTAGGTCCGTATTTATCACAAAGCAAATTTGAATTACTTAGGACAGATTCCACCGTTGTGTTAAACGGAGATTAAAATGACATTGTTAATGTAAAAATGTCATTACAACGGTGGAATCGGTCCTTAAATAGTAGATCAAAGTTATTCTGTTGACTTGGCAACGTTAGCATGGGAGTATGGGAGCATGGGAGTATGGGAGTGCTCCCATGAGTTAAAGAATAGGTATCCTGGTGAGATAGTTGTGGTAATCAGAATTTAAAAGTATAGTATCTTTTAGTTTGTGGATTTCCAGACAGTGTGCATAATGTATATACAGGGCAATGGTAAGATAATTAGAATCTGAAATAAAGATCGACAAGAGTCTCTAAACTTTGTGAACGTTTACACTTTTTTTAAATTTCCAAGTAGGAATATTTGAGAACTTAGTTTTTTTGCAAACTTTTCAATGTGGGTGTCCCACTTTAGACCGCTGTCAAGTTTTATTCCTAGAAGAATGGCACAATTTGCGTTACCTTGTTTTAGGTTAGTACTAAATATTGAAGATTTGGTTTTTCCTTATTAAGATTTAATTTGCTTATAGTAAACCATTCCCCAGCCTTAGCGACTGCCATTTTACTGAAATTTGTGAGAATTCAAAAGTGTAGTATCGTCTGCAAAGAGGAAGCAGGCATTAGGTTGAAGATAGTGAAATATGTCATTTACGTAAATGATAAAAAGTAGTGAACCTATCACAGATCCTTGCAGAACTCCGTGCTGAACAGTAAGGGAATTTGATAACTGGCCATTTAAATAAACAACTTGTTTCCTGATGAAAGATACGACCTAATAAAATTGAGCGGTGTTCCTCTTATTCCATGAAAATCAAGTTTGGATGTTAACAGATCGTAGGAAACACAGTCAAATGCTTTCAAGAGATCGCACATTGTTATCAGGGTTGATTTACCACCCTCAAAACCAGCTACTATCCCTTCCACGATGCTTCTTATAGCATTAACAGTACTACAGCCCTTTTTAAACCCATATTGACATTTGTGGATATTATTAATTTTCTCAAGAAACATGTTTAGGCGTTTTTTTTAAATAATTTCAAAAATCTTTCCAAATATTGGAATTATTGAGATAGGACGGTAATTTCCTGGTTGATTTACATTGTTGTTTTGTAAATTGATATTACTTTACTTACTTTGAAACTGTCCGGGAACTGACCATCACAAATCGATTTATTAAATAAGCTTGTTAATTGTTGACAAAAGGAGCTATACGTTTCTGTGATAATTTGGGAATTTAAACCGTAGATATCATAACATAAAGAGCTTTTCAATGTTTTGATGGCTTCTTCAACTTTAAAAGATACAATTGGTTCAATAAAGAAGGAATCACGGGGTTTAAGACTTTTGTCCAAAAAGTCTGTGTTTAATTAATTAATTTCCAACTATCTTTTGACTTATTTGATGAATTTTTTAAAAAGGAATCGTAGACTGATCTTTTGGCATCTTCAATTGACCTATAATGATATTTTTTGTAACAGTTGCATGCAATTCGATTAGATTCATTCTTAGTGCATTCATATACCGTGTGTTCAAATTAAAGTGTTACAGTTAAATACCGCCGAAAATATGCATTTTATAAAAAAAAGTTTCAGACAGAAGTTTTGTAGTTTTTTGGGGGAAACATTTTGGCTAAATTAATTTTTTTATAGCTGATCATAATATGGCCATATCGAGGTAAACTTTTTTTTTTCAAATGGGAACCACATTTTTTTACATATTCTTAAAGTTCATAAAAAAATAAGTAACTTTTAAAGGAAACATTTTTTTTATTGGATTTTTACTTATTGAATAACATCTACTTGAAAATTTTGCTGCGCGAAAAAAGAGTTGGCCATATTATGGTTAGCTACGGAAAACGATTTTAGCCAAAATTTTTTCCCCAAAAAAACTATAAAACTTTCGTCTGAAACTTTTTTTTTATAAAAGGCGGTATTTAACTGTAACACTTTAATTTGAACACCCGGTATAGTTTTTATCGCTGTTAAAGTATTGCGTTTTTTTCGTCATCGTCATCGTTATAAAAATTTATGAAATTACGACTACTTTTAAAACAAGTGGATTTAAAAGGTAAAATTTGTCTACCAAGGAGCAAAAGGTTTTTAAAAAGATTTCACTTGAATGATGTTTCTCGAAGTCACGATTTTCTAAAAAATCTCAATTTGTTTCATCAAGAACGAGTCTTAGACCATTCAGAGAATGTTTTGAGATTTTTCTAAATTTATTGATGTTTGTATTTTCAGTAATTTTATAATCAAGATCTACAATTTGACCTAAATAATCAGAAACACCTAAGTTTAACACCCCAGGTTTACTAACATGACAAGTATGGGTTGTAAGAATATTGTCGATGCAGTTATTTAAAGCATATTAGGTATTAGATTATTAGAATTTGTTTTTGGTTTCTTTATCATGGAACCAAAAAAAAAAAAAATAGGGAATATTCAGCTTCCAGGGATATTTCGTCGGAAAGTCCGGTCTAGGATGTTCGAAAAAACCGTATAATCAAATGGGACCTTAACCATTTGAAAAAGCATGTTTTTTACATTGCAAATGGAAATTGACGACTCTCTCCATCGGTCGAGGCTAAAGATATACTCGTACCGTTTTTGCTAAAGAAGTTAGAAATCAACTTTTTATTCAATTCGCTTTCTTTTGGTGTATTTATTCTTACAAAAATGTTACAATGTTACATACTAATATTTAAGAAAAGATAACAAATTGACAATATTTTTTTTTAACCCACCTTGTCATAACTTTTTTATGCAAAGAGCTAGTTAAACGTTTTTTTTTTCAAATGCTGCACAATGTTTTCACGATTAACACGTGGCATAGGCGCTGAATCCCCGGGGCTCTGGGTGCGCGAGCACCCATAGCACAACGTGGACAAAAATTTCCAATAAGTGAAATGAAGAAGCTGTCGTGACCCAAGTTGGTATAGCGACAGGATGCCTGGATATAGTTATTTACGTGTTAAGCTCAAAAAGTGATAGTTTTCAGGGCGAGCATGAAAGTTTCAGGGAGGCACCGAAGGCGGAACCTTGAAAGCGTTGTATGAAGATAATATAGTAGGATAATGCAACAGTAAAAAGTGTTGGATGCAATCTCGAGCGGCATCTAGTGACGATTTAATGAAGTAGTTAATTTTTAATGCTATGCAGATACGCCATCTACGTCTTCTTTTCGTTCAGGCACATGGCCTCTATCACCTACCTATTATAGTTAAAAAACATCTTTATTTATTTAAAACTAACAATTCATGATAAAAGACATGAAAAATTAAACATAATAATGAAAATTTATTCCAGTTGACAAAACCGAACAAATACAATTTTTGGATTAAGGTGATAAAAAGTGGTTAAGGACGTTGGTTAATATTTTGGTTATGTGCGGTTATGTCAAAATATATAAATAAAAACAAAGAATACCTAATAACAACTGATAACAATGTCCAATGTTTTAAATAAATTGAAAAGTTCCAAGTAGAATACAAAAAAAGGAATAAGCTTCTGAAAATGTTACATGTAATCTAAGTACCTCTAATTGGACTAAGTGTTGGAAAAGTTTATAACCATAAAAATAGCTGAATATTTTTATAGTTTTCAAAATTTGAACAAGCTTTGCTACAAAATTTCATCAAAGCTATCAAAAGTTTGCAAGATATTGAGTTAAGGAACAAGAAAATCACTAAGCAGGGAAAAATCAATCAACACTGGAAAACAAATTAAAAAAAAAATGGTCACAGGGATATATTAGCGACTTCCAAATGTATCTTGGCTGTTGATCATGAATATAAGAAAAAATGTTCTCTCGGCTGGCTCTGAGTGTTGAAATAAATCACCTTGAAAGGAAGTTTTCAATAGCTCCGCTCTTTAGGAATAGCTCAAGACGAAATCGATAGACCTACAAGTGGTCTATCTGTGGCATATTCAGTTAGTCTTTATGTTTCATTATGCAATGTTACAAGGTTCAACAACTTGCCAAAATGGTTAAAATTTATTTTCAAAATTAGTGCTCTTATTTAGTACAGAATTCTATGAACGACACAATAATTATAAAGTCCTAACTTTGAACATAAAAGAAGAAAAACATTTTTTTATATAATTTATCACCGTTTGGAAAAGTATATTTGTTTGTAAATATTTGTATTATAGTCATATTTAATCCAGGTTAAGTGTCAGTGCGCGAGTGTAATGTTAAGTATGAACAAAATCTGCCCATTCTGTTTATACGTTTGGTTACCGACCCTAGTAGATAGGCAATTTGTTATTACTTTTAATTTAAATTTTGGATTAACGTTTTTGTATATGACTTGACTGTTTAGTAATAAATGAAGTCAAAACTGTAACACCTGGTTTTATTCTGGAAAGTATTTTTAAATTTTAGCCTTTTAGTTAGTTAGCTCAGACAAAACTGATTAAATAAATAATGTCTTATTATTTTTTAATTTTTTTTTATTTCGACTGGTTGACTATCTCAAAAATTAAAGCCAATCAAGCAAAACGTGAGTCACATTTCGCTTTTTTAGAAGAACAATAAGGCAAGTGAAAATTAATGATTCCACAGAAATAACAAATTAAAAAAAAATGTAATATGAAAGTTACAACTAAGGCATTAAGGAAAAGCTTGGAAATAATCCAGATAGCAAATTTATTTTAGTTTTAGACAGAACTACTTTATTTTATTCTTTTTAAAACAATTGAAGATTTATAGGCTGGAGAAGCGATTTAAAATCGGTAAAACGATCGTCCAAAAACGCTCTTAAACCCCCCGTCCACAAAATCACTGTTGACCAGTGTAATTTATAAATATATTCACACATAAATTTACAAGCAAATTAAGCAACAAAATATTTAGGAATAGTAATATTAATAATTGTCATTGATTGAACTGAATATTCAGTCCAATAGGCTCTTGACCGAAGTCTTTTCCCTTTTTAGAATATCTTTCAAATTCAACAATTTTACATAGTTTTGTTCCAACTCGGATTTTAATAATAGATTTATAAATTGTTTTTTTTTTATTTGAATGTTAAAAGTTCTTAAAACTAACTTAACATATATTTCGCATGCTGGCGTTTAGTGTTCAAATAATGAGACGTTTAAACGAGAGCCAGTTGCCCTTTTTTGGTACACATTTGTGCAAGACAACTTTACAAATGTTTCCTTCTTTTTCTCTTGTAGAAGATGGACACACCAGCCAGCACTGTAGCGCACAATGATGGTATTTTAAAAAGCCACGTCACATATTTGATTAGATAATTAACTTGATATAAGTGCCTTCAAGACTTAAGTCTTTAAGCGTTCAAGTTTTGATTTCCCAACCCGGATTCAATTACAGATGAAAACATTCTTTTTTATTTTGGAAAAAAATATGAAAAATACAATTAATGCAATCTTTCTGCTAAATTTTATAGTATTTTGATAACAGTTCAGAAAAAATAGTAGTAGTTGGTAACTGAACTTCATGAAATCCAAAGTTGAGCACTTAACGTCCTGAGCAATGAAGGTTTATGTCAATTTATCTCTGTATCTAATCAAACATGTAACATTCGCATTTTCTATAATTTGTTTTTTAAGACGCCTTCGTTGAGCCCTTCATCACTGTAGGGCATGCAGGAAAGTATTTCCATGTACAAAAAAATAAATGAAAAATTTGTAATTTTGCCTTTCGAAAATAATACTCCTAAATGTGCTACTGATTCCGCTACCATAAATTGGTACTCGATTCGTTTTCAACTGGTCGTAAAAGTTGAAAATTGAAAATTAGTGGCTTACATGTTTTTATTACTTAGTATAATTTCACTAAACGTGTTTGTTATTATGTTATAAGTTTACCTAAGAGCAAAAAAATCTGTTAGTTAAATTTTGTAAGTGCCGATTTTAGTAAAGTTATATTGAATAATAAAATTATAACTACACCTATATATTTACCCATTATTAATTTTTTAATTTTCAACTTAACATCCTGTATTTCAGAATATTTTATTCAAGCATTTTTTATTTTCATCTATTCGTCTCATTTTGAACAATAATCTTCAGTTGTTCATGTCCTATTTTTAATTTGATACCATTATATAAAAGTGAATAAAAATAAACAGCGTAAAACTCAAGTTTTAATTAACCATCAGCGATCAATCCAAAATCCAACCACAATATAGAAAAAAATGTTCCCCTATTATAGTAAAATTCCACCCAATCTTCTCATTCAATCTTTTCCAAACAATTTTTTTGGCATTTTATGTGACCTTCAAATACCCTTTTGTAATAATTTGCAATTAGGCATTCCAACGACCTGTCAAAAAATAGGTGCCAGTGGGAAATTCTTGTATATTTAAGGGGGTAGCGACATAGTCTTGCAACTTGAACACTATTTTTATTCGAAGTAGTACTCGCCAAGCCTGCAAATTTATGAAAAAATGTATAGGTGGGTTTTTTAAATATTATTTTTATTGTGTTTGACATAAAATATTTAAATGTAATCCATTATTCATGATTTTACGTAAAGTAGATAGAATACACCATATGTCGCCACCCTTAGATATACCAAACCTGCCCACTGGTAATTCATTTGTTTGGAATGCCTAATAGTAAATAGTAACTATAAAAATACATTACCGAAGATAAATATAAATGAAAAAGAAGATTTTACCTGACTTGGACCACAAATACAGTATCGCCATCTACATTCTATGTCCATCGTCCTCCAATGATTTGTCCATAAGGTTACCCTACTATATTATCTGCATACAACGGTGAAAGCATGCGAGCCCTGTAAATACACTTTCCGAGTGTGGCGCGTACAATATTTTTTGTGCTGCCACCAATAATTTGACAATAATATAAGGAATAGAATATTTATTGCTCAAAATTTATAACAAAACTTCTCATTTATTATTAATATTTTTGTTGAACGAATAGTTATGCAAAGAACAATTATTAAACGATGATGTTCCGGTCAATTTAGGAATCATAACATTTGTGTTATCAATAATATTGGATAAGAGCTCGGGAAATTAGGTATTTTACCGAGCAGTCACTTTTCCGAGCAGTTATGTGAATTTTCCGATCTAGACCGGCAACGATGCACTTTTTGAGCTAAAAAATGATCGGAAAAACGCATTTTCTAAAGTGGCAGCACAAAAAAATATTATCATTCGGAGCTGTATTTTTTGTGTTAAAAAAGTCGCCGTGACTTGTCATAGACAGCGCATTGAATTTGGACTTAAAAGTTTATTATTCTTGGTGTATAAAACCCTATGACGTCAAAAAAAACGACTAATAACGGTCTACAATTATCAAGACCAGAGCTCTGAATATATGCTATTGGGCAAATGCTTGAAGGGAGAAGGGAGAACATTTGAAAATTGCACAGTTAGAAGAAAACTTTAATTTGGAGTCAGAAACAGCTCTCTAGTAGTGCTGGCGAGAAATCTACCAAAAAACGTTTAGACCTGTCAATTCTTGATTTAAGGGGGGAAACATTTTTCTGTCAGTTTCACCCTCTGAGCGGAAAACTCTATAGGGGGTGAGACACCACTAAAATCTTTAATGGAAAGATGGTGAAGGTATTTTTTACTTAAATAGTATCCCCAAGTTTTATACTATCTATTTAGCTCGTGCAATGGTTTACCAAAAGTACAGAACCGGTTTAACATAATTTTTGCATTGTTATTAAAAAAACAATGTATTTGTAACAATTCTAGTTTTATTTCTGTGGCTTTTAGTTATTGTTATCAGATGACATTCTTTGGTCGCCGTAAAGTAGTAAGGTTTAGTTTATTTCGTTGTAGAGTCGGCATAAAAGTGGCATATCAGTGATAATGGTTTACTCAATTGCTGAGAGGGAGCAAATAATTTTACTTTTATCGCGAACAATAAATGTGCTAATAGAACTGCCCAACTGTTTAACAATCAACATCAAAATCGACAAGTCCATCGACAGTATATTTTGGAGTTGGTCCAAACATTTTTGGAAACGGGGTCAGTAGCTAACAATTAACGTGAAATCGAAAATGCTGTAGTAAATAAAGCTACAGAGGTGGCGATTTAAGGGTATGTTGTTCAAGAACTCACATTGAGTACAAGACAGTTGGCGATAACATCTGGTATTAAGAGAAGTAGCATTTAGAAGATATTGAAAAAACACAAGTTTATATCATCATCTAAACCTTCTAAAATGATAATTTCTAATGCCTCTTCAATATTATGTATTTCTATAGACAAAAAAAAAGATGAATTATAATTTAAAATTTTTAAAATGAGGTTTTAGAAATAAGTATAAGTACAATGACTCTAATGTCAAAATTTCAGGTTTGCAATAAGTTTTATTTTAGCATGGAATTTATTTGCTTCTAATTATGTTGTCACTATTGTGGCTAACGTTATAGAAATTTGCAATATCTCTCTAATAAAAAGAGAATTTACTTTATTGACCTTTAAATAATATTAATTCATTATACATCGATCTCATCCTTTTGCTTTCTTCAAATATTTTTTAATTGTGTAATGAGTCATGAACTGTGATGTAAATGGATTCTACAACTTTATTAAAATACCATAGTGGCAGCTTAAGGCGTAATGGTCTTTAACGTGATTATTTAGTTTACAGAATCGCTTTCTATTCACTAACATATACAGTATCGACTATCGAATGTTTTCCAATACGCTTTTCACAAGTCCATGCGAAAATTACAGAGAGTTAGCATTAGTGCGAGCAAAAAACGAAAAATATCAGCGTTGCCTGTTTATATGGCCCGGCCAACTTTACAACGCGGTATAAACAACATACCAAAATATAATTGAATGAAATAAGAACTTACATAAATGCAAAGTTCAAACGTTAAGAAATACGAACTTTATCGTAATCAACTAAAATAAAAAAATTATGGTACACATTAAACTTCGAATAAAATTAGCTTTCAAATGAAGTACCACACTTTATAATAGGTAAAAGTTTTGTATCCCGTTATCGGGCGTTAAAATCAAAAGTAATGCAATGAATACTCGTATTGCTGAATTCTTCGTAAAATTATCTTTTCAATGACGTATCATACTTGGCACTTTCCCTATTTAAATTAAATTGGTTAGAGTAACGGAGTATAGAGGAACGATGTATGGCAGTTAATATTATTACGCAGCACCCTGTAGCGTGCTGCGGTCGTCATAAGTAAAGGTACAAGTAAATAAAGAAGATAGTGTGATGTTTGTTTATTTTCAAACAACAGTTTATTTAATAATAATTTATTTAAACATTTATTTTATAACACAATTATTCTCATTTATATATAATACTACAATGTCTTTAAACTGATCACTATTTATATTCACTGTCTATGTACTAATTATCATTTATCTTCACTGTCCATATAACTACTGATGATGATGGCTCATCCACCAATATTTATATACAAACTTAAAAAAATGGCTAACGTTCTAGTAAGTTCACATATTATCTCCAACACACTAGAAACATTATCTCGTTCTTTCTCGAACATCATCGAAATCACCTCCGCCATAGTCGTCCCATAGGTTTGGTCTTAAGGGGTTTAATTATGTATAATAATCGGATAAGTTGAGCCTCAAAGGCCAAATAATACAGAGAGCATGACTGAATAATGATATGGCTCACATTACAATAGAATATTCCCGAAATGTCTCGAAATGTCATTCCTTGTCAAAGAAAAGTCCAGATTGTTCGAGAAGGTTGTAGAAGGTCGAGGCAAGCTATATAAGGCGACGACCTGACGTCAGTTAGCAGTTTTATGATCTTAGATAATATAATAGCAGATAGGCCACAACTGCATAAAGTTATACAATATTAATCTCGATATCATATAATCAGTATCTCTCTTTCTAATGAAGGCTTTCTCACTCGTTTTAGAATTCTCAGCAGTAGCGTACCGTAAAACAATTTCGCTGGGTCATTTTAAATCCGAAAATGTTGACCAAATAGTGGCAAATAGAATATAAAATAAAATATTTTAAAAGGTAGGTATGTGCATTTTTAATGAAGTGAAAACAAAATATGACTTCTTTGTTATGAATATAATATTAATAACAATTACTTTTAACACCACAACACGAACAAATTTAAATTAAACACTGGAATAATTGTCTGAGAAAAGCTTTGTAAAACTGACAAATACAAACAAAGAGATAGAGATATTAATCTATTTCTCTCTAATTAGAATTCTCGACCATATTATCATGGCGACACAAACATTGTTTACTGTCCTCTCTTTACTACTTACTTACTCTGAAGTTTATGATAGACGTTAAACGTTAATGTTATCAGTTAAAGTTATTATTGTTGAATTGAGTTATTGTAAAGTTGAATTAAAATAAATTGTGATACCAAAAACCAGCGTAACATTGGTGACAGCTGTGGGATACAAAGTAAAAGTTCCTGGTAAATACTAGATCCACTGAGTACGAAACAGGCATAGATACTTCAGGCCCACCAGCATGTTTTTTGAAGATGGAAGAGGAAAAGGAAAGGCGTAGGAAGGAAGAAGAGGAGGAAAAGGAAAGGCGTAGGAAGGAAGAAGAGGAGGAAAAGGAAAGGCGTAGAAAGCAAGAAGAGGAAGAAAAGGAAAGGCGTAGGAAGGAAGAAGAGGAGAAAAAGGAAAGACGTAGGAAGGAAGAAGAGGAGGAAAAGGAAAGGCATAGGAAGGAAGAAGCATTTAAAAACTTAATTAGAACAACAACGAGATAATTTAAAACAACAGGAAAAGGCTAGAGTAGAGTTCCAAAGGCAAATTAGAACTGAACTAGTTGAGTTAGAGAGAAACATTTGTAGCCTAGCTTCGATAAGCAACAGAGAAGCTGAAAAAACTACCTCGTCCTCATCTGTAATCGAACCAAGCCATATTCAAAACCCAGTTTCACAATTACATTCTAGCAAGATCATTAAGCCACCCACGTTTGACGGTCAGACAACATGGGAAACGTATCGCCTCCAATTTGAAGCTGCAGCTAGAACCAATGGCTGGACTGAAAAAAAAAAAGTGATAGTGTCGCTGCGAGGATAAGCAGCAACCGTTTTACAGTTACTCCCTCAAGAAGAATCCAGTTATTCATCTCTCGTCCAACCTTTGGAGATAAGTTATGGCCAGCAGCATTTGAAACGGATATTTCAAAGCCAGCTAAAGATTCGTAGTCAGAAACATAATGAGAGTCTACAGGAATTTGGGGCTGACATAAGAAGATTGATTCATCTGGCCTATCCACAGGCGCCAAAGATTTCCAAGAACAAATCGGAATAGAGGCGTTCATTGATGGACTACAAGATGCGGAAATGCAGCAAGTCCTTCGTCTACAACATCACAAGACGCTGAAGGAGAAACTGATTGCAGCCCAGGAATACGAAGCGGTAAAACTCATATCCAGATTTTCTCGCGCAAAAATGAAAGAAATTAAATCCCAGGAAAGTGAGGACCCCAATGCTAATGCTATTCCCCAACCTACCCTCTCGCAAATATTCAATATCCTGCAAAATATACAACAAAATAGCCAAAATAAGAACAGAAGATGCTTCAATTGTGGAAGAACCGGGCACCTTCAAAGAACCTGTAGAAGCAGAGCTCGTTCTATAAATAGAGAATAGGGGAATGAGAAATGAGAATGAGAACAAGAAACAGTCACAGCAGCTATGCGTCCCGTAGTAGCCAATCACCCACACCGAGCCGGTTTTCTAGCAATAATCAGGAAGTAGAGCATCTTAGAGGCCATCTGTATAGCAACGCTGACATTCTCTCCAGGCGACCCTGTTTAGAACGAGAATGCCAGTACAGTAAGGGGCTCGGAGAACGGGAGGAACCAGTTGATAAAGTTACCCTTCGGGCAACCACTATCAAGCCAGAGGGCGACGAAGAAGAAATCACCCTTGAAAGTCTGAGACAGGAACATAAGAAAGACAATGACTTAAAGGTTGTCCGAAAATGGCTCAAAAATAAAGTGACACCCACTTGGCAAGAGATAGCCAAATACAGTAGAACTATGAAAGGCTACCGGACCCAGTGGGATTTCCTGTATCTTCAGGATG
This sequence comes from Psylliodes chrysocephalus, assembly GCA_927349885.1. Taxonomy (NCBI): domain Eukaryota; kingdom Metazoa; phylum Arthropoda; class Insecta; order Coleoptera; family Chrysomelidae; genus Psylliodes; species Psylliodes chrysocephalus. Next base: position 44,285,197 of record OV651821.1, read on the forward strand.
GCCTATTGCACCGGAAGTGGGAGAGCCCCGATGGAGTACATGTAGTCCGCCAAGTGATACTGCCGAGGTCACAGGTGAGAAAAGTATTGGAGGAGCTTCATAGCAGCCATTCAGGAGGACACTTTGATACTAAAAGGACACTGGCACGAGTTCGGGAAATATTTTATTGGGTCAATTGCCGACGGGATGTAGCGGATTGGTGTAAAAGATGTGATATATGGCAGAACAGAGGTCTATGGATTCGCTTGGGAACGACTAAAAGCTCACACCGATAAAGCAGAAGCTAGAATCGACAGGCGTGCCATTGATACACATTTTGAGAGGGGCCACAAGGTATGGTTGTGCCATCCAAAGTGCCGAAAAGGACTTTGTCAGAAACTGCAACGGAACTGGGAAGGCCCCTACAGCGTCCTCAAGAAATTTAACGACCTGATCTACCGCATTCAGTTGTCAGCGAGAAGTAAACCCAAGATTGTTCACGTTGAAGAGTTAGTGCTATATCGTGGTCCAGATCCTCCCCGTTGGCTCCAACCAGGTCCCAGTAACCAAGTTATTCGAGGCCAATAACTAGAGAGGAGGGAGCAATGTTACACATAACCCTGCAGTAGCTGTTAGGAATTCCAAATAATCAATCCAGTTTACTGGAGGCCAAATGAGTACGCCAAATTTAAGAAAATTACTTTATTGGCTACACAATATGTCCATTTACATAAGGTGAATTTATACTCAAATTCGATTTCCCCTAACTGGAAGGAAGAAACCTAACAAACGATACTATTAAACCTATTTTAAATAATAATAGTACATAAATTATTTTTAGTGACAAATCAGTAAATTATATCTGCCAAGCAGACATTTTCGTTTTGACATCATATTTCTACGGGGTGAAATCTATAATTTATCAATCATTCTTCACACTCCCCCCCGGTACAGCACTTCCCAAAGAGTGTGCTGTACCATTTTCAGACAATAATGCTAGCTTTACTACTGGCCGTTCGTAAACTCCGGTAGCAGTCTGCACCTTTGCTTTTCTGACCTGACCATCTTTTGCTTTTGTAACTTCTATCACTTTTCCTTTTGGCCAGTTATACCGTGGCAAGTCTTTATCGCAGATTATTACGATGTCACCTTCCTTTAAAGGTCTTGTTTGCTTAAACCATTTGAAACGGAGTAGGAGTTCTGGAATATATTCAGCTACGAATCGCTTCCAATATCTGTTAGCAAATTGTTCCCTGTATAAATAGTTACCCTTTAGTATATTTGCACTATCATCTAATTGCCCCATTGGTTTTTCTCCACTAGATGAACCTACTAAAAAATGGTTTGGTGTTAAAGCTTCAGATTCTTCAGAATCTAATGGCATATAGGTGAGAGGTCTAGAATTAACTATATTTTCTGCAGCAATAAGACAACTGATAAGTAGTGGATCTGTAGGTGTTCTTGTTGGAAGAGCTCCGTAGAGTGCAATCTTAACAGCTTTGACTAGACGTTCCCACGCCCCTGCCATATGCGGCGATAGAGGTGAATTAAATTCAAAGGAAATCTGTGGAGAAACAATGGATTTAAGTATTAGTTGAGGATCTATCTTTTGCAGTTCTTCTCGAAGAAGTCTTTCTGCTCCAATGAAGTTTGACCCTCTGTCGCAATGAATATGTCGTGGTTGACCTCTTCTATTTATAAAGTTTTTAAGACATAGGATGAAGCTGTCAGCATCTATTTTATAGGCCATTTCCATATGTACTGCTCTGGTTGTTAGACATGAAAAAAGTGCACCCCATCGCTTTTCGACTCTTCTTCCCACCATAACATTTATTGGACCAAAGTAGTCTACAGCTGTAAACGTAAAAGGAGCCGTATACACTGCCAATCGACACTCAGGAAGTGGAGACATCTCAGGAACATTTGGTGATGCAAGACGTAGTTTACAAATTGGACAATTACTTCTTATATTTAAAAGACTTCTTCGTAATTTTGGAACATAATATTTTTGTCTAATTTCATTCACTACTGTTTCATGATTTTGATGTTGATATGCTATATGATAGTTTCTTAAGATAAGATATGTTAAATGACTCTCACGTGGTAGTATTATAGGTCGTTTAGTATCAAATTTAATACATTTAACAATATCGATCCGTCCTCGAACTCGAAGAATATTTTCGGAGTCCAAATATGGTGACAATTTATAAATACTGCTTGATTTATTTACGGTAGGTTCTAATCCCTTAGTTTCTTTTCCTTTTTGAAGTTGCTTTATTTCTTCAGAATAAAACATATTTTGCACTGTACGGATTAGAGCATATTCAGCACGCTTAATTTCCTCAGATGTTAGAGTTCCACTTGGTTTAGTCTTACTTTTTATTTTAGCCATCATAAGAATAACAAATCTAATAACAGTTCCCATTGTATGCAATAATCTCATATAAGTACTAAATTTTTGGATATTTATTAGTGCTATATTATCTTCATGAATATTAAAAACATCTTCTTTTGAGTTATTTACAGTGTCCGCATCAGCTGGCCAAAATGTTTCACTTTCATATAGGAAGTCTGGTCCTGTAAACCAAGAGCTTGTTGCTTTTAATATAGGTGGTTTAGACCATTTAGTGGCCTCGTCCGCAATATTTAGTTTAGTGGGTACATAACGCCAATTAGATACTACTGAATTTTCTTGAATTTCTGCTACACGATATGCAACGGATTTTTCTAATTTTCTTGGATCTTCATTCCGTATCCAACTTAAGACCGTAATAGAGTCAGACCAATAAGTAGTTTTGCATATGGAAACTGATAAATGGTTACATATATTGGTTGCCAATCTGGTACCAATAAGTGCAGCGTCAAGTTCCAACCTAGGTATTGTTTGTATCTTGATTGGTGCTACGCGTGTTTTAGTTCCAATTAGTACACATTCGATGGCACCTATCTTCTCCATTCTTAAATAAGCCACGCAAGCCATTGCATTGTTGCTAGCGTCAACAAATATATGAAGTTGGACCGTGAGCCCATCCCAAGTAAAAAAAGAGCTGAGGTAGCACCTTGGTATAGCAAGACCTTCAACGTCTGGCAAGTATTTTAGCCACAACAACCACTTTTCGAACTGTTCATTGGTTATTGGATCATCCCAGTCGATTTTGCTTCTCCATATTTCTTGCAAGAGGATTTTCACATATATTAAAAAATGTGCGATAAGTCCTAAAGGATCATAAACTGACATTAATATTCTTAAGACTTCTCGTTTGGTTGGTCTCCTCTTGCCGCTCAGTACTTCAATGTTTCCTTTGTTGAAGCGAAGTGAATATTGAAAAACAATCTAACTTTAAATTCCACCACATCCCTTAAACCTTTTCATTGGTTTCGTTAGATTCTATATTCATATTTATTTTAGTAGGAGTTTCAGACGATGAATTCATTATTTGCATAAACTGTTCAGAATTAGAACGCCAGTTTCGAATTTCAAAATTGCCTTTAGAATGTATAAATTTAACTTCCTCAGCTATGTTAAGGGCTTCTTGCAGAGTGTCAGCTGTGTCTAATAAATCATCGACGTAATGATTTTCTATGATAGACTTAACAGCTCTTGGATACTGATCAATAAATTTTCGAGCATTAAAATTTTTTACAAATTGTGGACAACTTGGAGAACATGTTGCTCCAAAAGTCATGACAGTCATGATGTAGGTATCTAAAGGTTCACTTTTCTTATTTCGCCAGTAGAAACGCTGGGCATGTTGATCTTCGCTTCTAATTCCTACACGAAGGAACATTTCCTTAATATCAGCACTAAATCCTATTTTTCGTTCACGAAATCGGAAGAGTATTCCCAATAATGAACCTAGCTGATCATCACCTTTCAAAAGCATGGAATTGAGAGAAATTCCATCAACCTTCGCCGCAGCATCCCAAACTATCCTAAATTTACCTGGCTTATTAGGGTTAAAAGTGGGAAATATGGGAAGATACCAAATTCGTTTATGTGGCTCCGCCAGTTCTTGAGCCGTCAGTTTCCTAATATACCCTTTCTCAATAAAGTCTGTGATTTGTTGATTTATTTGGATGGCTAACTTTGGGTTAGAATCTTTTCTTTGCTCGATACACTTCAGACGCCGAATAGCCATGGGACTGCTGTGAGGTAACTTTAGGTTATCGTATTTCCAAATTAATCCAATTTCATAATGGTTCTCAACTTGTTTTATTGTTGACTCCATAATTTCAGTTGCTCTTTTTAATTCTTTAGATACCAAAGCATTTGCTGGTGCAGTAACACCAAGGCTTTCTACGCAGAAGTATTTTTTTATTAGTTCATGTAGGTCTTGGTTACTTATATGTGTGTCATTGCATTCGCAAATATGATAAATGTTTTCCGTATTAATGTGTCTTTGGTTATGTAGAGCGAATGCCGTCCATCCGAGTCGACATTTTGCAGCTCTCCTTCCTTAACTTTTAGTGGCAGAGCAAGTTCCCAGTTATCTAGACCAATAAGCAATCTAGGTGTTACATTTTTATACGATTTTATAGGAACATTCTTAAGATATGGGTACCCTTTGACCAGCTTTGCAGCATCTAGGCTTTGCTTAGGGAGATGGAGGTTTTTAACCGTACGTGCAGAACGATTTTCATGTCGGCGTGCCCCTGGGAAATCTCCGGAGATCGTATAGAGGATTCTTTGAGATTTCTCCTCTAATCGCTCTTGATCTCCTGTCCATTTAAGACATAAAGGTTCATACTCACCACACACACCTAATTCTTCAGCAATGGTTTCATCAAGCATAGTTATTGAAGACCCTTCATCCATGAAAGCATATGTCAAGACTTCTTCATTACCATTTGTTAACCTGACGGGTAGTATACGAAAACGAATTGACTGATTGTTTTCAAGATTTACATTAACTTCTTGCTGAGATTGCGTGGTTGAATTGCTATTTGTAGTTGAAGGCTGTGACTCTATGTCTTTATGCAATTTTGGATAATGTTTCCTTTGGCACCCATCTTTGTTGCATTTGACTGGGTATTTACAGGGAAATCTGTGTCTTTTTAGACATAATCTGCATAATTTTAGATCTCTGACACATTTCCATTTATCTGAAATAGGATATTCTTGGAAGGTCTTGCAATCTGTTATTTGTATACAATTTCCACTACAAATTTTACAGATCCTCTGTTGATTCGCAGATTCTGTTGAATGCTGATAAGATCGCTCATTTTGACGATTTGACTTACCACGGTCACGGTCCATGACAGCAAGAGATGGCAAAGCCGTGCATACATTCATGGCAATATTGTACATCCAATCCCCAAAGTCTTTAAGCCCATTAAAATTACATAAAGTGCTACGATAAATAGCCCAATTGATTTTAGTTTGAGGTGGAAGTTTTTCAACCAGCTCAAACATCAGTGTAGGATTATTTAGGTAAGCACTCATATTGGAATTTTCTAAAGACACGCATAAATTTTTTATTGATAAAGCATATTCTACTGTTTCTATTTTTTCGGACTTAGGCGGGGGTTTTTGACGAATAGAGTTTATGTGAGCGTTTATTATCTGTTCAGGTCTTCCAAATAACATTTCCAGCGTTGAAATAATTTGTGGAACATATTCTGGAACTGTAAGAAGACTGAATACTGCGGACTTAGCCGTACCTTTAAGACTCTTTTGTAGTCTTAACAAGTTTTCGTTATTATCATACCCACATAATTGAGTAGACCTTTTATAACTACTAATAAATAAAGGCCATTCAAAAGTATTTCCACTAAAGGAGGGCAGTTCTTTCTGTATACTTCTTCTGGCAGCACATTCTTGCGGAGTTAAAGTATTTTGATCTAATGCTTCATATGAAAGATAATCATTGAGTCCTTTCTTTCCCATATTTAACCTCTCTGGGATTTCGATTTCAGTTTTTTGATGGGTTGGATATTTAGAAGGATCTTTCTGAATAGGTTTGCACATATCCAATGTATGAGCAGGGTTTATTTTAATACCTTGTTCGATCTGTTGCGATAATAGAATATTTATTGCTGGATCTGCTGCTCGAACCTCTTCATCATCAATATCTTGACTGTCGTCGGATTCTTCGATTAAGAGACGAGCTTCTTTAGTTAACTCCCTCTCTTTTCTTATTAAATTAAGTTCTTCCTGTATAAGTTGTAACTTTAATTTACGCTTACTGCTAGATGTTGAGTTTTTCTTGCTCCTAGCAATAAATGTATGTTTTGAGGAAGATTTAGTTGAAGAGGAAGAAGGATTTTGTGGAGCTATTAAAGTTGGAGTTAATGCTGCTATAGAAGGTTGTACTACATGTTGCTGATTAGGATCTGTGGCGCAATTTGGACATAACCATGATTCATTATCTTCATCAGTTACGTTTACGCATTCGTAACAGAACCTTTTCTTGCAATTAGCACATTCAGCCATATTTTCATCTCTATACTGTTTGTTACAAATTGGACAGTGGCCTCGTTTGGTTCTTCCAACGGCAGTTGGAACCATCTTCGTAGACCGTCGAATTTGAGCTTTGTTAGGAATTCCAAATAATCAATCCAGTTTACTGGAGGCCAAATGAGTACGCCAAATTTAAGAAAATTACTTTATTGGCTACACAATATGTCCATTTACATAAGGTGAATTTATACTCAAATTCGATTTCCCCTAACTGGAAGGAAGAAACCTAACAAACGATACTATTAAAACTATTTTAAATAATAATAGTACATAAATTATTTTTAGTGACAAATCAGTAAATTATATCTGCCAAGCAGACATTTTCGTTTTGACATCATATTTCTACGGGGTGAAATCTATAATTTATCAATCATTCTTCACAGTAGCCTGCGGCTATTATAGGAAACGTACAAATAGAAAAAGAAGTGGAATGTTACTCATCGCCCTACAGTGTGCTGCGGTCGTCATAAGTAAAAGTACAAGTAAAAGAAGATAGAATATTCCGGAAATGTCTGAAAATGTCATTACCCGTCAAGAATATTCTAGACGACAATTCGAGAAGGTTCGAGAAGCAAGCAAGCTATATAAGAATGATCCTGACGTCAGTTTTCAGTTTTTATGATACACATTACATGTTAATGCTATCAGTTGCATAATTGTTGTTAAAGTTGAGTTGAAATAAAATGCGATACCAAAAATCTGTGTAACAATATTTTATAATATACCTTTCTCGTTATTGATGATCGCTATTACTCATGCGCAAATTCTTAAAAGATATTCTCACACAAAGGTGGATGCTTTTTATTATAATTTATTTTGAATTTCTGAAATTTTGAAATTTTTATTTTTTTATAAGTTTTGAACAAGATTACATAATTTATTTAAGAAAACATTTAAAATTATAGTCCGAATACGTTTTTGGACAGTGCGTAAAATTTAGAGGAGATGAAGGTATTACTTACCCATGCCATACGCCACTGGTAAACTTTATTTAACCTATTTTTTGCGATAGGTGTATCTTATGACATCAAAAACGTTTACCGAATTTAATAAAATTTTACTGAGTTATAAAATTATTATACCCGTTAATTTTAAATTTTTATTCGAATTATCAACTTTAACACCCTGTATTTCGAAAGCGAGTAATATTTTACGTAAGCATGTTTCGTTTATTCGTCTTATATTTAATTAGACAATCAGTTGTTCTATGTTCTAATTTTAATGGAACACCCTGTACCTATATACGCTGTTAAGAAAAATCATATATTTATAATTTTTGTTGCACCTTGCAATTTTTTGTTGAATATGTGCAACTTAAAATCAAGAGTATTCATAAAAATAAGTTTTTAGAATCAAAAGTAAATGAAGATGTTTATATTAGTTGTAAATTAGTTTCGTCGTAAAAAGCTGTAAAAAGACACTTTGGATCCATAAAATTTTTAAAATTCCAGTAAAAAAAATTGATATAGTAATACCTTCCACGATATACCCACCTAAAGATAAGATGTAGCGCATTGTGGGCAGTCTTTATTTTGACAAACAAATAAAAATCACTCTGTGAGTGACGTCATAGCAGCCGGACCATAGAATGTTGCTCATCGTTTGCGGTTCTAATTAATAAAAATCATGCAGTTACAATGTCTAAAAATTGAATGTTTGTCAGGAAGATTATTTTTTAAACATTTATTATTAGTTTTGTACCCAACCTAACTTCCTATATCTACTGTATATATTTTTCAAATTAGTAGATAGATGGTAATCTTGTAAAGCAATAAAATTAATTTTTTTAGTATTTTTTTTTTTTAAATTAAATATCGATAAATTATTATTTTTTATTCTGTCAGTAATCAAATAGAAAGTTCAAAATTAAATTGCTAAATTCAATCTCGTTTAACATGGCGGACATGGAGGTGCGAGACATGGAGGCAAAGGACCACACGCTGCTGGTTTACATGGTCTCGAGCAAGGAGGTAAAGCTGGAGGAGGACATGGAGGGCAAGCGGGAGGTTTACAAGGACGGGCGCACGGTGGTAAAGCAGGAGGGGGACAAGGAGGGCAAGCTGGTGGCTTACAAGGTCGTGCGCATGGTGGTAAAGCAGGTGGAGGGCAAGGTGCACAACATGGTGGTTTACATGGTTTTGAACAAGGAGGCAATGCAGGAGGGGGACATGGTGGGCAACATGGAGGTTTGCAAGGTTTTGCACATGGCGGTAACGAAGGAGGGGGGCAAGGTGGACAGCATGGAGGTTTGCATGGTCTGGCACAAGGCGGTAAAGCCGGTGGAGGACATGGCGGACAACATGGAGGCTTACATGGCTTTGCACATGGTGGTAAAGCTGGAGGTGGACATGGCGCACAACATGGAGGTTTACATGGTTTTGCACATGGCGGTAGAGCTGGTGGGGGACATGGTGGACAACATGGTGGTTTACAGGGTTTAGCACACGGTGGTAAAGCAGGAGGAGGGCACGGCGGGCAACACGGAGGTTTGCATGGCTTTGCGCATGGCGGTAAAGCCGGTGGAGGACATGGTGGACAACATGGAGGTTTGCATGGTTTTGCACACGGTGGTAAAGCCGGCGGAGGACATGGTGGACAGCACGGAGGTTTACATGGTTTTGCGCATGGTGGCAAGGCTGGCGGAGGACACGGTGGGCAACATGGAGGTTTGCATGGTTTTGCACATGGTGGTAATGCAGAAGGAGGACATGGTGGACAACATGGAGGTTTACATGGTTTTGCACAAGGTGGCAATGCAGGTGGAGGACATGGTGGGCAACAAGGAGGTTTACATGGTTTCGCACAAGGTGGTAACGCTGGTGGAGGACACGGTGGACAGCATGGAGGTTTGCATGGTTTTGCACATGGCGGTAGAGCCGATGGGGGACATGGTGGGCAACAAGGAGGTTTACATGGTTTTGCACAAGGTGGTAATGCAGGAGGAGGACATGGTGGACAACATGGAGGTTTACATGGTTTCGCACAAGGTGGCAATGCAGGTGGAGGACATGGTGGGCAACAAGGAGGTTTACATGGTTTTGCACAAGGTGGTAATGCAGGAGGAGGACATGGTGGACAACATGGAGGTTTACATGGTTTTGCACAAGGTGGTAATGCAGGAGGAGGACATGGTGGGCAACAAGGAGGTTTACAAGGTTTCGCACAGGGTGGTAATGCAGGAGGAGGACATGGTGGACAACAAGGCGGTTTGCATGGTTTTGCACAAGGAGGCAATGCAGGTGGAGGACATGGTGGACAACAAGGTGGTTTGCATGGTTTTGCACAAGGAGGCAATGCAGGTGGAGGACATGGTGAACAACAAGGAGGTTTACATGGTTTTGCACATGGCGGTAGAGCCGATGGGGGACATGGTGGGCAACAAGGAGGTTTACATGGTTTTGCACAAGGTGGTAATGCAGGAGGAGGACATGGTGGACAACATGGAGGTTTGCATGGTTTTGCGCATGGCGGTAAAGCTGGTGGGGGACATGGTGGGCAACAAGGAGGTTTACATGGTTTTGAACAAGGTGGTAATGCAGGAGGAGGACATGGTGGACAACATGGAGGTTTACATGGTTTCGCACAAGGTGGCAATGCAGGTGGAGGACATGGTGGACAACAGGGAGGTTTACATGGTTTCGCACATGGTGGTAATGCAGGAGGAGGACAAGGAGGGCAACAAGGAGGTTTGCATGGCTTTGCACATGGAGGTAAAGCTGGTGGGGGACATGGTGGACAACATGGAGGTTTGCACGGTTTTGCACAGGGTGGTAATGCAGGAGGAGGACATGGTGGACAACAAGGAGGTTTACATGGTTTCGCACATGGTGGTAATGCAGGAGGAGGACAAGGAGGGCAACAAGGAGGTTTGCATGGCTTTGCACATGGAGGTAAAGCGGGTGGGGGACATGGTGGACAACATGGAGGTTTGCATGGTTTTGCACATGGTGGTAAGGCAGGAGGAGGGCAAGGAGGACAACAAGGAGGTTTACATGGTTTCGCACAAGGTGGTAAGGCAGGTGGAGGACAGGGTGGGCAACATGGAGGTTTACATGGTTTCGCACAAGGTGGTAATGCAGGAGGAGGACATGGTGGACAGCATGGTGGCTTACATGGTCGCGCACATGGTGGTAACGCTGGTGGTGGACAAGGTGGACATGGTGGTAAAGGACAAGGTATAGGCCCTATCGTTCCCATCGGTAAATTAGCGCAACCACAACATGATGGTGGTAGGCGAGTTGGGCAAGATGAAACAGCATAGCAAAATATCGTAAAATTTGGTGGAGGGCAATGGCGCAGAACACGGCATGATCTTCTTTGGGGTACGCAACTTCTTGCTTGAGATATTCGTTTAAATGGAACAGGAGAGTTTTCTTCAGAACAGTATGTTGCATTTAGTTTTTTAGGTGTATTTGGATATGATATTGATTGACATATAAGGCGACCAGATGGTATAGGATAATTTTTTATTTTCTTTGTGTAGCTTATTCCTGGACATGATAAACATTGCGTTGGGCAACCAGATTCTGAATAATCTGTTGGGTATGACGGTATACACGAAGATTTATCAATATTATTTGGTTCGTTTGTAGGTATGTTATTAACATGATCAATACCGGTATTCAGCTGGCTTTTCTCAAGAATAATCGGTTCTTCACAGTTACACTTATAATTTGATGAATCGTTTCTATTTTTGGGATTCATTCTACTGGATAATTTGAAATTTTATGTTTGATATGTTAATATTTTACTAAAATTTTGCTATTCATAGTGCCTTGAGTTTATGGGATTATGATTGATGTTTTGTGATACGATGGTGACGATTGAAAAAACTAAGTGACACTTATATGTATATATTATTTATGTTGGCAGCTATGGAAAAATATTATCTATTTTAAGGTAATAACCATGATGAAACAAACCAGGTGGTTTACAAATATTTAAAATAAAAAGAAATAATAAGAAAATATAAAAATACAGAACAAATGTTAAAATAAAAAAAGGAAAAGAAAAATGTGTAGGTATAGTTAGAAGTAAGAAAAATACTGTTAGTACCACCAATAATGCTAAATACACCAGAGTTTTCTAGATATGACAATTAATTTTGAATGTAAAACATGTATTTCTGCGAGTTTCTGCTGCAGATAATTAGGCATTCCAAACTGAATGACTACCAGTGGGTTTTGACAGGTTATGATGTGGCAAAGTTATGGCAACTCTATAGGCCTGGTGATTTGACAAGGTGAGTGAAATAGATAGTTACATAGATTGATCATCCCTATTTTTTAAAATAAACATAAGCTTATGCCTTGAAGTAAAAATATAAGCAGTTATTATTTTTTAAATATCTAAAGTCTGAAAATTGGTTTTAAAACACATTTTTGCTAAAGTGATTCAAATTAATAAATATTTGTCAGGCAATATGGCTGCTCGCAAACGACCAGCTTTGAGCAATGTATATAACATATATGTATCATTGACCCTGTTAATGACAACATGACAACAGGGTTGCCATATCTAAACTGTCAGTACCCACTGGTAGCCATTTGGACAGGTCGTTGGAATGCCTAATTAAGCTTAGATAGGTTAGATTGAAATTGTTTATTGATTTTATTAATCAAATTGAGGCGATTTTAAATCAGATATTAGGTCTTGAATATGATTGACTACACTGATATAAATCAAAAACAATGACGTCATATTGAATATAGTCTTAAAATGGTCAAGTTTAACATGACTACAGTAAAAACGTGGTCATCACAGGTATGAAATGTCAAATGAAATGACAAATGTAAAACTTTTACTTTTTAGTCCTTATTAGGCATTCCAACGACCTGTCCAAATGGCTACCAGTGGGGACTGACAGTTTAGATATGGCAACCCTGTTGTCATTAACAGGGTCAGTGATAGATATATAGTTATATAGATTGGTCAATGCTGGCCGTTTGCGAGCGGCCATATTGCTTGGCAAATATTTATTAATTTGAATCGGTTTAGCAAAAATGTTTTTTAAAACCAATTTTCATCCTTTAGATATTTAAAAAACATAATTGCTTACATTTTTACTTCAAGGCATAAGCTTATGTTTATTTTGAAAAATATGGATGATCAATCTATGTAACTAACTATTTCATTGACCTTGTCAAATCACCAGGCCTACAGGGTTGCCATAATTTTGCCATATCATAACCTGTCAAAACCCACTGGTAGTTTGGAACTCCGAGCAATTACTAATAGAGGGAGCGTGAAAACGAGTTTGTAGGCGATTGTTGTGTTAGCAACATCTGTAGAGGAAGTGAGGAAGCGGGCACAAGGGGGAAGGTAAACATCCTTCTTGTTCAGTGGCGTATCATTTATCTATAAAAACACACATTGTCCAAACGTTTTAATTGTAAAAAAAAAAATAAAAAATTTGCTAATTTTACTATTTTTAAAATGAATACCGTCATATATATGTCTAATGCAGAAAAAGAAACAAAATCACTGTAAAGGTCTAATTTTTTCAATTGAAGAATAAAACCTTAAAATAAATTTTATTATAAATACAAGAGCGACTAGTTTCGGCCTTACAGGAACATCTTCAGGCCTGTAATACAATAATCTTTAATTATTATAATAGGTTGGTCACTTACGAATAACATTAAATAGTATAAACCACATAAATGGATCAATATTGTAGCGTAACAGCATTATAGAATTAAAGCGGTGAAAATAAAAGAGCAGTGCAAACGTAACTAAAAATAAGAAAACTGAGTACGGAATCTACAAGAGAAGAGGTGAGAATGAGCAATTACGAATGCATTTAAATTGCTCGGGATGACAAATAAAGCTGATAATGTAGTGGTATAGTCCCCATCAAAGAAGGTCTGGATATGTTAAAGAGGACGGCGTTTTCTTTGTAAATCTGGAGAATTTAAGGATGGAGGGAAGACGAATCTTGCTGGCTCAGGTGTAGATGGCTAGAAAAAGGAGCGTGTAGATGAAAGCTCCAGTATATATCGTCACTTTCGTCTAATTTTTATTCTCACTCATCGTTTCGGCTTTATCTTCGAAATTCATTTTTAAAAGGAAATAAAAGTAATCATTCATACAAGCATATAATAAAACAACATGAATTTATTATATTTAATAAGCTAATAAACGTTTGTTTTAATGAAAAAAACATATATGTGAGTATAAAAAATATATAAATAGATAAGATTAATATCAAAATCAATTTGAAAATACAACAGATAATAAAATGAAATAAATTAATACACGTACAAATAGAAAGTTAATAACATACCTTCTAAAAGTAACACATTTTAAGTAGATAAATGTTTAAAGAGTTTATTCCTGAACATAACTGATCTAACGTTTTTCCCCTTTTTAATATTATGAGGGTTTTTGTAGTTGAAGTGAAAATTATAATTTATTTTGGTCCTAATAAAAATTTAAACATAGGTTATCAAAGAGTAAAATTCATAATAAAACTTTATAATCTTAAATCGTTATCAAAAATTATTAATGGTAAAACTTCAAACAATAGATTCTTAAACAAATTTCTAGTTTTTGTTTTGCAAAAGACTTTTTTGCCTTCTTCGGTTGCCTCTGCCACTTTTCTTTTAGTAGTTTCGAGGAGAAAATTCCTATGGAAACCAGTAGAACCATCAATTGGTTAGTAAAATTTTGATATTTTGAGTCTGGTAAGTCTTGATAAACTTTCTTCTTATGAAGCTATAACCTTATGGAGAATAAAAATTTAATGTTAGATCAAAAGCTCTTAATTGAGAATTATATTTGCAAATGCCGTTTTAATATTTTCAAAAGTTCTTGGAATCGTTGTTAACAGAAACCTGCAAAAAAATATATAATTGTATTCCTAAAATATAAGATATCACACAATGCACATTCATATAATATCATTGTGCTAGAAAAATACTAGGTAGTTACTGAGACAATTTAAAAAAAGTATTTCGAGAAACTCAACTTTTAATGTCATCATTGTAGGTACTTAACTTTTTTATTACTAAATTATTAATAATGTCATTTTGTGTAGTTCGTTGTGATTTGTATAATATATATTATTAAAACCCATCGTCAATGTTAATGTGCCAAGTTTTTTTAATAATTATGTCCTTGTTATAGTAAAAACACATTTAAACACATTTTTAAAGTTTTCTGGATTTCTGCTTTAAATTATCGTACAATTGAACTGACTAATTGTGTGTTTCAGTAAAGGTATATCTCTTTTTTGTTATAACAGTCTTTGTATATTGTTCTAACTTTTTAGATAATCAGAGAAAACAGTAAGACATCTTAATATATCCTATTTCACCAACAAAAATGTAGAATAATTAATCTCACATCAAACGAAAAAAGTAATTTTAGGATGTCCTAATAGGTTTTAACTTAAAACTAAATAAAATGTATATTGCAACTGTGTTTAAATAAATGAATGTTTTTATACCTGACTATAGCACCCAGACAAACATTATTTTAGATCATAATGATCTGCATAACTCAAAATAGTCAAAATCCACATTATTTAAGTTGTTCTAGTACTGTTTTAGCATAACGATGTTAACTCCAATAATAAATATTCACATTTTTTTGGGACGTTTTTTAAGGAAATTAAAAAAAACATGAATAATGTGATATTCTTGTTTAGTTTTGTACTATATAATATAGTTAATTAAGTAGTGATTTAGAAGCAAATTATTTTCTATTTATAGAATAAAAAATCACTCATAATATCTAAATATTTATACCTATTTATATTTTGGACAGGAAGACTATTTTATGTTTTTGGCTCTGAATACTTTTCTTAAGAATTTTAAAACCTTCCTTAGCTCTTTTGGGATATTCCATGCATATCGTAGAAGTTCATTTAGTTTAAACCTAAAACAAATTAAGTACAAAAAATGAGCATTTAAACAATACACAAAATTAGTCTTTTAGATTAGTTAAAAAAAAGTGTCAACAAAAAAATAGCTATGCCTTTTTCCTTAAACATTCTTTTTGAAAGAAACTTAAGTTTCTCTACTTGCTGTTTAGTATTTTAGTAGCAGATGAATATAGTGTAGAAGTAGTGACAGGATTGATTATTATACTTCTTTTGTCGAAATTGCATTTTTCTTTAATATTTTCCTTCCCTGAGATCTGTAATAAAAATGCATTAGCATAAAAAGTTATTCCGGTGGTCACTTGTTGAATTCCTATATTTTGGAACCATGTATTTCTTTCTCATATCAAGAAAAGGAAACCTAAAAAAATAACAATAAACTTTACAAAGATGTGATATTAAAATAATAATAAGTAATTAACCTTTACTATAATCATTATGAGACGGATGAAGACGAACGTAGCTGGAGTGTACTTGCTCTTAATTTTAATTTTTCGATAAGAAAATAAAGAAGTTTAATTGCAAATTAAAGGTGATTGCCTAATGCACCGCCTCTGATAATTAGGTTGTGTCTGTACTTACTTATGATATTATCTTGAAGAAGCATTTTCAACAGGCCTTTTACACATAAAGCATGTTTTCACCATATTATTAGAGATAATAAATCTTAAATATACATTTACAACCTTTACAACGTTATAAATAATAATATTTTCCGTAAAATACAAATAAGAAATTGACATGTGTCAGAAAGTGTCAGAACTGGCGCTCACAGAAAACTTCTGGCGCTGTCAAACTTGGCAACGCTGATTAAATAAGCCAATTACAGAAGAGGTATTTTCCCCCTCGGGGGGAGTAGATGTTGCTAACAAAATTTAGCGCGGGGAAGGGGGGAAGACTCCCTCTAGTAGTAATTGCTCGGAGAGCAAGTATCTATAGGAGGGTAAGTTTGCTTTGGAACTCGACGGATCGCACAGAGCGCGCACGGAGTGCGTGACGTCATAGACAGAGTACACTCTTTTTAGAATCTCAAGACGAACACAAGGGGAATGACATATGACACTAGTGATAGTTTGCACTTGAATACACTTTTGTGTGTGTCTATCTCAGAGTAAGTAAGTAGTAAAGAGAGGACAGTAAACAATGTTTGTGTCGCCATGATAATATAGTCGAGAATTCTAATTAGAGAGAAATAGATTAATATCTCTATCTCTTTGTTTGTATTTGTCAGTTTTACAAAGCTTTTCTCAGACAATTATTCCAGTGTTTAATTTAAATTTGTTCGTGTTGTGGTGTTAAAAGTAATTGTTATTAATATTATATTCATAACAAAAAAAGTCATATTTTGTTTTCACTTCATTATTTTATATTCTACTTCGTCAACATTTTCGCATTTAAAATGACCCAGCGAAATTGTTTTACGGTACGCTACTGCTGAGAATTCAAAAACGAGTGAGAAAGCCTTCATTAGAAAAAAAGATACTGATTATATGATAGCAACATTAATATTGTATAACTTTATTCAGTGGTGGCCTATCTGCTATTTCTATGGACTGTAAAAAAATAATTTTAATCAAATAGAAAATAGTTATAACAGAAACAAACAAGAAATATTACGTGTAAAACTGATTAATCACCAATCAGAAAATTGCCATTTGATATTTTTGACACATTCCTACAGGGGACCTATTTTCAAACCGTGTGAGTACTCATTTCTCTCAAGATTCTCATCAGAAATGTCATACGTCAATGTGGAAACGCTGTTTTTAAAGGCCTCGAGGATTAAAATTCTTAGGAGGATATTAATTATCTCTAAATAAACCGTGAGAAACAATCAGTGAGTTTACACTGGCCCTTAGGACCCTAAAAGTACTGTTTTACGTTGACGTATGACATTTCTCTCGAGAGAAATGAATTCTCTCGACTTTGAAAATAGCACCCCAGATACCCGCTGATCTCCATCGGCCAACTCGGGGAAGAGTGAGCGGGCTCTGAGTACGTGATCTGTGGCAAACCGAACACAAAAGAGTACGCTCTGAGTGCCAAGGAGACCACAATCAAGGCATACCGAGTGCACTCTGAGTACAGCGAACGCCAAACCGAACTCAGCCGGAATGTGTCATAAATGTCAAATGTCAATATTCTAATCTTATGATTAATCAGTTTTTACACGTATTATTTCTTGTTTGTTTTTGTTATAACTATTTCCTATTTGATTAAAATTATTTTTTACAGTCCATACACAAACACAAAAGTGTATTAAAGTGCAAACTATCACTAATTTTATTTGTCATTCCCCTTGTGTTCGTCTTGAAATTATAAAAAAAAGCGAACTTTGTCTATGACGTCACGCACTCCGTGCGCGCTCTGTCCGATCTGTCGAGTTACAAACCAAACTTACCCAAAGAGTACTATCAACAAGGTTAACTGTGACGTCACTTGTTTCATACTTTTAAGGCATTTCTTTTGCCGCGTTTGAGAATCCACGTCGGATGCATTTTTTACATCTCGAGCGTTTTTTTATCCACATTGGACACATCTAGTACATCTACGTTTGTTTATCCCAGATGTACCTGTTCAGATTACATTTTTTACATCTCGATTTGAAAAGAGATGTGAATGAGATGTTCGTTCCATGCCAGAAAGTAAGCGTTCTGTGAAGCCAAGTTGGTCAATTTATCCTTTGTTTATGCTATCATGAATATAAAAGTGATTAGTTTGTTTAATTTTTGTTTAGATTTCAAATTTAGGTTGATTTGTAGTCTCAAAAGTCAATTTATAAAGTATAAACTTCTAACTTCTCATTGACATTTTATCACGTGGTAAGCTTATAAATGCCGCGTTGTTTGAGAATCCACATCGGATGCATCTGAGATGTTGTGAATTTTTTATCACGTGATGGAGAATTAGATCTGAATGTAGATGTAATAAACAAACGCCAGGCCCTGCGCGCTCTTGTTATACCTACACCCTAATAGTACTGAATGCTCGTTTCACCCACTTCCTAACCACAGCATAAGCGAGCGCGCCCGACCGATGTTTCGAAATTCGCGCGAATTTCGAAACGACGGCCGGGCGCGCGCTTTTTGAACATATACCATAAAAACACGAAACGCTCGTATCATTCACTTCCTAATCATTACAGAAGCAAGCGAACGAAGCGAGCGCGCCCGGCCGACGTTTCGAAATTCGCGCGAATTTCGAAACGTCGGCCGGGCGCGCTCGCTTCGCTCGATTATGCTGTGGTTAGGAAGTGGGGCGAATTTCGAAACGTCGGCCGGGCGCGCTCGCTTATGCTGTGGTTAGGAAGTGGGTAAAACGAGCATTTAGTACTATTAGGGTGTAGGTGTAACAAGAGCACACAGGGCCTGGCGGGCTCGCTAATCGGACTAAACCGAACGCTAAAAGGGTCGTTGGGAGTAAAAAGTGTTAAAGGAGTTAAAGGAACTTGGCAGACCGAACGCAATGTGTGTGTGTGTGTGTGTGTGTGTGTGTGTGTGTGTGTGTGTGTGCGTGCGTGCGTGTGTGCGTGCGTGCGTGTGTGCGTGCGTGCGTGCGTGCGTGCGTGCGTGTGTGTGTGTGTGTATGGACTGTACAAAATTACAAAAACAAACAAGAAATATTACGTGTAAAACTGATTAATCATAGGTCAGAATATTGACGTTTGACATTTTTGACACATTCCTACAGATACCCGTTGATCTCCACCGGCCAACTCGGGGAAGAGTGAGCGCGCTCTGAGTACGTGATCTGTGGCAAACCGAATACAAAATAATACGCTCTGAGTGCCAAAACGACCACAATTGAGGCATACTGAGTACACTCTGAGTACAGCTAACGCCAAACCGAATTTAGCCTTTAAAAGCTTACTAGAACATACCATAATAAAAAATAACAAAATAAAAAAATCCCCTACCTTAAATTAAATTTGACATATGACGTCACCACAGCAAACACAATTAGGCATTCCAACGACCTGTCCAAATGGCTACCAGTGGGTAATGACAGTTTAGATATGGCAACCCTGTTGTCATGTTGTCATTAACAGGGTCAATGATACATATATAGTTATATAGATTGCTCAAAGCTGGTCGTTTACAAGCGGCCATATTGTCTGGTAAATATTTATTAATTTGAATCGGTTTAGCAAAAATGTGTTTTAAAACCAATTTTTAGCCTTTAGGTATTTAAAAAAAATAATTGTTTATATTTTTACTTTAAGGCATAAGCTTATGTTTATTTTGAAAAATATGGATGATCAATCTATGTAACTATCTATTTCATTGATCTTGTCAAATCACCAGGCCTACAGGGTTGCCATAATTTTGCCATATCATAACCCGTCAAAACCCACTGGTAGCCATTCAGTTTGGAATGCCTAATACTGTAACTATTAAGAGACTGTAACCGACCTGCTGTTCTGTATATCACCTTGGTTAACCTGGTTAATAAAATCGTGTTCCGTAAATGTCAAATTCCTGAAAATTGTAGATTTACGGGATAATGTTCCTGAAATGCGGTTGGTACCAGCTGTCACCAAAGTGACCAAACTTTTTCATTGGTTGTTATGGTTGACGTTGACATTTGTGATAATCATGTGTCATATCAGTTAAATTTGTTTTGGACTTTTTTAATTTTTAAAGAAGGAACATTTTAGCAAACGTAAAAACATCAACATCCAACAAATACCGCGTTTGAGAATCCACATCGGATGCATTTTTTTTCCACATCGGACACATCTGTCCCATTACATTTACGTATACTGAATCACGTGATCAAAGATTTACTACATCTTAGATGCATCCGATGTGGATTCTCAAACGCGGCAAAAAAATGCATTGATTTGACATGAGACAATTGACATTTACAACAAGCGTTCTGTAAATATTCCACTTACCAAAATCAAAAAGAAACCGTCCTGAAAACGCTAGTAACCGCTTTAACCACACCGGTAATATTCGGTGATATACGGAACACACGGCAAGTATGTTGTGGTAAGCTTATAGAGAAATGCCTTAAAAGTCTCCACCAAGTGACAGTTAAACTTGTTGATAGTACCAAAGTATATTAACCGTTGAGTAGCGACAGCTGGGGAACCGAATTCTAGTGCGCCGACGCGAAATAGAGAGGCGAGACGTCTTCTTTTATTAAGATGTAAACAACCCCTTTCACTTTAGTCCGGCAGCTGATATAGGAATTCGTTGTTGTGGATTTATTAGTCAAAAATTGTATTCAGCGACATGTTTAAACAACGCGAAATTTAAAGTTTGAGACAACTCGATTAATAAATAAGAAGGTCCATAAGTAATAATTTCTATTGTTATCAAAAATCAAAACCCTGTGCACCTACCAACTTTCAAGTCTCTAGCTCATCCGGACGTAGGTAAAAAAATTGAAATTTATCAATAGTGATATATATATATATATTTTTATATTTATTACATAAGTTAAATACTCATAAATATAAAACTGCCTAATGTTCAAACCTTTATTATAAATGTAAACTACAGAAGAGTTTCACTTCAAATTACGTCGAGCAGTGTAAACATCACATTCAAGACCAGTTCATAATTCGAGCAGTGTTTTAGTGTGTCGTTCCGTCAATAACGTCAAAAGAGAGAAAGAAAATTTGCACCACCCAAGATCAAAGGCACCGACGCTTTATGTCGCTACTCAACGGTTAATATACTTTGATAGTACTCTTTAAATTTGGCTGGCTGGCTGTCGTCGTTTGACAAACAAATAAATTCACTTGGTTCAAAAGTATTAAAAACTTTTGAATAACTTAATTATGTTTCAAAGTTTTCGAAAAGTATTGTTTATTATTTTATAGATGACGTAATATTAATATTTAAAAATAATGTACTACAACAATTCAATCAAAATGGATAAATAAATCATCGAATGTGACCGGAAATAAATTAATAGAACTGATTTCATTTTTGTTGATTTTAGTTGCACACTGGCAACACCACACTAATTTGTATTGACAGATCATGACGGACATGATTCTAAATTCTAATGAATAAGTTTACACAAATTATCATTTAATGATCCTCATAAGCCTTTAATATGTAATTTTTTTAAAAAAACGGTAATTTGTGGGGTTTCCGGTGGTATATTTGAAAAATACTCTCCTTCCTAAAGAGAAAAATCTAAGTTTTGTAAAAAAATATGTATTTTTAAGAAAAGGGCATCTTCGCAATAATTACCGGAAACTTCTTCGTCAGATTCAGAAGATTTAATTAAAGCCAAGTTTAATAAAACTAAACTGCCAAAAATAAAAGATTACATTAAATCGGTGATGTCGCACCTGGATGACTCTCAGTTAGGTACCATAAATGTTCTTGTATATGCATAGTATATGTTGACATCTTAAGAACTTAAACATAAGTACATTTCTTAGATAGAGGTACATTTATGGTAATCTGTTGATAAAAGTTTCTAAAACAATATTAAATAAATGTCTAAAATGAAAGCTTGGCTTGGATCTTGTTTGCAATTTGGAAGATACTACTTCTACTTATCACTCAGATGATAGCTGTCAAATACAATATAATGCACTGGGTGATCAACTGCGTGTTCGGTTGGAATAAGTTTGCATGACGTTACTAAATTGAACCAGTGCTGAGAAACGAAAACTCGCACTACACGAGTGTGAACTGAGTGCGACCAGTCGAAAATGCTATAATTGTTTGGTTGTGTTTATGAAGGGGCATTTTTGTACTTTGGTGTAACGCGTGCCAACAATTACGCCTAGAGCGAGACGTTTGGCAACCCTAGCTGAGTACATAGATATGGACGCAATTAAAGGTTTTTGTAAATGAAAAGCCAATTTATTTTTGAAGATAGCCAAGATTTATTGAAGAACATGGCAAAAGGTTTAATAAACGAAACTACAACACCAATTTTCTCTTCAACCGTGATCAGTACACAAAACAAATATTTATTAACCGACTAAAAAAGGAAGCGGTTCTCAATTCGTCGTAATATATTTTTTATGTATGTTCAGCGATAATTCTTTAACACGTTGTCCGATTTCAATAATTCTTTTTTTGTTAGAAAGGGTACTTCAGGGGTGGTCCTATATTAATTTAGTCAAAACCTAATAATTATAATCGAATTAAATTACCGGTTTTGAGCTGAATTTGTTAAATGTTCAAACACTAAATTCTTCATAACTTTGGTAAAAATTAAGATATTTGAAGAAACAAAAATTCGTTTTGAACTTAAGGGACATAACTATTGATTCCCAGAAGGGGGCAAGAGAAATCCCAAAATTGGGCATATGGCGGAAGGGCAAAGTGTACCGCAAGCCTAATTTCATTGTTTGCCTATAACGGCCAAACTATTTAAATTTATTTAATGCCACTTACAGAGCTTACTCCTAAATATGAAATCTTATAGGTGTGTGAATTTTACCGAAATCGGATTATAACTGGCCAAGATATCAAACAATTTATCAAATTTTTTTTCCTAAAAAAAAAATTAATTTTTTTTCGAAAGTTTGAAGTGGCACAAAAATGCCAAAAATGCACCCAATGACTCAAATTTTTTTTTTTTGAATACTCCATTATGTTTAGAATACGATTACATTACGGAAAATTCTGCAAAAATATTTTATCTATTTTTTTTGACCACTGTTCATTGAGTGACGACCAAAAAACACGGTTTTTGAGAAAAGTTGCCTAAAATTGACGATTTTCAGTTTTTTGGTCTGAAAATTGAGCAAACCCAAATCTCATGTCTTCTCAATGTGTATACAAAGTTTAAAGTCTGTATGTTTCTTCTAAGTTGTAGAATTCTCCTGACAAAAGTCCCATTATACGCGCTCCGCGGGATCCAAAACTCGTGCATTTCTGTAAATTGATTTTTTGTGATTTCCCGTTTTAAATTTCTTACATACCTAAATTTATTAGGCCTAAAATTTATTAAATTGTATTTTACTGACTTGTTATAAGACGTTTCTTGAGTTTTGTGCAAAAAATAGAATTACCGCAAAATTAGCCGGACGTCGTATCAAGGATAGTCATGGTCTCGACGTTCGCTATCCGACAAGTTTAAACTTGAAACGGTCATATTATTACAAATTGAATCGCTTGATAGTGTATATCGGCATAAATTTTTAATAACCGTGTTCAGCAAGCTCTGTGTACACGTGGTTTTTCGGACTTCTTCAGCAATTTATTAAGTAAGTACGTTCTTAAATTAAGAAAATTCTATCACAGTGCTATAAGTTTTTTGTTTCCAGGTTGCATTGGCTGGACTATGTTTATTATGTCATCAGAAACTTGCAAAGGGTGAACTTACCCCAATTAGACCGATAGGATTGAAAGGTCTGCAGATGGTCAGCAAAGAGAGAGGGGATGATTTTTTCAGTTCTTTAGAACCAGGTTTTATATTGCATGAAAGGTGTCGCAAACATAACGTAGCTCGACGTTACGGAAAAGAGTTTATTTATAAAACCTGGGATATGCATAAAAGGGCCGCGATTGACAATGTCACAAAAAAAGGAGGATGGAGCATCAACCGAGAAGAAAACCAGATGTTAGAGAACAGAAAACAAGCTTATCACCAAGTTGGAACTTACACTCAAGCTTAGGATTAATTTCCTAACATTTTTAAAGTATACCTTCTTGTATATTTTTTTGTGCTCTTTCCGATGGCGCAGTTAGTTTCTTCAAATATATTTTTTGTTACATGTTTTCGGGAAACCTGGAGAAAATCATATAAGGAAAAATTAAAAAAAAATTACGCCTTCCGGTTTCCTGCGAATTTCCAAAAAATTATGGCAGATTTCGCCGCTCGACTTATTTTATTTGAGAGCCCACAAAAAAATACGGAACTTCTCTCATGGGCACATATGTCAAACATTTATAATTTCGCCACAAATTCATCGCAAATTTCATGTTTATGATTCTGATCAAAGAAACGAAAAAACAACTTTTTGGTAAAAGCACTTCTGGCGGCGAGAAATTCGCCATTAAAACTACCTATGCAATGAAATTCCGAATTATTTTTGCCTCCTCTTTCGATTGGTGCATTTAATTTTACTATCAGAATGATACTTGCCCAGATAATTAGCATTTTTACCATGGAAAATTCCGGAAAACCCGGTTTTTCCTAATTTAAAAAAAATTGAAAAACTGCTACATAATTTTTTTCTTTTTTTCGGAAAGATCACATCAAAATACACAAGGTCCACTTTGTTTTATCCAATTACAAATTAATGTAAGCTCGAAGGGGCTTTTTTTCGTTATTTAATTGGACTATTAAGTCCATTAGAAAATCCTTAAACTCTTGATTTTTTATGTATGTTTAGCGGTAATTCTTTACAACGAGATAACTCAGATGTGATGATGGCATCTGCACGATTTTGAAGTCGGTTTTTTTTTTAATTACTTTTATAACTGATGTCATGCGCATTGTCAAGTTAGTGTCAATATAAACCAAACATTTTTAAATCAGATAATATAACGTCATTATAATGACGTAAGCACTTGACCACATTTGACTTGGTCACATTTCTTTGAGCACCAAACATAAATACTTAGACTAGGTTACCTAGTCTAAGCATAAATATGAATATGTTCGGTGACTTGATTTACTTGTTAAAAAAAGCAATAGTCAATTCCTTGTAATTAAATTTTAAAGTGTAAAGAATATTATGTACTCGTACTTAAAAACAGTTAGAATAAAACAACCTATTTCCTACGTTATACATATTTATAATAATTTATAAGCAAAAATTAAATTTCATTTACAAATTCAAACTGGAAATTTTCTTTTTAAATTATTTAATTTAATGTAAAATGTTAGTGGAGAAGATACAAAAGTGTGTAAAAATTTTAAATTTTTAATAAAAATTTAGGATAAGCGTTTTCGGTTTAACAAAGCCTTCTTTAGAGCCGTCCTAAAAGACGTTACATTAAAATTTATTAATATTAAAACATGACAAACGACTTACGTCTATGATACCTTCTACATAATTGAGATAGAATAAAGAGGATATGTTATCTCGATGATAAAGTTCCTTACATTTTTACGTCATATATCAAACTTAAACTAATGGAGGTAGTTTTGGTGAGTATAAATGCCATTGTTTGTAAATAGCTTAATTTAAATGATATAAAATCATTTTCATTCAGTCAGTCTTAAAACATAAAATTATTAACTTCAAATAAATCAAACTTCGACTCAAGTCGATATTTTTATTACACTTTTCCGTCACTTGAAGTGCGTCCATCTGTCATATCGCAAAATAGTGTTTATGTCGTCTCCACTTTATTTTATCTCGATGCTCCACATGGAGTCAATTAGATGACATAGAATTGTTATCAACAAATACCTACTACAGATAAACATTTAGGGGCGGTAGAGGCACCGAACCCCAATAGGTCAATTTAAAAGTAAACCATTAATAAATAATTATACAAATTGTAAAAATAATACATGTTTTCCGGTATAACGTACAACAGGTGACAAGCATACCTAAATTTGACAATTGACAGTGGACAAATGACGTAGACAGACTGACACAAAACAATATGACAAGCAGAAGGAGCGTGGTTCACATTCGACTCTGGGGACCGTACCCTAATACAAAAAGTTTAAAACAAACGGTAAACCTAATAATATATTTATTTATAAATAACATTTTATGGAATCCATTTCATAATTTTATTTGGTGTTTTGTACCTTTCGAACAATCAAACTCTCGATTTTATAAAAAAATCATTATATAATCAGCACTCAACAATAAAATGTAAACATCAGAATATTCGCCATCCTCGTTATGTCACATACTAAAAGAAAATCAAAGTATGTGCGTTATGTACTTTTGTGACGTACCTATAACTCCTACTTCTTGTCAACGGGAATAGGCCACCGTATTATTTTACGAACCGCGAGTATTCTAGTCTTCATAATCGCGAGTAAAGCATGTTTTTCCTTTTTGTATTTTCTACAGACTTCGCCAAATTTTGCTATCTGACTTGCTAATGTCATGTGTCAATATCATCCTTTATTTTACCGACATTGTCAGGAATACAAAATTCTAGTTTAAAAAAACATTAAAAAATTATTACAAATTATCCAGTGTAAAATGTTACAAATGAATTCAAAGATGTCAATTAAAACCTCGGATTCCCCTTTTGATGAATTAACAAGAATTCAAAAAATTAGAATAAGAAAAATTTTAACTGCCTGCATCGAAGCTGAACTACCTTTGAAAGATAAAAAGGACAGCAAAAAAGAGTCGAATTGTTTTATGATATGTGGCCCTTGTCTACCAGTACCGTGTTGTGGTCTCGATCCTGGCTGCAAGTGCATTCCTCCAATGGCCGACGAAGAAATTTTGGTCCGTCCCGAGAAAGAAGATAAAGAAAATTATAATATTATACAACCTGGTCGTTGTCCACCTGGTTGCCCTCCGCCTGGTTGCCCACCAAAATGTCCTAAACCTCCATCATGTCCAATGTATTGTCAACCACCCAAACCGGCGGGCTGCTGTCCACCATCATGTTCTCCGCCTTGTTGTCCTCCTCCAAAATGTCCACCACCATGCTGCCCAGCTAAGCCACCATCATGTCCAATGTATTGTCAACCACCTAAACCAGCAGGCTGTTGTCCACCATCATGTCCACCTGGTTGTCCTCCGCCTGGTTGCCCACCAAAATGTCCTAAACCTCCATCATGTCCAATGTATTGTCAACCACCCAAACCGGCGGGCTGCTGTCCACCATCATGTTCTCCGCCTTGTTGTCCTCCTCCAAAATGTCCACCACCATGCTGCCCAGCTAAGCCACCATCATGTCCTATGTATTGTCAACCTCCTAAACCATCAGGCTGCTGTCCACCATCTTGTTCTCCGCCTTGTTGTCCTCCTCCAAACTGTCCACCACCAAGCTGTCCAGCTAAGCCACCATCATGTCCAATGTATTGTCAACCACCTAAACCAGCAGGCTGTTGTCCACCATCATGTCCACCTGGTTGTCCTCCTCCTGGTTGCCCACCAAAATGTCCTAAACCTCCATCATGTCCAATGTATTGTCAACCACCCAAACCGGCGGGCTGCTGTCCACCATCATGTTCTCCGCCTTGTTGTCCTCCTCCAAAATGTCCACCACCATGCTGTCCAGCTAAGCCACCATCATGTCCAATGTATTGTCAACCACCTAAACCAGCAGGCTGTTGTCCACCATCATGTCCACCTGGTTGTCCTCCTCCTGGTTGCCCACCAAAATGTCCTAAACCTCCATCATGTCCAATGTATTGTCAACCACCCAAACCGGCAGGCTGCTGTCCACCATCATGTTCTCCGCCTTGTTGTCCTCCTCCAAAATGTCCACCACCATGCTGTCCAGCTAAGCCACCATCATGTCCAATGTATTGTCAACCACCTAAACCAGCAGGCTGTTGTCCACCATCATGTCCACCTGGTTGTCCTCCGCCTGGTTGCCCACCAAAATGTCCTAAACCTCCATCATGTCCAATGTATTGTCAACCACCCAAACCGGCGGGCTGCTGTCCACCATCATGTTCTCCGCCTTGTTGTCCTCCTCCAAAATGTCCACCACCATGCTGTCCAGCTAAGCCACCATCATGTCCAATGTATTGTCAACCACCTAAACCAGCAGGCTGTTGTCCACCATCATGTCCACCTGGTTGTCCTCCGCCTGGTTGCCCACCAAAATGTCCTAAACCTCCATCATGTCCAATGTATTGTCAACCACCCAAACCGGCGGGCTGCTGTCCACCATCATGTTCTCCGCCTTGTTGTCCTCCTCCAAAATGTCCACCACCATGCTGCCCAGCTAAGCCACCATCATGTCCAATGTATTGTCAACCACCTAAACCAGCAGGCTGTTGTCCACCATCATGTCCACCTGGTTGTCCTCCTCCTGGTTGCCCACCAAAATGTCCTAAACCTCCATCATGTCCAATGTATTGTCAACCACCCAAACCGGCGGGCTGCTGTCCACCATTATGTTCTCCGCCTTGTTGTCCTCCAAAATGTCCACCACCAAGCTGTCCAGCTAAGCCACCATCATGTCCAATGTATTGTCAACCACCTAAACCAGCAGGTTGTTGTCCACCATCATGTCCACCTGGTTGTCCTCCGCCTGGTTGCCCACCAAAATGTTCTAAACCTCCATCATGTCCAATGTATTGTCAACCACCCAAACCGGCGGGCTGCTGTCCACCATCATGTTCTCCGCCTTGTTGTCCTCCTCCAAAATGTCCACCACCAAGCTGTCCAGCTAAGCCACCATCATGTCCAATGTATTGTCAACCACCTAAACCAGCTGGTTGTTGTACACCATCATGTCCACCTGGTTGTCCTCCTCCTGGTTGCCCACCAAAATGTCCTAAACCTCCATCATGTCCAATGTATTGTCAACCACCCAAACCGGCGGGCTGCTGTCCACCATCATGTTCTCCGCCTTGTTGTCCTCCTCCAAAATTTCCACCACCATGCTGTCCAGCTAAGCCACCATCATGTCCAATGTATTGTCAACCACCTAAACCAGCAGGCTGTTGTCCACCATCATGTCCACCTGGTTGTCCTTCTCCTGGTTGCCCACCAAAATGTCCTAAACCTCCATCATGTCCAATGTATTGTCAACCACCCAAACCGGCGGGCTGCTGTCCACCATCATGTTCTCCGCCTTGTTGTCCCCCTCCAAAATGTCCACCACCATGCTGTCCAGCTAAGCCACCATCATGTCCAATGTATTGTCAACCACCTAAACCAGCAGGCTGTTGTCCACCATCATGTCCACCTGGTTGTTCTAAGCCTGGTTGCCCACCAAAATGTCCCGCAAAACCACCATCATGTCCTATGTATTGTCAACCACCCAAACCAGCAGGCTGCTGTCCCCCATCCTGTCCACCTAAATGTCCTCCTCCATGTTGTCCTCCTAGATGTCCTCCACGATGCTGTCCTCCAAGATGTCCACCACCAAATTGTCCTTCAGCTAAACTTCCCTCATGTCCAATGTATTGTCCACCTCCAAAACCAATTTGTTCTCCAAAATGTCCTCCCAAATGTAGCCCTCCTAAATGTCCTTCAACGTGCCCACCTAAATTACCATCATGTCCGATGTATTGCCAACCTCCTAAACCAGCAGGATGCCCTCCAACTTGTCCACCTAAATGTCCCCTGCCTTCCCCACCAAGGTGTCCTCCACCTTGTCCACCTAGATGTCCTACACCTTGTTCATCAAAATGTTCTCCTCCAAGATGTCCTTCACCTTGTCCTCCAAGATGTCCTTCGCCTTGTCCTCCAAGATGTCCTCCATCTTGTCCACCAAGATGCCCGTTGCCGTGTCAGCCTAGACCATGTTGTCCATGTTTGCCATTTAAACTATTGAAACGCTGTCCAACACCAAACAAGTGATGTTATTGGTTTGGTTTACGACTTTACTACCTATGCCTCCCAGTCAATTTGCCAATGTATTCGAAGAGTATAGTACTGATTGTTTGAGTTATGATTTTATTTACATGCATTTTTGATTTTTGACGGATTAGTTTAATTTTAGGTTGAAAAATAAAAATATTATTCTATAAGCTATATTTTTATTATATACTTAACGTTTTTTTAATAGCTGGCAAGATCAACCCATTCTTGCTTTGGTTTGTATTGGAGTAACTAGTAAATGGTGCTTGCACATGTGGGAAACGAAGCAACACACTATCAACATTGCCAGAAATAGGTTGTATTGGGTCACGGGTCGTTAGCACAGATTACCCCAGATGCAAAACCTATCCTTAAAATGGGTGTAGCATAGGTGTTGCCAATTTTAATTATTTGTATGTCAGAAGAATTGTCGAAAAGTTGTTTATTTTATCACAGTGATGTGTTATGAAACAAAATTTAAAAAACTAAACAGGGCTAATGAGTTTTAACAGAAAGTCCCACGATTTGTATTAATATTTATAAAATTGTATTATTGAATAAAAATGTATAGCAAATAATCCGTTATTGTAAAGGGTAAAAAAATTGAAATTAAAAATTAAAAGTTTTTCTTTTAAATCCAACCTTTCGCACACATACAGTACGTTAATCGATGAATCAAGCACAATAAAGTTGATACGTTTAATTATATTTGGACGTAAGAAGCCTAAAGAAAAACAAAAAGGTAGATAATGGCATCGTAGGAGTATACATCTCTCTAGTGTGACGAGTTTTGGGCTAAATAAGAGGGAGGTGTGCCGTTTGGTACTGCTCTATACTCATGTATTTTTCATAATTTCCTAAGGGAAATTGGAGATTGTCCATTTTTAAATTTCCAAAATTGCATTTAATTTTTTGTCTTTCCACTTTCTTTCATTTCATTTTACGTTTACGGTGGAGCGTACTCGAAAACTTAACACTGGTGAACGAATGATGGATCTTAAAAATTTATTCTAGTACAATTAGAGTCGTCCTTCCTTTACGGTGTCATAAGGACGGCTTCAAGAAGAATTGAGAAAGCTGGAATGAGATTAGAATTTGAGTGTAATGTAAAAATAACATTTTTTTATTTTATAGTAAGTCTAAAGTCACATAATTACTGCAACTTCGCTTAAATAACTGTTTGCTTTCCGAAGTCATTCGAGTAGCAAGGAGTTTCTACGAAGGATCTTAAAATTGGTATTGACCTGTTAAAATGCTGCCCGTGGGTAATGATAGTTATGATATGGCAACCCTCTTGTTAGTTATAGTTATGTAGATTGTTCAAAGCGGGTCATTTGTAAGCGGCCATATTGCCTCGCAGATGCTCATTAATTAGAATCCATTTAGCAAAAATGTGTTTTAAAACCAATTTTCAGCTTTTGAAAAAATAATGAGCTACATTTTTACTTCAAGGAATAAGTTCTTATTTCTTTTGAAAAACATGGATAACCAATCTATATACCTATCTATATCATTGACCCTGTATGTTATTTTTAATTAGGTGTTTTTCTCAATTACTAATAGAGGGAGCGTGAAAACGAGTTTGTAGGCGATTGTTGTGTTAGCAACACCTGTAGAGGAAGTGAGGAAGCGGGCACAAGGGGAAAGGTAAACATCCTTCCTGTTCAGTGGCGTATCATTTATCTATAAAAAACACACATTGTCCAAACGTTTTATTTGTAAAAAAAACACTAAAAAATTTGCTAATTTTACTATTTTTAAAATTAATACCGTCTTATATGTGTCTAATACAGGAAATGAAACGAAATCACTGTAAAGGTCTAATTTTGTCAATTGAAGAATAAAACCTTAAAATTAATTTTATTATAAATAAATACAGCAGCGACTAGTTTCGGCCTTACAGAAACATCTTCAGTCTTATATTACAATAATCTTTAATTATTATAATAGGTTGGTCACTTACGAATAACATTAAATAGTATAAACCACAAAAATGGATCCATATTGTAGCGTTACAGCATTATAGAATTAAAGCTGTGAAAATAAAAGAGCAGTGCAAACGTAACTAAAAATAAGAAAACTGAGTACGGAATCTACAAGAGAAGAGGTGAGAATGAGCAATTACGAATGCATTTAAATTGCTCGGGATAACAAGTTAAGCTGATAATGTAGTGGTATAGTCCCCGTCAAAGAAGGTCTGGATATGTTAAATAGGACGGCGTTTTCTCTGTAAATCTGGAGAATGTAAGGATGGGGGGGAAGACGAATCTTGCTGGCTCAGGTGTAGATGGCTAGAAAAAGGAGCGTGTAGATGAAAGCTCCAGTAAATATCGTCACTATCGTCTAATTTGTTATTCTCACTCACCGTTTCGGCTTCATCTTCAAAATTAATTTTTAAAAGGAAATAAAAGTAATCATTCATACAAGCATATAATAAAACAACATGAATTCATTATATTTAATAAGCTAATAAACGTTGGTTTCAATGAAAAAAACATACATATGAATATAAAAAATATATAAATAGATAAGATTAATATCAAAATCAATTTAAAAATACAACAGATAATAAAATGAAATAAATTAATACAAGTACAAATAGAAAGTTAATAACATACCTTCTAAAAGTAACACATTTTAAGTAGATAAATGTTTAAAGAGTTTATTTCTGAACATAACTAATCTAAGGTTTTTTCCCCTTTTTAATATTATGAGAGTTTATGTAGTTGAAATGAAAATTACAATTTATTTTGGTCCTAATAAAAATTTAAACATAGGTTATCAAAGAGTAAAATACATAGTAGAATTTCATAATCTTAAATCGTTATCAAAAATTATTAATGGTAAAACTTCAAACAATAATTAGATTCTTAAACAAATTTCTAGTTTTTGCTTTGCGAAAGACTTTTTTGCCTTCTTCGGTTGCTTCTGCCACTTTTCTTTTAGTAGTTTCGAGGAGAATTTTCTTATGGACACCAGTAGAACCATCAATTGGTTGGTACAATTTTGATATTTTGGATTTGGTAAGTCTTGGTAAACTTTCTTCTTAGGAAGCTGTAACCTTATGGAGAATAAAAATTTAATGTTAGATCAAAAGCTCTTAATTGAGAATTATATTTGCAAAGGCCGTTTTAATAATATTTTTAAAAGTTCTTGGAATCGTTGTTAACAGAAACCTGCACAAAAATATATCATATTATTCCTAAAATATAGGATATCACACAATGCACATTCATATAATATCATTGAGCTAGAAAAATACTAGATAGGTACTGAGACAATTTAAAAAAAGTATTTCGAGAAACTCAACTTTTAATGTCATTATTGTACTTAACTTTTTTATTGCTAAATTATTAATAATGGCATTTTGTGTAGTTCGTTGTGATTTGTATAATATATATTATAAAAACCTATCGTCAATGTTAATGTGCCAAGTCTTTTTAATAATTATGTCCTTGTTATAGTAAAAACACATTTAAACACATTTTAAAGTTTTCTGGATTTCTGCTTTAAATTATAGTACAATTGAACTGACTAATTGTGTGTTTAAGTAAAGGTATATCTCTTTTTTGTTATAACAGTCTTTGTATATTGTTCTAACTTTTTAGATAATCAGAAAAGAGAAAACAGTAAGACATCTTAATATATCCTATTTCACCAACAAAAATGTAGAATAATAATTAATCTCACATGAAACGAAAAAAGACATTTTAGGATGTCCTAATAGGTTTTAACTTAAAAACTTAATAAAATGTATATTGCAACTGTGTTTAAATAAATGAATATTTTTATACCTGACTATAGCACCAGACAAACATTTTTTTTAGATCATAATGATCTGCATAACTCAAAATAGTCAAAATCCACATTATTTAAGTTGTTCTAGTATTGTTTTAGCATAACGATGTAAACTCCAATAATAAATATTTACATTTTTTTGGGACGTTTTTTAAGGAAATTAAAAGAAAACATGAATAATGTGATATTCTTGTTTAGTTTTGTACTATATAATATAGTGAATTAGGTAGTGATTTAGAAGCAAATTATGTTCTATTTATAGAATAAAAAATCACTCATAATATCTAAATATTTATACCAATTTATATTTTGGACAGGAAGACCATTTTATGTTTTTGGCTCTGAATAGTTTTCTTAAGAATTCTAAAATCTTCCTTAGCTCTTTTGGGATATTCCATGCATATCTTAGAAGTTAATTTTGTTTAAACCTAAAACAAATTAAGTAGGTACAAAAAATGAAAATTTAAACAATACACAAAATTAGTCTTTTAAATTAGTTAAAAAAAAGTGTCAACAAAAAAATGGCTATGCCTTTTTCCTAAAACATTCTTATTGAAAGAAACTTAAGTTTCTCTACTTACTTGCTGTTTTAGTATTTTAGTAGCAGATGAATATAGTGTAGAAGTAGTGACAGGATTGTTTATTATACTTCTTTCGTCGAAATTGCATTTTTCTTTAATATTTTCGTTCCCTGAGGTCTGTAATAAAAATGTTTATTAGCCTAAAAAGTTATTCAGGTGGTCATTTGTTGAATTCTTATATTTTGGAACCATGTATTTCTTTTTCATATCAAGAAAAGGAAACCTAAAAAAAATAACAATAAACTTTACAAAGATGTGATATTAAAATAATAATAATTAATTAACCTTTACTATAATCATTATGAGTCGGATGAAGACGAACTTAGCTGGAGTTTACTTGCTCTTAATTTTCATTTTTCGATAAGAAAATAAGAAAGTTTAATTGCAAATTAAAGGTGATTGCCTATTGCACCGCCTCTGATAATTAGGTTGTGTCTGTACTTACTTATGATAGTATCTTGAAGAAGCATTTTCAACAGGCCTTTTACACATAAAGCATGTTTTCACCATATTATTAGAGATAATAAATCTTAAATATACATTTACAACCCTTACAACGTTATAAATAAAAATATTTTCCGTAAAATACAAATAAGAAATTGACATGTGTCAGAAAGTGTCAGAACTGGCGCTGTCAAACTTGGCAACGCTGTTTAAATAAGCCAATTACAGAAGAGGTATTTTCCCCCTCGGGAGGAGTAGATGTTGCTCACAAAATTTAGCGCGGGGAAGAGAGGAAGACTCCCTCTAGTAGTAATTGCTCGGAGGTGTTTTTAATATTTAAATCAAAAATGTAATTTTCTATGACGAAGTGGGTTTTTGACAGGTAGTATTATAGGGAGACGCGATCATGTTGTCAAAAGTGGCATCAGTCCACCATCAGTCCCTCAGAGTAGTACAAAGAGGACAGTAAACAATGTTTGTGTCGCCTTGATAATATCGCCTACTTTGATATCGCATGAAAGATTCTAATTAGAGAGAAATAGATTAATATCTCTATATTTATTTTTCCAGTTATTTTTAGACAATTTTTTAAGTTTTTTCTTAAATTCGTTCAAGTATGGTGGTGTTAAAAGTGACTTTGATTTGTAGGGTTTATTTTATACTAGGAAAAGACTTGTGTTTTATGTGATTTCAAATATAAAAGAGGAAGCGAGGTTACGTTTTACTCGTTAATAATATTTCTTACCGAAGAACATGTACGTCATTTTAGGCAAAAAAAGTAAAATAAATTATGCATATTAAAAAAAATAAAATTATCATTAGTGTTCTAAAATACGAATTAGAAGAAACTTATGGTTAGTGGCACTTGAATGGACTGAAATGTCGAGCACTTTTAAAAATTGTATCTTTATTTTTTAGGAACTTTGTATTATACAAACAAAGCAGGAAAAAAAGAGTAGTGGTGAACCTATGTCACTTATCTAGCCCCTAGGCAGCGACGCTAGTTCTGCCTCCACAAGAGGCCAGGAACAAGAAAAGGCCACGATCTCACACCTCTTCCGAGGTAACGCCACGGAAGGGGAAAAAACCCAAATAGGACCACAAAGTTCTGTCTGGGATAAGCTACAAGGATGCTGCTACGAGCCACCTGAAAGTAGCTATAATAGACAAGGATAACCCTTACGGTAAGATAACCACCGAAAGAGAATTCCTTGTCAAAAAGACATTGATGGAAGAGCTAGACAAAACAATTTTGTCCGCCTCCTGCAGCAAAAGCAAGCCACCCACCTTCAGGTCTTGGACGCACTCTGGTGAAATCATCAGAGTAACGTGCGACGATGACCTGGAATGGCTAAAAACCAAGGTACCAACCCTAAAAACATGGGAAGAAGCAACACTCGCTGTTGTGAGGATGGACGAGCTCACCAAAGCGTCTCTCTGGATCCTAGGGGAAGCGCAAGCTGACCTTGACGAGAAGGAGGTTGTGATCAGGCGACTTGAGGGGCAAAACCCAAACTTGCATGTGGCGAAATGGTGCTCCTTCCACCATGAAATCAAAAAGACCGTAAGGGCCATCTTTTCGTCTTCGGCATCGAAGATGAAGACATGAGAAACCTAAAGGCCAAATCAATGAGGATGAGCTATGCGTTTACCTCATTGATTATAAGACCCAAGGTTAAAAAGAGGCTGAAGCGGGGCCCAGTAAAGACTCCTTGGTAAAGGACTCTCTTCCCCCCAATTTACGCCAACGGTAGAGGACGTCGAGCCAGAAAAAATGGTATTTGATGACCTCCAGCAAGAAAACTCCGAGAAGCCACAAAAGACCACCCCCTCTCCACTTTCGGAGGAAGGGATGGTCGAATAATTAACCACCTTGCTGCCCAATTTTCAACGGAGGACCGGGAAGCAATAAAAGAGGTAAAGTTCATACAATGTAACTTGCAGCACAAAAGGGTGGCTACGGCAACTTTATGCCGCCGCCTTAATGAGCTGCAAGATACAATAGCACTCATCCAGGAACCCTGGATAATAAAAACCAAAATTTTAGGTCTTAAAAATCTAAATGGTTTAATTTTTAACTTCCCTAGCAACCAACAACCTAGGACAGCCATTTACATTCCTAGAAAATACAAAGCCCACTCAATGGCACACCTTTCCACCTCCGATTTAACTGCGGTTAGGATGGAATACGCCATCAAAAGGGAAAAGAAAACGTTAATCCTGGCATCTGCATACCTCCCTTCCGATTTAACCACGCTACCACCCAGCAAAGAAATGGAGGATCTGATTGCATACTGCCTAAAACAGAAGTTTGAGCTGGTAACAGGTTGCGACTGAAATGCTCCACTTCAGTTGGGACAGTAAGGATGATAACGCTAGAGGTAAGTCACTTTATAATTTCATAATTACCAAAAATCTTTGCATTTTAAATAAAGGTACTACACCAACATATATAAACTCTCGCAGTCAAACACTAATAGATATCACTTTATCCACAACTGGTTTCTAAAATGCCAAGTGTGCTGATAACATTTCGATGTCAGACCACCGCTGGTTAACATTCAAAATAAACATGATGTTGCGACCTCCACGCTATCTCGGAACCCTAGGAAGACGGACAGGGCAATCTATACCCACCTTCTCCAAGAGGATCTGAGAGAGAGACGGAGGCCGAAACACCAAACAATAACAATGCTTTGCAGAAGTACTCAAACACTATCCAAAGCACAATAAACAATGCCTATAAGAAATCCTGTCCCCTGAGGCTGGTCCAACACGATCAGGCGACTACCGCATGGTGATGTCACGAGTTGGATCACCTCAGGAAGATGGCTAGGAAATCCTTTAATAAGGAAAACCCCCAAAACTCAAAGAGGACTGGGATACTTACAAATCTCACCTCAGAGAATACAAAAAAATCGTCAGACAAAAACAGAGAGATGCATGGAGATCCTACTGCGAAAAAAAACGAAGATTTCCCGCAGGCAGCGAGGCTTCAAAAAGCTCTCTCAAAAGATCCACACCGAAGCAATGGTGCGCTAATCAAAGAGGATGGCACGAAAAATGCCAACCTCGAAGATAGCATCAAACTTCTGCTGTCAACACACTTCCCTGACTCGGTCATCACAGACGTGGCCGACTGGGCAGAGGAAGAATACAATCCATCTGTCTATGATTGGCAAACTGCCAAACACATACACACGATGAAAAAATTAGATGGGCAATATTCAGCTTCTCTCCATTTAAATCGGCAGGACCTGACGGTATCTATCCAGCCCTACTTCAGTGGGGTCTGGAAGAACTCACACCGCACCTGGTGGGTATATTCAGATCCTCGTTGGCTCTGAGGTATATCCCCAAAAAATGAAGAGAGGTAAAAGTGGTATTTATACCCAAACCTGGAAGGATGGATTACACTGTCCCAAAAACATACCGACCAATTAATCTGACATCGTTTTCAATGAAGACATTGGAAAGACTATGCGAAAGGTACATAAGGGATGTGGTGATTACAACAACACCACTACACCCAAACCAACATGCATACACTCCAGGCAGATCTACTGATTCAGCCCTTCATCTAGTTGCTGGCCGGATAGAAAGATCCCTGTACAATAAGGAGTCCGCCCGGTATTTTCATAGACATAGAAGGTGCTTTCGATAAAACCACCTTCCCAAAGATAAAACACTCACTAACCAACAGGAATGTTCCACAAATGGTTAGTGGGTGGATACATAACATGCTCTCAAAGCGAGCAGTAAACATAAGTGTAGAAGATGTTAATATAAGAGGCTTGGTTGCGAGGGGATATCCACAGGGAGGGGTGCTATCACCTCTACTGTGGAATATGGTCCTCAATACCCTCATCAGCTGCCTCAATAATGACAGTCACACAATCGCATATGCAGATGACCTGGTCATTCTGCAAATAGGGAATTTTGAGAACATACTCTGCGAAAGAATGCAAGTAGCTCTAAAAATTATAGAACAGTGAGTGGTGCAAGGACCATTCACTGTCTATCAATCCTAAGAATACAGAAATGGCCCTTTTCACAAGGAAAAGGATGAAAATAGAATTAAAACCTCCAGAACTCCTAAACACAAAACTAAACTTTGCGACAGAGGTGAAGTACCTAGGTCTCACCTTTGACAGCAAGTTAACATGGAACTCGCATTTAGAAAACAGAGTTAAAAGAGCATACATTGCTTATGAACAATGCCGCCGTACTGTGGGACGCACCTGGGGTTTCTCCCCTAGAGTCGTCGCATGGACTTACACGGCTATCATAAGACCTATGTTAACATACGGTGCAGTTGTTTGGGTACCGAAAACCCAAAAATTAACAGCTATTTGTAAAATAGAACAAATTCAATGAACAGCATGTCTCAACATAACAGGAGACATGAAAACAACACCGCCTAGAGCGATGGAAGTCATTCTTAGTCTCACTCCCCTTGATATTTACATCAAGGAGGTTGCTCTGACGACAATGACACGCCTCCACAAGGTCGGAATAGAACCTGATGTAGGATCTGGTGAGGCGAGACCTCACTTTTGGCAGGAGGAGCTCGATACGCTCTCACTGCTTCAAGCGAACATGGACTCCATCTCACCGATATATATCTTCCATAAGCCATATAAAGTTATAATAGAACAAATAGAAGAGCCAGAAGTGGCAGGTACGATTCATATCTACACCGACGGTTCTAAAACAAAACAAGGCTCAGGATGCGGAATATACTCCAGATTCTTAAACCTAAACATATGTGAGCAATAGTGCCAGTGTAGTTCCAACAGAGCTAACGGGGATTCTCATAGCAGCAAAAGAAATAACCAGAAATAATATCACTGGAAGGAACATGCTCATCTATACAGATAGCAGACAAGCACTACTCACCCTGAACAGACCACGAATTTATTCAGGGTTAGTACTAGAATGTCATGAAGCTTTGGCCAAAGTATCCATCAACAATGTGGTCACCTTAAGATGGATCAAAGGTCACGCCACATCGAAAGGTGCCGATTCACTAGCCAAGAAAGCAGCCAACCAAATACTTTTTGGACCTGGCCCTTCTATTAGCCTGACAAAATCGGTAGTGAGAGACCTAATTAAAGAACATTCCCTTGTGAAATTCAAGGAAAGATAGGATGAAACAAGAAACTGCAGAGTTGCCAGGGAGCTCTTAAGTTATCCTGACAACACTGCAGCAAACAAATACTTGACTATGACTAGACAGAATCTGCGTCTGGTCACAGGCATTCTGACTGGTCATTGCCAAGTACGGAAGCATCTCCATATCATGGGGCTGTCAGAATACGCACTCTGCAGAGGGTGCGAACAAGAACATGAGACCATCGAGCATATCCTTTACGATTGCCCGACGCTCTCATTTAATAGAAGATTTGTGTTCGGCGAGTATCGGCTAAAACTAGCCGATATAAGAGAAGGCTGGCTGACGAGCTAGAAGGTGCCTATCATCTTAGGAGGATGCACAATGGGCCTCATGAGGACTAAGTGCCGTGGGGGTAACCCATCCTCCACACGTTACAGATACAGATATGTCACTTAAAAAAAATAGAAGGTATTGTGTTTAATAAATTTGGCGAACCAATAATATGTTTGAATGTTTTTAGTATAGTAATTTCTTCAGATACTAAATTATTTGATTATGGGCCTTCTTTAAGAGTATTAAACTTGCCAACAAATAAAAGAAGTTATAGTTTGAACAAAAGTACCTCATACACTTCAATATTAAGTTCAAGGTATGACTCTGAAATTCTCAGCAACAAAATTTGAGTCACCATTACTTAAGAAATAAATCAAACATTGGATTTGATCTAAGCTGATACAGTAAATTGTGTATGAATACTTATTTCAGAAAACCTAAATATTTTGGTAACTCTACATTGAAGTTTCTTGTTTCCAACAGTACTTGCTACCGGTTATTTTGATGTGGAGGTAGCTTGTGAGCATTAGACTATGCAAGGTTCTTGGGTTCTCCTAACTTTAGTTGGTGTACTAAAGGTCGGGCAGAATTTAAGATTTCCAATACATAAATATAAATGAAACTATAAAAACTGTGCAAATCAATCAAATTTATTTTTAACTTTTTAAACTTCAGCAAAGAAACTTAAGAGACATCAAAGTCAAAAAGATAGAGCCGATTAGTTCTTGTTACAGAAAATAATTACAAAATATGTACATTTATACATTAATCGAGTCGAATTCAATAAGTCTTATACAAAGGATCACCCAGCAGCTTACAAATAAAATATTACAATAAATGCTGTAAATAGATCAGTTATTTAAAATGACGACAGTTAAATTTAACCAGGTTAAAGCCAAAAGAACAAAGTATATACCTAAATAAATGCAAATTTAAGAATCAAGTCAAGATATAACGTCGAGGACCTCTTATATGTTATATAAATTGCAATTTAATAAATCCCAAATCATAAAAAATTATCGAGCCTTTACATGGACATTGATAAAGTTCAACAGATTACATCAAATTTAAATAGGATATCAACTCAAACAAATCACTAAAAATTTGACAAAATAATTTAAAATTAAAGTTACTGAAAACAACAAAATGTTTGGAGCCAAAACAAAACCTATGAGTCTATGCTCGAGACCTCTAAAATTATATAAATGAAGTAAAGAAAAATTACTTAGCTTAACAGTAGATAAACGATCAACGGAGCATCCGAAGATTCAAGACTCTGTTTTCATTAAGTATAGATACGTAGGTGGACATCAGAATGGTAATGTTGGTGGTTCTATG
Source organism: Psylliodes chrysocephalus (assembly GCA_927349885.1). Taxonomy (NCBI): domain Eukaryota; kingdom Metazoa; phylum Arthropoda; class Insecta; order Coleoptera; family Chrysomelidae; genus Psylliodes; species Psylliodes chrysocephalus. The sequence continues at coordinate 44,326,531 of OV651821.1, forward strand.
TTAAATATGTAAACCGCAAACTACATGGGACTCATTGAACACCTCTCGACACCCTAAACTCTTAGAATGGGTGACATCCAATTAAAATCAAAGAAAATCCCATTACAAGGACATCAAATGTGCATGGTACAACCTCACATATATGGTCAAATTCCATAAAATATTTTCCACTATCATTAACATGGTAAACATCATAGAACAAATCGTGGCACAAATCATGGCATAAATCGTGGCACAAATATTGGCACAAATCATGGCACAAATCTTGGGACAAATCGTTGCCCAGATCGCTGTACAAATCGTGACCAAAAAAACTTACCAGCCAGCTTTCCCCAACTGCGTCATTAGACAAATCCAGAATTCAACTGTATTTAAAAAAAATATGTAAGGAGTTCAAATCCCGCAATCCAACACTAAAGGCGGTTTTAATTATTATGCAATACCAAAAATCTCCTAATGCATAAAATATAACTACGAACTCCCAAACAGGCTATAATTAATGAACTTGCTACGTTGGCTTTTAAAAATGGAAATAACGAAAAATGCGTAATTTCTCTTACCAAAAATTTGATATCTACAAATCAAATAGTTTCGAATTTTGAACGGGAGTTCAATGAATGGTTTGTCAGACCCTTTGTCACAATTTTCCAAATTTATTATTGTCTATATAGCGAGATATATTGTCCTGTATCAGCAACGGGAGGGTGGGTTAACCCAAAGCACTCCTAAGTAGAAACACACCTCCTAGCTTGTGAGCCAGCCTACAGATTTAATGCAGTTAATAACGTCACCAAGACGTGCTTCTTTTATATTGGCCGGTGTTGGCCAATTCTCGTCGAATACAAACCTTCTAATAAATGAGAACGTCAGGTAATCGTAGGTAGAGGTATTATCTTTTTATTCGTAATCCCTGCAGAGTGTGTATTTTGACAGCCTCATGACATGGAAATCCTTCCGTATTTGGCAATGACCAGTCAGAATTCCTGTGATTATGCGCAGATTCTGTTTAGTCATAGTCAAGTATGTGTTTGCTGTAGTGTTGACAGAATAACTTAAAAGCTCCCTAGTAAGATTGCGGCTTCTTGTTTCATCCCATCTTTCCTTGAATTTCACAAAACAATGTTCTTTAATTAGGTTTGTCACTAGCGTTTGGTCAGTTCGATAGAAGAGTCCAAAAAGTATTTAGTTGGCTGCCTTCTTGGCTAGTGAATCAGCAAAACCATTCCTTTTCGATGTGGCGTGACCATTATTCCATCTTAAGATGGTCACATTGTTGAAAGATACTTCAGCCAAAGCTTCGTGACATTCTAGTACTAACCCTAAGTAAATTCGTGGTCCGGCCAGGGTGAGAGTGCTTGTCTGCTATCTGTATAGATGAGCATGTTTCTTCCAGTAATATTATTTCTGGTGATTTCTTTTGCTGCTACGAGAATCCCCGTGCGCTCGGTTTGAACTGCACTGGCACTATTGCTCACAGCCCATTTTATGTTTAAGGTAAAGGATCTAGAGTATATTCCACATTCCGAGCCTTGTTTTGTTTTAGAACCGTTGGTGTAAATATGAATCGTATCTGCCACTTCCATCTCTTCTATTTGTCCTGTTATAACTTTGTATGAGTTATGAAAGATGTATCTTGGTGAGATAGAGTCCATGTTCGCTTGAAGCAGTGATAGCGTATCATGCGCCTATGAAGACTAGCGCCTCTTGTCAAAAGCGACATCTTGCCTTACCAGATCATATGTAGAGTTCTATTCCAAAATTCCAACAGTGCGGAAACGTGTTATTGTCATCAGAATAACCTCGTTGATGTAAATATCAAAACGGGGGGAGGTGAGACTAAGAATGACCTCCATGCACATACTTTGATTTTCTTTTACTATACGGAGAATGGTCGCACTGCGCAGCTTTCTGAATGCCTTTTAAAAGGAGATAGAAAACTCCGCCATTTTGAACCTTTATTACGTGTTGCCTACATCTTGGCGCAATATTTTTAATAGGTGCGTTTTAATCATCCGCTTCTGCTTCGGAATTGTCGGTTTTCTTGTTTTAATCTGACAGGTTAAAACAACTAAACCAACAATTCCGGAAGCAGAAGCGGATGATTAAAACGCACCTGATATTTTACTTGCTGCTGTCAGTGTCAGTGAACATTATTTTTCACATACTTTGATTTTCTTTTACTATACGAAGAATGGTCGCACTGTGCAGCTTTCTGAGTGCCTTTTAAAAGGAGATAGAAAACTCCGCCATTTTGAACCCTTATTACGTGTTGCCTACATCTTGGCGCAACATTTTTAATAGGTGCGTTTTAATCATCCGCTTCTGCTTCGGAATTGTCGGTTTTCTTGTTTTAATCTGACAGGTTAAAACGACTGAACCGCCAATTCCGGAAGCAGAAGCGGATGATTAAAACGCACCTGATATTTTGCTTGCTGCTGTCAGTGTCAGTGAATATTATTTTTGAAGTCACAGTTTATTGCTAAAGAATCAGTTAGCTCACTCGGACCAGTTGAAAGTTCCAAAATAACATCCACTCCAGGGATACAAATTCAGGATACGCAGAAGACTGCTGTTTTATTATAGGCGGTTGTCATATATTGTATTATCCGAGTTGCACAGTGTATAAACTGAAACATTGAGATCAAAAGTACCGACGCAGAGTGAGCGTTCTGATTCTTTAGCCGTAAACTGTGTCACAGGGTTCAAAATGGCCGTGCCCTATGTTGAGCGTGTCAAACCTCTTTCTTGCCTCGTATAGTAATCAAAGTATGTGTTATTTTTGGAGTCACAGTTTATTGCTAAAGAATCAGTTAGCTCACTCGGACCAGTTGAAAGTTCCAAAATAACATCCACTCCAGGGATACAAATCCAGGATACGCAGAAGAATGCTGTTTTATTATAGGCGGTTGTCACATATTGTATTATCCGAGTTGCGCAGTATATAAACTGGAACATTGAGATCAAAAGTGCAAGTTGTTTTTCATTTTTATTGTTTTATGTTCTGAAGTTGTTGCAGATATTTAAATAAACCTACTAAAAAAGTGAAGATCGTATTTTTACATACGATCTCACTGATGCAATTTTACATCGCACAGAGAGTTAAAAAATCGTATAAATACGATTTAAATCATACGGTTGGCAACATTGGGACAGACAGTAGACGTGGATAGTTTGTAAATATGTCAGTTAGTTTTATATATATCGAAGAATCCTGAATTTAAATTTTAAATTTTGAATCCATGATTGTATTATTCTCTAGATGACTAAGCGAAATAGTTGTGGCTGTTTTTGTGTGAAATTTGTGGATAATAATTATATTTTGCAATATTACAATAAGTCGGAGAACGTATTGCATTTAGTAACACATGCCACATGAACAAATTTAACAACACCAATGTGGCGTTCTTTAAATAACCAAAGTAGGTAAGATTTATTCATGTAACAAATAGTAATCGACTTTTGTCAAAAAGTAGGTATTTATGTATTATTTATTGTTTTAGAACAAGAAAATGGCTTCAAAACGTTAGAAAGAAGATTTGATATAGGAAGAAAAATATCTGAATTCTCATTATTGAATTTGCACTCAACATTTAAATAAGATACCACTGTCCATTCGTTTGGAAAATAAAAACAAAAATGCAATGTTACAAATAATCAAAAATTAAAACATATTTGTAATGAATATAGATTTACAACTAAGGAATTTTTGGGAGACCACCTAATTGGACCTCTGTTTATTCCTGGTAATTTAAATGGCGAAATTTATCTTGAAATGCTGGAAAATGCAATTGATGCGTTAATAACAGAAAAATTAGAAAACGATTCTCTACTAATTGAACAACAATTGCATTTCCAACAAGACGGAGCTCCTCCTCACTACACCGCACCAGTTTGCCAATACCTCAATTTACAATACTCTGGTCGTTGGATTGGAAGAAGAGGTCGTCCTATAGAGTGGCCTGCTTGCTCTCCTGACCTGAACCCCCTGGACTTCTTCTTGTGGGGACATCTTAAGTTCAAGATTTTTGTGACTTAGTCTGAAAATTTGGACGAACTACGCCAACGAATTGTAAATGAGTATCGTCAAATAACTCCAATTATGCTGGACCATGTTAGAGACGCTTTTCAGTCAAGATTGTATTATTGTAAAAGTTAATGGAGGCCAATTTGGACATTTGATTTAAAAACGCAGTTTTGATTTTTTTGATTGTAAGCATGATAAAACAATTTTTTGAGAATGTGATTTTTTTCATATACCGTTGTAAGGAGGCTTCCAAGACCTTACAAATGAAGTATCACTCTTCCTTATTTAATTTTGAGGGATTGAAGTGCCCCCTCATAGGGGGTTGCTCGTTCAAACCTCAAATATGCGTCAAAAGATGTCCCCCAAAGAAAATCATCCGGCGTGTTTCGGGAAATTTTTTCAATTACTATGGGATAAGAAATATAAGGAGTGGCTCGTCTGAGATGGAACACCCTGTATACTCTTTATATTTAGTTTTGTCTAATTGTTCAGTGTTTTATAGCTATCTTATGGTATCACACATTTGTAATTGCTTCAACTTGTGATATACCTATATTATTAATACCTGCCTCTACTTGTGTGATATGGGTGTACTTGATTTCAAAAGCTTTTTATTAATAAATTTATACAATTTTTTATTTTGTTTTATTCAGATTTTACTATATCATTAATATACTATTTTACATATAGTGTGTCCAAGGATGGATTTAACTATACTTGTAAAAATATTTATTTTAAAATTTTCAATAAAGTAATTTTTCATAATTTCTCAACGATAATCGTATTTATTTAACAAGCAAAAGAAATTATGAAAATTACTTTTTTTTTAAATTTAAAATAAATATTTTTACAAGTATTGTTAAGTCCATCCGTGTAGAATGAATTCACATTAAAACATCTATAAAAAGTTTTTGAGCAACTTTCGGGGAAAGTACCGTAAAAGTGCTAGTATGATGTTTTCCGAACTTCACTTTGTAACCTCTGTGAGATGTGCTATAAAAGTCTTGCTGTTGCGGACATTCGGCGGTTGCAGGGATATTAGGGTTACATTAAAAGTACATTGCATGCGAGCTTAAAGAGCTTAAAACTGCAGCTTATTAACGTAAATGGGATGATTTTGTGCTAACTGGGAATAATATGTCACATTATCGTGTTCTGAAGAAAGTTCATCCAAAGTGCTTAAAACTGGCGATTGTTAAAACCGCGGGATTTAATGAAATTAATAGTATTTACTACCACATCCATAACATTCTTCAATTGTGTCAGATAAATTTATACTAATATATCAGTCAATGTTTTTTTAACACGCTTATATTAGCTTCACCTGTATGTATGTATGTCTGTAACTCTCCTTTGGACTCAAGTGGCTTATTACTGTCAGTATATACCACTAAGTTCGTTCGTGGCCGAGCGGTCTAACGCACGGGTTTTTGATTGCCAGATTCACCGATCGTGCGTTCTAATCCCCACGGCTGAAAAAAAAATGTTTTTTTCAGCAATTTTTTTTTAATAATTAATCGAACTAAAAAGTAAAAAATAAATATAGTTTAAAAAAACTAAAAAACACGCTTTTATAATACATCCAACTAAAAAGTGAAAAATAAATATAGTTTAAAAAAACTAAAAGACACGCTTTCAGAGTATATCAAACTAAAAAGTTAAAAATAATTTTTCAAATAAGCTTAAAACAATAATAAATGGAAAATACTAGTATTATTGTGAAAAAAGCGTGGGGCGCTTTGTCCATATTTCTCGTACGTCGAGCGCCCGACGCTTTTTTCACAATAATACTAGTATTTTCCATTTATTGTTTTAAGCTTATTTAAAAAATATTTTTAACTTTTTAGTTTGATATGCTTTAAAAGCGTGTTTTTTAGTTTTTTTTTAAACTATATTTATTGATATCACTAGCCATTATATCTATACGTCGAACAACAGTACGTGGCGATAAGCTCACTTTCTCGAACTCATTCTTCTTTTCTGGGCACAAAAGTTCTCTTTAAGGGACAAACTGTCCCTCAAAAATTACTTCGATGTTTTCGCTATTTTGGAACTAATTATAAAACTAGCTTTAACAACACTGTCTAGATTATATCTTCCTGAATGGAACATTTGTTGCTGTTTCCCTAAATCGTTAATGAGTTTTTTAATTTTTCCCTTTCTTATCTGGCGCATAATATTGAGCAAAATATTGTATTCTTTTAAAACAGAAATTGTTTCATTGCACAACAAACACATAGGTTTACTACTGTTCAAGATAAAAAAGTATTCATCAGTCCATTTGTCTTGGAATTAACATTTTGTGTCCATTTTCCGCTTTTTTGCTTGCATATTTGCCTCGTCGTACTCTCGATCATACCTGAATATGCGATGCGAATTTTATTAGTTGTAAAGAAGTAATAAGGTGACGCGCGCTGAGCGGTTTATATACTACTCCCAATAAGCAACTAGAACACTCTCGATCGTACGCGAGCGCTTCTAGCGCATCAAGCGGCTTCCCAAATGTTTATGTTTGTTTATTTTGAACGACTATTTCTGAAACAATCTATGGGGTTCCACTGCGTACGTGTAATATTATTTATCGATTTTAGTCATTATGAGTTGAAGAATACACCCAGGTAGCAATGAATATTGGCCTGATATAGAAAGTTAATATTGCCCCAAGATTACAATGTTGGCTTGACAAACTATTTCAATATTGGCTGCGCATCAAAGTGCTAACGCTTGAAAAACGAGGGCCAACTTTATATTAAAACATTAATTCAATATATTTTTTCGATAAAATGCCAATATAAGTAAACAAAATTGGATAAAGATTAACGTGTATATTGAATACAATATAGAAATTATGCTGCACGACAAACAAAACTCAATATTGAGTTTCATCATTGGTCCTATATTTGTCTTTAATTTTGCACCTACATTGTCCTACAATATTGGTTTAAGTTATGCATTCATTCTAAAAGCAATGTTAGGTTAAAAACGTATTTAAATATTGGCTGCGGATCAAAGTGCTAACGCCTGAAAAACAAGGGCCAACGTTGTATTGAAATATTTATCCAATATATATTTCAGTAAATCGCCAATATAAGTAAACAATATTGAGCTTATATTGGGTACAATATAGAAATTATAATGCAGTACAAACCAAATTCAATATTCTTTTTCAATATTGGTCCCATTTTATGCCATCATTATCATACAATATTGGCTTTCAATTTGATACGAATATCGGCAAATTTATGTACAACAGGATAGGTCCAATTTTACTATCATTATTTTACATTGTCATACTATATTGGTATGAAATAAATACTGGAATCTAGTTTGAAACCAATTTTGCCATTTAGTTTATTACCAATATTGGCATTCAATATTAATTATCAAACCTTTCCTTAAATATTCCTGGGATCGATATGAACAAAAAAGTAAAATGCTATTTTTTCACTGAGCGTATAAAGTCATTACGTATTTGTTTGTAGGATAACGCTATGTAAACTGAGCCAAGTATGCATTTTATACTTATTTTTTCTGGCCAAATACTCATTTAATGAAAAACGCTATTTTTACATGTTTGTTTATGTTGATCCCAGAAGCCCCTTTTTCCTTATTTTACTGGACTATACAGTTTTTAAAAGCCATTTTTAAAGATTTCATGTGGACGTGAATAGTATAAGGGTTATAATAATAAAACAATTATAAAACTTTATTAAAAAGTTTAATATTACTTAAAAAGAAAGAACCAATACATATTAATATTACAATAACATTAGGCAAAACAAAGAGTTAAATTTAAGAATTAAATTTTTTTTATGCAAAATACATGTGATGAAAGATCGGAAGAACTCAAAATTTAGAAAATTTACTTTAATTATAGTTCAGGATGCAGTAGAAACACCACAATGAACTCATTATTTTCAAGATTAAATATCAATTATTTTATATTAATTTCTTTAACAGAAACCCTTTCCAATGTTTGTATGTGATGACATTAACTTTAAAATACCCAAATTTCTTAAGTCAATTGCTAACTCATCATCAGAGAAATAGTTTATCAGATTTTTATAGAAAAAACATTACTTTCAGTTTGTATGGCTTGGGTAATTTATCATTTTTTTATTTTTTAGAACAATGTTATCAATGTTCCGTTTTTAGAACAATTATTATTGGAAAGAATATCTGAATTAACAGAGTTGTCAGTTATAATATGTTCATTAGAAAATACATTTGATATGTTGGATATATTTGTATTAACAGAGGTGTGAGATTTCTGTTCTTTATGACATACTGACATTCCTATTGATCTGTACCTTGTTCACTGAAACATATTGACGTACTTGTATTGGAAATTTCAGGCGAAGTGAGGGGTATCACTGGATATTTCAGGAAGATCCGCTAAGTGCTGTTTGACCGCCCTGTTAATTCTTCGGCACTTAACTACACGATACGATGGCATCATTGTCTGGAATTTTTGAGTTCTGAAATTGATATTTTTTTTAGTCACTGACATAAAAGTTATTTGAGTTTAATATTATTTATGTGAGGTTTAAGCCCTGCTTCGTGTAAAACTAATACATGAATAAACTACGTAAATTTTTAAAGATTTTTATTCTATACATAATTTACCTAAAATGGACCGTATTCGAGAAATTTGACAAAAAGTGTAAAAAGACAAGCATATTTATAACTTTAGGTATGACACATCAGATTTTTAGAATTACATTTTAGGTTTAGAAACAGATAAAAAAAGAATTAAAAAATACCTATAGTAATTTTATAAAAATTGGAAAATATTTTTGTTAAGAATCCTAGATGATTATGGAAATCCAGAAATTCATGGAAAAATCCGAAAGTGGCATCACTGTCCTAAATATTACCATATGGTACCTAGGTATGTATTTTCTGATAATACCTACTTTAATCTTTATACATTTTTTAAGGTTCGAATCAATATTGGTCCAAGATAATCATGACATTGGCCTAATATTGGTAATCATTTCGAAATACAGTCGATTAATTCGGTTTGTTAATAAACAAAAAATATTGATTTCTACTTAGAATTTTTCTTTTAATCCAAAATCCAGATGAAGAGGCACTTCTTAATAATTCAGAAAACTCTTTAAACAAAAAAACAAAACATTAGCTACCCTTAAATTTAAAAGAAAATGTGTGGAAATAGAAAGCTTTAACGGTAATCCGGCATTTTACATCATGGCATGTTACATATTTCAATTAATAGGAAAAAGACTACATCAGTTGTTGTGTGAGAGGTTCTTAAAAATGTTTTAACAAAATAACTTTTTTATCTCAGTAATAGTAATAGAAAATATTATTTCTTTAAACCATTATTCAATAAAAAAAATATATGTACCAGTTATTCACGGTCATGGAGGTGCTTGCACAACCCGAGACAATAGTCTATTCCTACACACTACAGTGTTACCAGAATATTTTTCTGTTATTTAAGTGTTTTATTAGTGACAGTCTGATTATATTCACAGAAGTGCAAAAAAATAAAAAAAAAAAACAGTGTAGCTAATAGGTACACTAATAGACACCCATCCAAATGAAGGCATACGCACACGCTGGAGATAAAAGTACCTACTAGCTTTTGCCTCAAGCGTACTAAATACCAGATTCTTTAAGAATGTACTAGACTGGCAACACTGACACACTACACACGCGAAAACCATAATATTAGGTATATACCAAAATATTACAGTACAAATCATGCGCTGTATGAACTTTATGCATAAAGCGCATGGTGTTTTTTTGTACCTTACCGTAATATTATGGTTTTTGAGTGTATTGGAACAGACCTGGAATAGACCTGTTGTAAATTAAAGCTGCCGGATTGCCATTTGGTTAAAGTGATCACCGATTAGAATCAATATTGTCTTGAGATAGGCATGCAATTGGCCTAATATTGGCAATAATTTCAAACTATAATATTTTTATTTTTTAATCAGCAAAACAGGTTTAATAGGTGCACGCAACCCTTAACAACGTAAACTGAAACTGCCGATTGCCACATGTCTAAAATAATTAACGATTTGATTTAATATTAGTTTGAGATAGGCATACAATTGGCCAAATATTGGCTTACATTTCAAAATACACAGCATTAAATTCTTATTTGTTAATTAGCAAAAAAATATTGTACTTACATTTTATGAAAAAAAAAAAAATCCCTCACTCAAAAGCACAGTTTCACTAAATAAAAAATGTGTAGCTTATATTAGAACAAGTATCCGGGCAGCGTACATCTGTTAACTGCTGTTACAAGACTGAAGCAGTGAGCAGCTAGGCAAGGTGGCGCGTTCTGGTGATCTCTCACGTGACTTAGGTCGGAGGGGTGGATAAGATGGTTTCATAACAGCTCTGGTGACTGCCGTATCCCGAGAGTTAGAGCGTAGCTAGATCTAATATCTTAATCGGTAAACTGGGGCTAGGCTAGTTTGTTTTTATACATTTTTGCTTAGTAAAATGTTCGAAACCTAATAATTTTAATTCAATAATAATTGTCTAGAACATTCATTTGGTTTAAATAAAATATTGGTATGTAGTGGTCAAATTCGTAGGTAGATACCTATATTGATATTAGGATTTATTTCCAAAATTAATACTTTTCTAATATAGGTAGGTATACTAAAAATCAGCTATTTCAATATTAAATTATTACCATTATATTTTTATAATTTAAATATTAAACTCTTTAGTTGTTCTATTAAAAAAATGCAAAATTTGACGTTTCGTCTTAATCCACAAGTCCCACAACGCATTTTTTAATGGAATTAAACAAAATCTTTTTTTAGTAAACAATTACCACTTGGCATTAACCGACGTTTTAAAATAAAGTCTTTGTTTCATTTGGAAAATAATCGATTAATTCCATCAGCATACTGATATGGCCTACAAATGTAAATTATGTAGAAAATAGATAATATGCAAGTAGTTGTAGAAAAAAATCAATAAAAATCCAATTAAGTACCATTATTTGCTATATACAATAGAATAAAACTTATATTGGATTCATATTGGAAAAAACGTTGCCAATAAGAACATAAGAAATACATGTACAGCTATTATTAATCCTATATTTCGGTATAAGACTGAATTATTTACCTAATATGAGATAGCAGAAACTAGCTCTCCAACATTGGTACTATCTAAAAAATAAAGTTTAAAACCTTGATAGAAAATCAATAAAAATCCACTAAACTACCATTATTTGCTATACTGCACCCACTTTGCAAAAAAATGGTAAATTATATTGGATTAATATTAGAAAAATAGGCGCTGCCAATATGAACATTAAAAAAAATATGTTGGGCTGATATTGTTTATATGTTTTAAATCAATATATTTTTGATATCAGACTGAATTCTGTTGCCAATATAAGCTACTGCTATTTTGTCATCATTAAGAGAACATAGCTCTCTAACATTGGCAATATCAACAACCCATAGTTTAAACCAAAATAGAAAATCAATAAAAATCCAATAAACTACCATCATTTGCCATATTGGTCCAACATTGGAACAAAAATAATAAATTATATTGGATTAATGTAGAAAAAGTAGGCGTTGCCGATATTAACATTAGAAAAATATGTTGAACTGTTATTAATCCTATGTTTAGAATTAATATTTTTTTATTATAATATTAAATTCTTTAGCCTACTTTAATATTTACATTATAGATAGAACATAGCTCTCCAACATTGGCACTATCTACTAAACAAAGATTAAACCTACATAGAAAATTTAATAAACTACCAATATATAATATATTGCATCCACATTGGTACAAAAGTGATACTGTACATTGGAATAATATTGGAAAAATAGGCATTGCCACTCTGAACTTTAGAAAAATATGTTGGACTGATATTAATCATATGTTTTGAATAAATATTTTTTTGACATAAAATTGAATTCTGTTACCAATATTGGCAACTGCTATTGTTTCATCATTTAGAGAACATAATTCTTCAAGATTGGCCCTATCTACAAAACAAATATTAAACCTAAATAGAAAATCAATAAAAATCCAATAAACTGCCGTTATTTGCTATATCTCACCCACATTGGAACAAAAATGCTAAATTATATTGGATCAATATTGTGAAAATAGGTGTTGCCAATATAAACGTTAGAACCATATGTTGGGCTAATATAAAGGCAATATTATAAAGCAATATATTTTAGACATAAAATAAAGTTCTTTTGCCAATATTGGCTGCAGGTCATTAATATTGGTCCAAGTTTCAAATATGGGACCAACATTTTGCCAAGCCACAGCCAAGATTCATTGCTACCTGGGCAGTGACGTTCCACTGCGTACGTTTAATACAATTACAAATAAACTGTGTGCTAACTCTATAATTTTTTTGCACAATATTTGAATTTTCTGAATCTCTCGTGGGCCGAATTGAAGCTGGTGGAGGGCCGGATCCGTCCCGAAGGCCAAGGGTTGGCCACATAAGATCTAGAGCAATATGGCTGCAAAGCAACGATTTTGGGATACGTAAATAAAAATAATTTCTACGTGTTCAACAATATTATAAACCATTTTAAGAAACGGTTACAACTTGAAAAACGACAATTGGAAACTACTGAAATAATTTATATATTTTGTAAATCATGTTCACAGCTTATTTCACTAATCGAAGAAGCATAGAAAATAAATAAAACGAACGCCACGAGTCAGAAAATAAAGAACTGTACCTATCACTGGTAAATAATATCAGTACTAAGCAAAATGAGCATTTCGTTTATTTTATTTTTTTGTTGTGGCGAAATGTAAATAAATAAAAGAATTAGGAACAATAATTTTTAAATGAAGTGCTATGAGGCGTGAAGTTACATTTTAGATATTAAATACATTCCACACATTTGTGAGGGAATTAGACAAGGAACACAAAAATGATAAAAAATATAGGGGTTGCCATTTAAAACTTTTAGGCTTAGGTGCCCTGGGGTTTAGGGGATTGAAAGTAATACGACAACAGATGCCTCATCAATTGTTTCCCTTGAAATGTAAATTGATTTGTTTCCTCAAATTTTTATACTATCATTGGTAGATGCAATATTAAATGCTGTTCATTTTCGAATGTGTGTTTATTATGAGATATTTATTATTAACGATGTGCTAGAATGGAGATGAAAATATCCGCATAATAGCAATATTTCAAAATATTGTGACAAACATTACAAAAAGTAACAAAAATCATGATAGGGGAAGCAAAAATGATATTAGCGCTAGCTGCGAATAATTTGTGCATTTTAGGGCGATATTTTGTAATTTTGGCGTAACAAATATACGTATATATTTTACTTATTAAAAAAAAAAATGTGAAAAGCAATACAATGAGCAACCGGAGTTGCTGTGTTGTAAAGTGTAAAAATACTAGCAAAAAATAACAGTGTACTTTATGAATGTTCAGTAGCAAAATGGAAATTAAATCAAAGAAATAAACGTATCTATAATTGCAGTAAGAAGGGAACAGTAATTACAAACCTTTATTTTTGTATCAAGAGTATCTAATACCTTTTGAAAATAGTAGGCATCAAAAAACTGAAAGGTTTTATATACTTAAATTATTATTTCACGATGTTCTTCAAAATTCCTTAAGTACCTACATGTTCAAAATCGAAATATTTCTGCCAATGACACGTTCTCGTAAATACTGTTGCCTAATTAACTGTTCTGTGTGTATACTTACTCTTAGAGCAATGATCTAAGATTATACTTATTTTATAAATCAATATACTTTTATTAAAAGCAAAAATACATTTTTAAATTAGGAATTCTATTAAAAATGATACACGAAAAATCCCCTTTAGTACATATTTTAGTTGGTGCTGCCATCACGCACGTAGTGAATAGCCATATAGCAATAATGACTTGCCTACATTTTTTCTGTTGTCGTTTTTGTACCGGGTATTTCCCTACAGACCGCTAAAAATAAGAAAGTTCTCGAAAATTATGTATTATGTTAGAGACCTATTTTTACTAAAAAAGACGTAGAAGAAAAAAAGAAGATCTCTAGCCTTCAAAATCAAGGTCAAATTATAACAATGCATCTCAAAATTTTAGTGACATAACAGACCATAAAATTATTTTCTAATATCCAATAACATGAAGACTAAAGCTAGAATATTATTATCATCATTAAATGAGTGTTGTGATAAAAAACCAACCGAAATTGAAAAAGAAGCAATGACAAAATTTATTTATATCAACGATAATCTTTTTGCCGAAGATCTAAATAATAATTGTAAGTTTTCATCATCATATCAAATGGATTCATCAATACAGATATGCAAATCATCATGTTTGAAACAAAGCTGTCAAATTAGCTATTTAGGTCTGCAATTTTGTCCACCACATACAGTTATATGCTATATTGTTTCATGCACAACCCCTGTTTCACCTATATGTTGTTCATGTGCAGGAGTACCTTTAGAAGTTATAGGACCAATGCCTTGTCCATTACCATGTTGTGTTCCATGTCCACCTCCAGCATTACCACCGTGTGCAAGACCATGTAAACCACCATGTTGCCCCCCTTGTCCTCCTTCAGCATTACCACCATGTGCAAAACCATGTAAACCTCCAGCATGCCCACCATGTCCTCCACCTGCTCTACCACCATGTGCAAACCCATGTAAACCTCCATGTTGCCCTCCATGTCCTCCCCCTGCTTTACCGCCGTGTGCGAATCCATGTAAACCGCCATGTTGCCCCCCATGTCCGCCCCCTGCATTACCTCCTTGTGCAAAACCGTGTAAACCACCATGTTGTGCTCCTTGTCCTCCACCTGCACTACCACCTTGTGCACGACCATGTAAGCCTCCATCATGTCCTCCTTGTCCTCCTGCGGCTTTACCACCGTGTGCTAAACCATGCAAGCCACCTGCTTGTTCTCCTTGTCCACCTCCTGCTTTACCACCATGCGCAAGACCTTGTAAACCACCAGCCTGTTCACCTTGTCCACCTCCTGCTTTACCACCATGCGCAAGACCTTGTAAACCTCCAGCATGTCCGCCATGTCCACCTCCAGCTTTGCCACCATGCTCAAGACCATGTAAACCAGCGGCTTGTCCTCCTTGTCCTTCCTGTTTTCCACCTTCCTAAGTCCTAGCAAGCCAGACTTTAAGTTAATATTAACAAACAAAGAAAATTTTTATTGCAGAAAAGTAGGTACATCTTTTTCCTTTTACTTTCGGAATAACTTGTTGAAACTTGATTTTGCATTTTGTTTTGTTGATTTTGGTATTCTACACATAATGGTATAGTGTAGTAGCAGATTTATCAAAGCTTCTCCCTGAAGAACAGCAAAATCAAGATTTTGATAGTAGGTAGACACAAGACGGAAGGAGTCTTGCAGAAGAGATTTAGATCCAAGTTTTACTCCATCAAGATTTATAATTTTTATTATTTTTGATAAGTTTACTTTGAACCGTAAAAAGTATGTAATTTCCAAATAGCAAGCTTTATTTTGAGAGAGAAATGCTAACAATATTAAATTATACATTTTTAGATTTTGGTTGTTTTCTATAAGTGAATCCTTACCTAATAGTTAGGCAACACGTAAATGAATTACATTATATTCTACGTCCTAGTATTTTGAAAAAGAAAGTGGACAATAATGGAATACATTATTACCCACTTTCTTCGAACAGGAAACTCTTTTAAAGTAAAATATTATTAAAAGAATAGAAATCGAATAATGTTTTCTAAACCAAATTTTGGTAATACCTAATACTGTTTATTCGTGGTTTTAAATGGATCAAGAAATTGATGAATATGTTAGTGGACCATTAGTTTATATGTCGTTAAACATAAACTCAGTGGCGTAGCCAGAAATTTTTTATGGGAGGGGTTTCTGAGAACTATGGAACAAGGGGCTGGGATTCTATCAAAAAAGTGAAATATTTCAGATGGTTTTTTTTTTAAGTAAATAAAAATAATTTTTTTTAAATCGATAAAAAAGAATAAAAATAATCAGTTATTAGCGATCAGCGCCAATACGATGGCGGAAACGATGACGCGAAAGCCCTCAATGGAGGGATCTAGCTCCTCATCCTCCGTGGAAACGCCACTGTATAAACCTAATTGAATATTGATTAATAATATTAATAAGTAATAATTATGTGTTTTTTTTTAGGGTTAGGTAAAATAAAAGTCATCTTCAGCCACGCCATATTCTCTATTATATATACTAAAGTAAAAATTAATGAGTTCATTATTGAAAACAATACAAGAGAAAATTTAATGTGTACATGTCCCAACATTGCTGAGACGTTGAGCTATTACTTATTATAGAGTTCAAAATGAATCATTTAGACCCAATTTATATATACAGTATCGGCCACTGATCGTTTTCCAATACGCGTTACACAAGTGTAGGTGAAAACTACAGAGAGTTCCCAGCTAGTACAAAAACACCTCATCTACGTTAATAAGCTGCAATTTTAGGCTCTTTAAGCTCGCATACTTTTAATGTAACCCTAATATCTCTGCAACCGCCGAATGTCTGCAATGCAAGACTTTTATAGTACATCTCACAAAGGTTACAAAGTAAAGTTCGGAAAACATCACAGTAGCATTTTTACGATACTTACCCCGTAAGTTGTTCTAAAACGTCCTATAATTGTTATAATGTGAATTAGTTCCACGGCATTATACAGTGTGTCCACGGATGGACTTAACTATACTTGTAAAAATATTTATTTTAAATTAAAAAAGTAATTCTTCATAATTTCTTTTGCTTGTTAAATAAATACGATTCACATTATAAAAAATAACTTTTTTTAATTTAAAAAAACATACAGTTCATCAAATTTCTAGAGGTGTTCGACGCCCAGACAGAGAACGCGCTACGTGTGACTAAGATAGCTATTGTACAGTCTGCTAAACAAGTTATTTTAAATAGTTTTTAATATTTTTAGGTAATTAAATTTTGAAAGTGTGGAATAGTTTAGGGATTAAATTGGTCTGATTGGACTTTCTTAGAACGTTTTTAAAAGCAGCTAAAGATAGTATGTAGAATTGAAAATAATTATTATGCCATAAAAGGTGTTTTGGAATTCCTTAAACCTTTTGAAATTGAGTCAGAAAATATAAATTTTATAGGATAGCGGAAAATACCTATAATTTTTTTGTAGGCCTTTGTAAATCGTGGAAATAGTTTATATTTTATTTCTACCTTATTAAGGAAAATGGTACCTATTATTAATAACGGTTGTTTCTGAAACATTACTAAAATTTTCGAAATTTTGTTTTTCTACAAAATAATAAACTATACTATTTAGAAAAAAATTTATTTCTCTTATAATTTTATAAAAAATAACGGGAATATTTACATTTCTTGATCTATTAAACAAAACGATAAATTATCTCGACGAATGACACCATGTTCTAGTACGGAAGCTAGCTTTACATTTTTGTTGGTGGTTTCATGGGTTTCATATCAATTTTTTGTAATTGTAGTTTACACGTACATATACCTCTTAACACTTGTTTGCTTTATTAAAAAAGTGTGTTGTTGTGATTTACGTCGAAATAAGTCAAAAACAACTTGAAACCCCATATAAAATCAAAAAGGAGAAACGGAAAAAAATTGAGCCTGTAAATGAACACAACTCAGAAACAAAAATAGCTATCTAATAATAAAAAAATAAAATTTGATTCTTGTGCAGCTTCATCTATATCATTAACTGTTTTTGGTTTTTTAATGGTTTTTCTTGGTGATGAAAATTCCGATATCTCACGGTTATCGATTCTTTTTTTCTCTCCAGAAATGCGGACGACAGTGTTTTTAGATACTCCTGTGGCTGCAGCAACACGATCATTTACATTTTTAAATGGTATTGAAGGTGAATTAAAGTTTCCTTCTCTTCTCATAAACTCTATAACATTGGCTATTATTTCGCGAGATTGACTGTTAATCACGCGGCCTCTTAATTTGCTATTAAACTCCATACTTAGGTTCTATTAAACTGTAATGAGCAAAAAACACAAACGAAAATAAAAGAAATGTTTTAGCGAAATTTACATCTGACATTTACGTCTGAATGAAATAGTGAAATACTTGATGCGCAGAGTGTACTTTCATTGAGTAAATCCGTCGGGATGCCTGTCAGTAGTGCTTTCTCTGTCTAGCCGTCGAAAGCCTCTAGAAATTTGATGAACTGTACTGGCTAACCGACCGCCGGCGCCGGCGGTGCTTGCATTTGTTGAAAAGAAAGCCGTCTTCCGGCGGCATGGTCTTCTTCATACAGGAAAGCCGCCGCAAATCTAAACTGATTTGTTGATCAGGACGGCATGCTATCAGTCAATTGAAAAATGCAGCCGGACAACGGTCTACTATATTTAAAACATTGAATGCCGAAAAAATACTTGTAAAATCGTCTACATTTTTGTGGCAAATGATCATATGTCGTACGTGTTTTATTTGTACATCCGTCTCCTTTTGACAGAGTAGATGAGCTGTGTCCAGGCCGTTGGTGTTTATGCCGGTCGGCGTAGCCAGGTATGGATTGAAAATTTATGGGGGCGGCGAAGCCGCCACCCTACGAGTTGTTGTTACTTCGTCTTCTTGTTGCCACGGCATTATTATTATTTGTTCATGTGTATGAAATTTGCTTCCAAGGTTTATAAAATACTACTGCTAGTACCACAGCAATTACAAATGAATAGTGTTGTCCCCGATACGCGAGTTTTTTCCGGCTGTCAAGTGTGGAAATTTGTCGGGTGTGTAATCTTCTGTCGGGTGTGTGGAATCTTGTCGGGTGTAGAATCTTCTGTCGAGGTCTTAGGTTCTAGTCTTGGATGCTATTCCGGGATGCTCCAAAGGGGTTCCTTGCAGTTGAAGTGTGCTCGTTCGGGGTCACCAATTGTAGGTAGCAGGAAATCAGAATCTCAGTAATTAAAAGATTATTTTATTTTAAAATATGAAAAGCGTTATATAAAAATGGTTGTGTCAAAGGTACGTCTTGTCTTGTTAATTTCGAAATCAGTAATCAATCAATCTTTTGTTTCCTTTTTCCATGGTTACCATCCATCGGACAAGTAGGGTGCTAGTGTACGCAGCTATCGACCAAGATCATAATATATGTGATATTATAATGGTACCATCTGACATTGACACTTGACCAACCTCAAATAAAAACTGACTAAGAAACCTTAAAATAAATTGACGTAAAAGTCAAAACTAAAGGTAAGACTATGTGGTGCTATGATGTCGCCACACTATCATATTGTAAAGGTTCACTAGGAGCTTAAATGGTGAACGATTGTACAAACGTATATTTGCATAAGGTATGTTTTAAAGGTTCACTAGATTTTTATCAAGATGTGAATTGTACTATGCTTAAGCTAGATCGGTGAATAATAATAGACGACTGCAACAATGACTAGGTACATATTATAATAGACTGCAGCCATACTCAACGTGCGGCCCTCCAAGCTTTTTTCTGCGGCCCTCCAGGCTTTTTTGTGCAGCCCCAAACACTATTATTAGGAATTAAAATGGTTGATCTACAGTCCTTTTTTGAAATAAATTATCCTTGTGACTTTTCAAAGCTTATTAAAACAACTAAAACAACATGACTTAAAACGGATCCCTATCCTCACCCATTGTCTTTATTTACATTTCAAAAAGGTGGCAACTCTAGTTATAACCCAAAGATATTGCGGCCCGTGTAGCAAAACAAACAGATTTATGTGGCCCTTGTAGCATAACAAACAGATTTATGTGGCCCGAAAGAAAAAAAGTTTGAATACAGCTGTACTAGAGGATAGCTGAGTTTCCTGATTTCTTACCGTACAGCTATATCATCTTTTTAAATCAAGTCTTTTAACTTTTTTTGTATAGGTATATACATATATTTTTAATTTCTTAGTTTGATATTTATGCAAAAGTGATTAATTTTCTTTTATTGTAATCCTATGTGGCTTGGAAATATTTTTATTTATGCTATATTAGAACATAAATATTGTTACACACGTTTTTGGTATCACAATTTATTTCAACTCAACTTTTACAATAACAATGAAACTGATAACATTAACATATAACGTCTATCATAAAACTGATCTCTGACATCAGGTCGTCGACTTATATAGCTCGCCTCTCCGAGCAATTACTAATAGAGGGAGCGTAGAAACGAGTTTGTAGGCGAATGTTGTGTTAGCAACATCTGTTGAGGAAGTGAGGAAGCGGGCACAAGGGGGAAGGTAAACATCCTTCTTGTTCAGTGGCGTATCATTTATCTATAAAAACACACATTGTCCAAACGTTTTAATTGTAAAAAAAAAACTAAAAATTTTGCTAATTTTACTATTTTTAAAATGAATACCGTCTTATGTGTGTCTAATGCAGGAAAAGAAACAAAATCACTGTAAAGGTCTAATTTTTTCAATTGAAGAATAAAACCTTAAAATCAATTTTATTATAAATACAGGAGCGACTAGTTTCGGCCTTACAGGAACATCTTCAGGCCTGTAATACAATAATCTTTAATTATTATAATAGGTTGGTCACTTACGAATAACATTAAATAGTATAAACCACATAAATGGATCCATATTGTAGCGTTACAGCATTATAGAATTAAAGCTGTCAAAATAAAAGAGCAGTGCAAACGTAACTAAAAATAAAACTGAGTACGGAATCTACAAGAGAAGAGGTGAGAATGAGCAATTACGAATGCATTTAAATTGCTCGGGATAACAAATAAAGCTGATAATGTAGTGGTATAGTCCCCGTCAAAGAAGGCCTGGATATGTTAAAGAGGACGGCGTTTTCTCTGTAAATCTGGAGAATGTAAGGATGGAGGGAAGATGAATCTTGCTGGCTCAGGTGTAGATGGCTAGAAAAAGGAGCGTGTAGATGAAAGCTCCAGTAAATATCGTCACTTTCATCTAATTTTTTTTCTCACTCACCGTTTCGGCTTTATCTTCGAAATTCATTTTTAAAAGGAAATAAAAGTAATCATTCATACAAGCATATAATAAAACAACATGAATTCATTATATTTAATAAGCTAATAAACGTTTGTTTCAATGAAAAAAACATATATGTGAGTATAAAAAATATATAAATAGATAAGATTAATATCAAAATCAATTTGAAAATACAACAGATAATAAAATGAAATGAATTAATACAAGTACAAATAGAAAGTTAATAACATACCTTCTAAAAGTAACACATTTTAGGTAGATAAATGTTTAAAGAGTTTATTCCTGAACATAACTAATCTAACGTTTTTCCCCTTTTTAATATTATGAGGGTTTTTGTAGTTGAAATGAAAATTATAATTTATTTTGGACCTAATAAAAATTTAAACATAGGTTATCAAAAAGTAAAATTCATAATAGAACTTCATAATCTTAAATCGTTATTAAAAATTATCATTGGTAAAACTTCAAACAATAATTAGATTCTTAAACAAATTTCTAGTTTTTGTTTTGCAAAAGACTTTTTTGCCTTCTTCGGTTGCCTCTGCCACTTTTCTTTTAGTAGTTTCGAGGAGAATTTTCCTATGGAAACCAGTAGAACCATCAATTGGTTGGTAAAATTTTGATATTTTGAGTCTGGTAAGTCTTGTTAAACTTTCTTCTTGGGAAGCTATAACCTTATGGAGAATAAAAATTTAATGTTAGATTAAAAGCTCTTAATTGAGAATTATATTTGCAAATGCCGTTTTAATAATATTTTCAAAAGTTCTTGGAATCGTTGTTAACAGAAACCTGCAAAAAATATATAATTTTATTCCTAAAATATGAGATATCACACAATGCACATTCGTATAATATCATTGTGCTAGAAAAATACTAGGTAGTTACTGAGACAATTTAAAAAAAGTATTTCGAGAAACTCAACTTTTAATGTCATCATTGTACTTAACTTTTTTATTGCTAAATTATTAATAATGTCATTTTGTGTAGTTCGTTGTGATTTTTATAATATATATTATAAAAACCTATTGTCAATGTTAATGTGCCAAGTTTTTTTAATAATTATGTCCTTGTTATAGTAAAAACACATTTAAACACATTTTTAAAGTTTTCTGGATTTCTGCTTTAAATTATCGTACAATTGAACTGACTAATTGTGTGTTTAAGTAAAGATATATCTCTTTTTTATAACAATCTTTGTATATTGTTCTAACTTTTTAGATAATCAGAGAAAACAGTAAGACATCTTAATATATCCTATTTCACCAACAAAAATGTAGAATAATTAATCTCACATCAAACGAAAAAAGTAATTTTAGGATGTCCTAATAGGTTTTAACTTAAAAACTAAATAAAATGTATATTGCAACTGTGTTTAAATAAATGAATGTTTTTATACCTGACTATAGCACCAGACAAACATTTTTTTAGATCATAATGATCTGCATAACTCAAAATAGTCAAAATCCACATTATTTAAGTTGTTCTAGTATTGTTTTAGCATAACGATGTTAACTCCAATAATAAATATTCACATTTTTTTGGGACGTTTTTTAAGGAAATTAAAAAAAAACATGAATAATGTAATATTCTTGTTTAGTTTTGTACTATATAATATAGTTCATTAGGTAGTGATTTAGAAGCAAATTATGTTCTATTTATAGAATAAAAAATCACTCATAATATCTAAATATTTATACCTATTTATATTTTGGACAGGAAGTCTATTTTATGTTTTTGGCTCTGAATACTTTTCTTTAGAATTTTAAAACCTTCCTTAGCTCTTTTGGGATATTCCATGCATATCTTAGAAGTTCATTTTGTTTAAACCTAAAACAAATTAAGTACAAAAAATGAACATTTAAGCAATACACAAAATTTGTCTTTTAGATTAGTTAAAAAAAAGTGTCAACAAAAAAATAGCTATGCCTTTTTCCTTAAACATTCTTTTTGAAAGAAACTTAAGTTTCTCTACTTACTTACTGTTTTAGTATTTTAGTAGCAGATGAATATAGTGTAGAAGTAGTGACAGGATTGATTATTATACTTCTTTCGTCGAAATTGCATTTTTCTTTAATATTTTCCTTCCCTGAGGTCTGTAATAAAAATGTTCATTAGCATAAAAAGTTATTCAGGTGGTCACTTGTTGAATTCCTATCTTTTGGAACCATGTATTTCTTTCTCATATCAAGAAAAGGAAACCTAAAAAAATAACAATAAACTTTACAAAGATGTGATATTAAAATAATAATAAGTAATTAACCTTTACTATAATCATTATGAGACGGATGAAGTCGAACTTAGCTGGAGTGTACTTGCTCTTAATTTTAATTTTTCGATAAGAAAATAAGAAAGTTTAATTGCAAATTAAAGGTGATTGCCTAATGCACCGCCTCTGATAATTAGGTTGTGTCTGTACTTACTTATGATATTATCTTGAAGAAGCATTTTCAACAGGCCTTTTACACATAAAGCATGTTTTCACCATATTATTAGAGATAATAAATCTTAAATATACATTTACAACCCTTACAACGTTATAAATAATAATCTTTTTCGTAAAATACAAATAAGAAATTGACATGTGTCAGAAAGTGTCAGAACTGGCGCTCACAGAACACTTCTGGCGCTGTCAAACTTGGCAACGCTGATTAAATAAGCCAATTACAGAAGAGGTATTTTCCCCCTCGCGGGGAGTAGATGTTGCTAACAAAATTTAGCGCGGGGAAGGGGGGAAGACTCCCTCTAGTAGTAATTGCTCGGAGGCTCGCCTCAACCTTGTAAAACCTTCTCCAACAATCCGGATATTTCTTTGACAAGGAATTACATTTCGAGACATTTCTGGACTATTCTATCTTCTTCACTTACTCGTACCTTTACTTATGACGACCGCAGCACGCTACAGGGTGCTGCGTAACATTATATAATTGAATGCTATGCTGGAACAACGTTGTAACCGCCAATATGCGCACATTAATGTTTTTCGTGGAACATCATTGTATATGGTTTGGTGGATTTCCATTAGTTGAATCCCCCACAAATATTAAATCTCCTGTAGACGCTGGCTGCAACCATCTCCATGTGGACAATGAAAGTTCAACATTTTTTCTTAAAACACTTTATTGTGCACAAACGCTACACGACAAAACTTTGTACATATTTACATTTGTTTTTTACTATCTACTGCTTACCCATTTAAGTACTAGGACTTTACATTGTCGTTGCTCAAAGAATTTTGTATTTTCTATGTATGGGAGAGACGACCCTTACTGTGAGGAAGCTCGAATCGCTCTGCCGGCTTTTTATGTTTTTATGAAAGAGATGGACATATGATTACGTCACGTCCGCCCGTAGTAGCCGTTAAGAATAAACACCTGGCTTTTTGAGCACAGGACCGTCTTTTGTATGTCTCAAAATTCTTTATTTTGGAACATCGTTGAAATAATCAACTGACGAAGTGGTAGGGGTATACGGGGCTCCTATTGATATTTTATAATAGTTATAAAATTATTTGACTTACATACTCCGGTGTAACAACGTTGTATGTGCCTGTCTTATGATATATGTGTGAATATATTTCATTAAAATATGTAAATTTTTATGAAAATCTTAAGAGTATAATAATTACAACTTTTAGTTACTTACTCAACCCAATGATGTTTTAAATTTAAGTTAATAAACATGTTTTTTTTTACTGTCACTTGTGCTTTTTTTTTCATAAAACAACGTTCTAACCGCCCTATTTCCACAAAACAACGTCGTAGCCGACGTGGATAATATGTCGCAGGCTTATTATAAAATCAGTCTTATTATAATACGTCTAAGCTTTTTACTTTCCTATCTGTACAGATATAAGGAAAGTATAGGGATCATGATTTTTTTCGACCTCCAGTTTTTGATGGATTTTTACGTTTTGGGGTCCCCTGAATCCGTTTTGACTATTTTCGGGATGATGTGTGTGCGTGCGTGTGTGTGTGTGTGTATGTATGTGTGTGTGTATGTGTGTGTGTGCGTGTGTGCCTGCGTGCTTGTGTGCGTGCGTGTGTGCGTGCGTGTGTGTGTTTGTGTGTGTGTGTGTGTGTGTTGTGTGTGTGTGTGTGTGTGTGTGTGTGTGTGTGTGTGTGTGTGTGTGTGTGTGTGTGTGTGTGTGTGTGTATGTGTTTGTGTGTGTGTATGTCTGTATCCACCATAACTCATGAACCGATACAAAGAAAAACACCAAATTTTAAACTTAACCTTTATTCCGGCCTGCGGTGAACTAATTAGACTTTGGACAGAGTCGGAACATTTGGGGGGTACTTTATTGGTGGTCATTTTTATATTTGATGAAATATACTCGTTATTTACGTTTGGAGAAGAAAATTCTTCAAATAAAAGTTACTTACAATATTATTTTCTATAATTTTTGTTTCATATAAAATTTTTCTATTTTCCGTATTCGAGAAATTTGACAAAATGTAAAAAAAATATTTTTTATAAAAATTGTTCAAATAAAAGTTGTTTGTTATATAATTTTCTATAATTTTTATTTTATACATAATTTCTCTAAAATGGACCGTATTCGAGATATTTGAGAAAATGTGTAAATTTCGAATTTTGAAGAAAACTCAAAAACGGATAAGCGAAAAAACATAAAATTTTATTTATTTTGGCCTGAATTAAAATGATTAGATTTTGGACGAAGGCGGAACATCTGGGGGGGGGGGTACTTTATGGGAGGCCGTTTTGATATTTTATGGAATATATATTATAGAAAAATGTGCCGAGTTAGATGTATGTTTAAAATGTATATATTTAATTTATCCTCTAAACATTTATAGAGGTGCTGCAATTTGTACAAAATAACCGGAAAAAGCCTGTAATAACTAGATAGGAAAGTCATGTGTTGGACACATCAGATTTTTCAATACGACTAGTCATCATAATACTATTCAACTAATTAAGAATCTCACAATTGGACTAATAATTTCAGGCGTGTTATAATAAGCCTGCCGCTTGTTAGTTTTATTGTTAAATTGAACCGACGCGCATGTATTTTAGAATCCGACTAGATTTAATCCGTCGTATTATAATACGACTGACGATGTGCCAGGCGAATTGCAATCATAATAATTGTTGTTGAGTTGATTAGATGTTTTAATTTTTTTGTACCTACCTAATATTTGTGCAAAATATTAATTATATTTAAAATGAGGGATTTAAAAAGTGTTCTTGCAAGCCAAGCAAGACACAGTGTCATAGCAATAAATGTTTATGTTTTAAAGCTCGTAAGAAATGTACTAGCAAATGTCATAAAAGCGGACCATGCGGTAATAAATAATCCTAATCTATTTTTTTTTGTGTGTCATCGGCATTACCTACTAATGTTATTAGCCTCGTGTTCTGTGTAGGCTTTGTTACTGTTTCCCGGCGCCACTGTAGGAACAGAACTGTCAATTAGTGAATGGTCGAGTGGAATCCTAATCTATTATTTGTATTTTTATTTTAAATAGTTTAGAATGTTTAAAATCGAGTATAGTTCGCATGGCACACAATTATGCGTTAGTCGTTTTATAAACACGATTCACCTGGCACATCGTCAGTTGTATTATAATACGACGGATTTCATCTAGTCGGATTCTAAAACACTTGCGCATCTATTCAATTAACAATAAGACTAACAATCGACAGGTTTGTTATAATACGCCTGAAATGATCAGTCAAATTGTGAGATTCTTAATTGTTTGGGTAGTATTATAATATGCCTGTCGTATTGAAAAAGCCTAGGCGTATTATAATAAGACTGATTTTACCATAAGCCTGCGAGATATACAACGTTGTTTTATTAAAATATAGCAACTAAGTTCATAAAACCCCGTCCTTTATACATCGAAGGCAATAATACCTAAATTAACATTATGCAACCCAAAGTCAATCATATTAGGTTTATAAACAGTTTACATGCCTATGCAATTAATAATAAAACGTTTTTTTTGTGTCATCGGCTTCAACTACTCTGGTTATTTCGCCTCGTGTTCTGTGTAGACGTTGTTACTGATTTATTTGCCAAAAAAACAGCATTTGGCGCTTACAACGTTGTTACAGCATATCGTTCAATTATTAGAAGAGGATAAATTATATTTTTATATAAAAAGATTTTACTTTTCCACAACATATTGAATAAAAAAGAAAATATTATTAAAGGAAATGATATAGATATCGTTGCACTTATTTTTAGATAATTTTGTGTTTTTAAATAAAACAACAAATGTTGGTGTATTGATATTTTGATATTTTTTTGAATTTCACAATTTTTAGGCTTAATTATATATTTTATAAAAAGCAACTCTCTATATACTCGTGATTTCTCTCAACTTTTCTTATAGGATCTAATGGTTAGATTTCCAGGTAAATCAAGCCTGTTGATGAGTTTGAACTGCATGAATCTGCTGTTTTTTTTTAATATAGACGTATCATGTACCTAGCTATAGATTCACTTTTTTTATAAAATTTCAGGTATTTATAACATCAAAGTGAGGAGGCCAATAGTAATGCTATTCCCTAACCTACCCTCTCGCAAATATTAAATATCCTGCAAAATATGCAACGAAATAGACAAAATATGAACAGAAGATGCTTCAATTGCGGAAAAATCGGGTACCTTCAAAGAACCTGTAGAAGCAGAGCTCGTTTTATGATTAGAAAATCAGGGAATGAGGCCGAAAAGTCACAAAGATCAATCTTCCCAAGCCCGTCACGAAGTCCGACAAGAAATAGTCACAGCAGCTATGTGTCCCGAAAAAGTCAATCACCCACACCGAGCCGGCTTTCTAGCAATAATCAGGAAGTAGAGCATCGTAGAAGCCGTCTCCATACCAACGCAGACATTCTCTCCAGGCGACCCTGTTTAGAACGAGAATGCCGGTATAGTAAGGGGCTCGGAGAGCGGGAGGAATCAGTTGATAAAGTTACCCAAATACAGTGGAGCTATTAAAGGGTACTGGACTCAGTGGGATTCCCTGTATCTTCACGATGGCCTATTGCACCGGAAGTGGGAAAGCCCTGATGGAGTACATGTAGTCCGCCAAGTGGTACTGCCAAAATCACATGTCAGAAGTGTGTTGGAGGAACTTCATTGTAGCCATTCGAGAGGACATTTTGGTACTAAAAGAACACTGGCACGAGTTCGGGAAAGATTTTATTGGGTCAATTGTCGACGGGATGTAGAAGATTGGTGTAAAAAATGTGATGTATGCAATGGCAGGACAAATGTCTACGGATTCGCTCGGGAACGACTGGAAGCCAACAGCGATAAAGCAGAAGCTAGAATCGACAGGCGTGCCACAGGGACACATTTTGAGAGAGGTGACCCAGTACGGTTGTACACTCCTAAGCATCGAGGAGGATTTTGCCAGAAATCGCAACGAAACTGGGAAGGCCCCTAGGCCGTCCTTAAGGAAGATCAACGACCTGATCTACCGCATTCAGCTGTCAGCGGGAAGTAAATCCAAGGTAGTTCACATTGGGAAGTTAACGCCATGCCGCCAGATCCTTCCAGTTAGCTCTAACCCGGTCCCAGTAATCAAGTTATTCGTGGCGAATAACTAGAGAGGAGGGAGCAATGTTACGCAGCACCCTGTAGCGTGCTGCGGTCGTCATAAGTAAAGGTACGAGTAAATAAAGAAGATAGAATATTCCCGAAATGTTTCGAAATGTCATTCCTTGTCAAAGAAAAGTCCAGATTGTTCGAGAAGGTTTTAGAAGGTCGAGGCAAGCTATATAAGTCGACGACTTGACGTCAGTTGGCAGTTTGATGATAGACGTTACATGTTAATGTTATCAGTTGTATCGTTAGTTAAAGTTGAACTGAGTTATTGTAAGGTTCAGTTGAAATAAATTGTGATGTTAAAAACCAGTGTAACAGTATTAACACCCCATTACCAACATAACACAACATACTTTCCTATAGTAAGGAAAGTAGAGGAATCATCGAGAGATTCTTTTGACTTCGCGTTTTCGACGGATATTTACGGTCTGCCGGGAGTCTGTGAGTCGGAGCTTCGAAGGGTCCTTTTTGTTATTTTCCATCAAAGAAGATAATTATTTGAATGGAAGTTGTTTGTGATGTCATTATCTATATTTTTTGTCATACACATGATTTCTCTAACATAAACCGTAATGGAGAAATTTGAGAAAAAGTAATATTTTTTTTCACAATTTTCTTTGGCAATGAGGATATGAAAATTTTTTTCGAATAAATTCGTTGGGAAATTTTTTTATCTTTAATTTATGTTCTAAACATTTTGATTCAGGGTGGCCGTACTCAATATATTTAATAATTTTTTTACAGGAAAGTCATGTATTGATAGCTGAAAGTTTCATTTATACTTGGATACCATTTTGAAAAATATTGTCTTATGGAAAGGGGATAAAATAACATATCGTTTTAAAATCATTTTAAATAGCAATTAAATAAAGAAAAAAAGATGAGGTAGTTTAGTAAAAGAAATAAAATAAATTTTACTTTTTTATTATTAAAAAAAATGTACATTCCTAAATTAACATCACAATATTAGGTGTACGTTGGCACAACATGTTTACCTCCAGTTGAAAACAATTAAAAGCTATTTGACTGCCACATTTCAAAACACAATATCCAACATTTTTATAAAAAATGCATTTTTTTTATCCCAAGTAGATACTGTGTTTATTGGAAGTCTTTTGCGTTTCCCAGAATAATTTTTATCCGAACACAGTACCTACAGTATTATTTGAGTGGCTCAGTGCCAGAGTTGCCTAACCAACATAATTTAAGAACAACCTTTTTTCGTATATTATAATTTTAAAATCATTATTGAGCATACAAAGTTGTCTATTCCATAAAATTATTCGTTTTATACATAAAGATTAGACAGTTAGATATGTCTACATAGTAGACACAGTTAAAGTGCTTCGATCTTTCTTTACTTACTTTTAAAAAATTGTTGGTTAGGCAACTGTGGCATTGAACCACTCATTTTTAAAATTTTACGCCAAAACACAGCAAGAAACATTTTCCACTAAAATTTTGCTAAATCACAAAATTATACGTAGTACTTGTTATTGTATATTGGAACAAACATGAATTATTTAAAAAAAATTACCTGTAACACAGTATGTGTGCTGAAAAAGATATTTTATTTAGCTGCATAAAAAAAATTATGCAGAATATCCATTCCGAAACATAGTATCTACATTTTTTCCTGAAGAATATAAAAATCTAGAAATTACTGTTCATATAAAAAATTGTATGCAATTAATTATAGTATCCTAAATCACTAAAATAATATTTACAACTCCTTTATATTTTGAGAGCTTCATATTAAAAGATTTTATTAATTTACTTAAAATTAACGGTTACCGTGTTTTGGAAGTGACAGCCATATTGTTGAACAATTTGTATAGGTATAAGATGATATCGGTAAACGTAATATGTCTGTTCCTTGAGTTCACTTAAAATTTTTTATATTTACAATAATTTATCACCGATTTAGTGCACTGGCAGTGTTGTCCTAATGTTGTCCTTCAGAAGCAGCTGTCATTCCTTCCTTTTCGTGTTGAGTAAGTAATCGTTTCTAAAATTTAGGTTGAGATTTGCTCCGACATACATTCTGATCCACATTGGCGTAACTTTCGTGAAGAATGTCTGAAAAAAGTATTTATTTTATTTAATTTCATTGATACGAGAACAATAAATAGTAGTAGGGATTAACAATCGTCCAACCAAGCCACTCTTGACCTTATTCAACTTAGCAAAAACCTGATTAATACGTTATTGGATAAATAATTTAATTGCTCTCAATTTCATGCACAACAATAGCAATATTTACTGGAATACCAATAGTAATACGATATATATTACCAT
The DNA here is from genome assembly GCA_927349885.1 of Psylliodes chrysocephalus. Classification (NCBI taxonomy): domain Eukaryota; kingdom Metazoa; phylum Arthropoda; class Insecta; order Coleoptera; family Chrysomelidae; genus Psylliodes; species Psylliodes chrysocephalus. The sequence continues at coordinate 44,357,412 of OV651821.1, forward strand.
AAACAAACGTTCTAAAAACTAAGAGTCCAGTTTAGGGTACTATTAAATGCAGAGACGTCCTTTAAAAATAACTTGTTTTACACTTTCAATTTATAAAAAAACTAATAAACTTGATAATATTTGAAGTAATCTTAAAAAACAATAATTAATAATGTTCAGGTTTCACTTGGCATTTGCCCTTAAATAGAGAAGAAAAGCAAAATATACATATTCGCTCCGTGCGCGACAGCAGCGCCAATTTGTTTTGGTACTAATGGACTATTTCTGCGTATAATGGCAAATACAATTTTTAATAGAATTCATAAATAAAAAGTATATATGTTAGTTTTAATAAAAGTATATGAATTTGTGAAACAAGTAAAACATTAATTTATCATTTATATATTTTTATCGCTTAAATTAAAGAAAATTATGGATAATCAATAAAATTAAATAATAAAATATAGGCAGGCAACAGTATTTACTGGAAAATATATGAGAAGTTGCATAAGTCTAATAAGTTGTCATTGAAGAATTAGTATATTCTGTCAAAATTAAAAAATAAGTGAAGGTTAAATGTATAAACAGAAGGATTGTTATTTATATTTTCATTTTTGTTCGAAAGAAAACTGGTTTTCTATCAGTAAGTCACAAAATTGCATTCCAGCCACATACAATAATCAAAGGTACAAATCTTGAAATCTAGTCCTTGCTGAATGAACATTTAAGAATAAAGGGATGTTGAAGAACATCGTATAATGATAATTTATTTAAAATCTTTGCAATTCCTGATGTCTACTATTTCCAGTAAAAAAATAAAGTTAATTTTTCTTCTTATTGTACACCTATCTATTTATTTCTTTGATTCAATTTCCACTTTGCTACTGAAAATTTTTATAATTTTCACTGTTTTTTTGCTAGTATTTTTACAATTTTCAACACAGCAACTCCGGTTGCTTATTGTATTGTTTTTACCTACTTTTTTGAAAAAAAAGTAATATGTATACGTGTATTTGATATGCCAAAATTACAAAATATCGCCCTAAAATGCACGAATTATCCGCAGCTAGCGCTGGTATCGCTTTGGCTTCCCCTACCATGACTTCGCACTGAGCGAATAGGAATTCAATACGTCAAAAAGTACGGCACCGGAGTATCATTAAACCACACCAAGTGGCCGACGTCCTGGGAAGAGAGGTTCTTATGAACAAAAAGAATCTTTTAACAAGAGCTTAAAAAAGGAGAAAATTGGACTGTTTCCTATTTATAGAACATATTTTACCGAAGGTGAGTGATTTTTTATATTGTAAAGGTGCCTCTAGCTAGCCTAATTTTGTTTTAATTATTAACGTAGACATTAATATAAATAAAAATTTAAGGATTTTAAAACAAAACCGTTCATAAAGATAATTTAAATATACAGATGCCCAAGATTTGACAAATTTTAAAAATGGGAAAAGATGGGTGGTAGGTGCTTTTAAAATTGCTCTGCTATCTCACAAATATTAATAAAAATTTGTGAAAAAAGAAATTTAGAAGTTCGAAAGTTTAAAGTTAGGACAATAGCTTAACCTCACTTTTTAAACTCACACCTGTAATAATTGTATTTTCGACATTAATTTAAGCATTCAATTGATTTTTATTTATATTTACTATGTTAATGTTGATGCTTATGTTATTCTGTATAAACAGTTACATTGAAATAAATTGATAACTTTTGTGTTAAAACTAAATCAGGCTGACTAAACTCACTTTTAGACAAACTACGTATTATTACTAAAACCTTACCCTTTATGTACTGCGGTTTTAATTACATCGTTTTATGAAATAATTTTGCATTATATACCTTGATATTATATTTTTTGAATTTTTGTTGGTTACGGAGACCTATTATAGTTATAGTATTTCGTAAACAATCTCTGGGAGCCATTTTATTTATTTAAAAAAGTATAGTGTATAAAATTAATAATCCGTTTTAGAGAACTACCAAATAGCTAGCCAAAAAACAACAAATGTTCTTATAACATCGGATATAACAAGTGATGATGAGGTATAATCTCTTCCTCCTAAAAGAAAGCCATTAAGAGGAATATTTTCAACCTATTGGTAAGTACTGCTTTGTCTAGCAAAACTTATTTTTTATTATGAGTAAAAGTCATACTTTTGTGACAATGTTATAAGTACATTTCTTTTATTCCGAACATTTTCTTCTCCAAATGTCAATTATTGTTTTTCACAATTATTAAAAATCTCACCTTTACCATCAGAAGAGCTTGGGACTAAAATAACTTTTTCTCTTACCAATATATACCTTGTAAAAATAATAACATTTCTTCATTTCATTAATTATAAAAAAAATTCACAAATTTACATCACTTTAAAAATTAGCATCATAAAATTGTTATTAAAAATTAGGTTTTTGACCTATAAAGAAAAATTAAATTTTGTGTTAGCTAGAAATATCTAGTACCTACTCTTTAGCCAGGAGCATATTTAGGTTTTTCATTGCTTTCTCTTGGCAGATCTGATTTTATTTCTCTTGTTTTGCGTATAATAATAGGTTGTGAACCATCAAATATATCACTTTTGTGAAAGCTTAATGATATAAAACAATTTCTGTCTTTCTCAGTCATTGCTAACTCTATTTTTTGGCGCACATTTTATTTAAATAATTAAGTTTCTTACAAATTAAATATTTTTAAATGAGTATTATGGTGTTTTTTTTTTGACATCTAAACAAGTTATCTGGTGACGTATTTATCACGTCGCTGTATGACGTCTTTGATCTGTGATATATTCCCGTCAATCACGTCACCAGCACGTCATAAATTGGTGATTTCGACATAAAATGTGACGTGTATTTCACGTGAAAATCACGTATCTGTGCTAGCTGGTCAATTTATTAATTTTAATATTTTTTTGACTAAAAAAAAAAAAAAACAAAAAAAATAGATATTCTATAGCAATGCTAGTTTGCTTTTTAATTTAATTCTAGATCGTTAAATAACTAATATTATATTCATTTTAGTTTAGAAAACAAAACTTCAGCTGTTCTCTTCCGTTTACGTCACTTTAGTTTCGATTTTTATTAGAAACTTCTTCTTCTTCTTCTTCTTCTTCTTCGGGCTGTTTACAAAAATTAATTGAACATAATACAGTGTCCGCCACTAAATGTCTTCTAATACGTGGTGCACAAGTGCGTGTGAAAACTGCAAAGAGTTGGAACTGGAGCGAGCAGGAGACGAAAAATATCGGCGTTACCCATGTTGTAACGTTGACCAGGCCATATGAACTGGCATCGCTGGTATTAATCGTTTCCTGCTTCCTCTAATGCTGATTCTGTGTAGTTTTCACACGCACTTGTGCCATGGAATATTGGAAGGCGTTCGATAGCCGATACTGTAGAAGAGCTGGAAGTGGCAGGTACGATTCATATCTACACCGACGGTTCTAAAATAAATGAAGATTCAGGATATGAAATAAACTTCAGATAATTAAACTTAAATATGGGTTGTGGGCAATAGTGCAAGTGTAGTTCAAACCGAGCTCACTGAGATCCTCATAGCAAAGAAGTTATCAGAAACGATATCACTGGAAGAAACATGCTCATCTATACAAATAACAGAGAAGCACTACTCACTCTGAACAGACCACGAATTTACTCAGGGTTAGTACTAGAATGTCACGAAGTGTTGGCCGAAGTATCCATGAACAATGCATTCACCTTAAGATGGACCAAAGTCACGCCGTATCGAAATGTAACCGTCTTGCGGAGTCACTACCCAAGAAGGCAGCCAAATACTTTTTGGACCTGGCCCTTCTATTGGGCTGACAACATCGGTAGTGATACACCAAATTAAAGAACATTCCCTTGTAAAATTGAAGGAAAGATATAAAACAAAAAACTGCAGAGTTGCCAGGGAGCTTTTAAATTATTCTGATAAAACCTCAACAAACAAATGACAATTGACTATGACTAGACATAATCTGCGCCTGATCACAGGCATTCTGACTGATCATTGCGAAGTACGAAAGCATCTCCATATCATGACGCTGTCATAATCTACACTCTGCAGGACGAATAAGAAGATGAGAATATCGAGCATATCCTCTACGATTGCCAGATGCTCTCATTTATTAGAAGATTTGCGTTCGGCGAGTATCGGCTAACACCGAACGATATAAGAGAAGCACCTCTTGGCGACGTTGTCAACTACATTAAATCTGTAGGCTGGCTCTGGAGCTAGGAAGTGCCTATAAATTTAGGAAGATAAACAATGGACCTAGTGAGGCCTAAGTGCCGTGGAGGGTAACCCACCCTCCACGTGTTACATATACCTCTTGTTAATATTTCAATCATATTATTTTAAGTTAAAAAATAAGTTGTAAAATATCATCGTCGCTGATACCTCTATCAGTCATATGTCAAAAATGAACATTTATAATAATGCAAATTCATAATTCAAATTTACCGGCTCTTAATACTACAAAATCTCGTATGTCGCGAACCAAAAGCAAGGCGTTTAATGTGATTTAGTTAAAAGGTCATATATGTGAAAAAATATATCATGTTTTTGTTTTACTGAAAAGTAGATATTTTTTACATACGACATTTTGCAGTATCAACGAAGATATGAAATAGTATATTACATTACGAGTGTGGAAAGTGACATTTTTCACACGAGTAGGAAATATTGTCGTACAAGCCGAGTGCGACTATCACACGAGTGTGGAAAATCGCTTTTCACACAAGTGATGTACAATATTTTTCCTACGACCACAAAATAATTTCATCAAAAAATATAAAACCAGGTTATTATTATAATAATTAAAACGTATTTAAAAAATAATCAACAATAATCGTATTTATTCAATTTTCATATTTTCTAAACAAAAAACAAAAATAAAAAAAAACAAAAAAAAATTATGGCCCCGCCAGGATTTGAACGCGGACGCTCGCCAGGTCTCAAATTGCAAAGTTGATAAGTTTGACGCTCTAACCATCTGAGCTAATAGCCTTGCGTTAATTGAATGATCTAATCGGTCATTTGTTTAACCAGAATAAAAAGCAAACATATCTTAGTTATTTTAAAACTATTTTAATAATAATTGTTAAAGATAAATATCTAAGATCTAATTTACAACAATTTCAATAATTTAACAATCATATCGATTTTAGTATTAATATGGACATTACATAGATCAAAATAGAAATGATGTGTTTGACATTTTGTGACAGCTGCTGCGGAAAGTAGCATATTCGTACACGGATGGAAAGTAAATTCTTATTCATACGCTTATGATATAGGGCACTTTCCATAGGACTATATAGTGTGATATGTGTCACTTTCCTAAGTGGTCGTAGGAAAAATTATATTACGTAGGTATCTATCTGAATTTGAATTAGGATGTTGTTTTAAATCCCACTCGTACTGAAATTCTAGGCTTATTGTACCCCTCACACTTTCTACAGACTAATATTCTTAATGAATTCAAAAATATATTTTTGATAAGTGCTTTCGCGAATTCTTCAGATTCCGAATTTTGTACCCCGAAGTGTCATTGCCGTTTTCAATTAAGGTTCCGGCAATGGTATATTATGTGAATTGGAGTTTCGTCCTCCTCTTCACATATTCTACATAGGAAGTTATCAAATATCCATAAGAGATTTAGGTGTCTTCTAAGGCCGCTGTAACTTGTAAAAAGTCCTATTACAGCCTTAAGTCCGCTTTTGTTAAGGTTTCGCAATTGATTTTGTCTGCTCTTGGGAAAGGAATAGTAAAACCCCCATTTTTGGTGTATATTTTCAAAGAACGTTTTTAAACGGCGCCTTTGCTCACTGGTACCGTCGTGCCGCACAACCTTGTCCATACGGACGAAGTCAGGGTTACCAGATTTTTGAAAGAGTTGACGGACTGACAGGGAATTTTAGGGGAAATAGTGGGAAGTAAAAACAACTCTGTCTATTTTCATTTTTTTAATCAAAATTACTTATTTTGTAAAAAAATCCGTACCTATTTTTTGGTAAAGATAGACTGAGGTGTCTCAAATAATAAGGAGAAAATGTTTCTGACTTTGGATTTCCATTTGCCATTGCTCGATTTTCTAACTTTACATTTTCACCTTATTATTTGTAAAATCACCTCAGCGTTTCTTTACCAAAATTAGGTAAGGATTTCTTACAAAATAAGTAATTTTGATTAAAAGAGTATAAATAGACTGAGTTGTTTTTACTTCCCCCTATTTCCCCTAAAATCCCCTGTATGTCCGTCATCTCTTTCAAAAACCTGGTAACCCTGGACGAAGTTTCCCTTATTAAACGGGCACAAGAGGATTGGTATATTACGTATTATGTAGTTTAATTTAACAATATTACCTGTATTCCATGTGTCCAATATCCAGACGACTCGTCCATTTTTCCTAACGTCATTACAGCATACCTGGCGTATTCTTCCGCATCAGGTATAAAAAAGTTATTCCTCTGGAGTTTCTTGCTAAACGCGTTCATTTTAGTGTCAACAAAAAATGGTGCTAAGTGTTGGATCGTAATACCCGATTGACTATATTCATATCTTAGAGCTGCTGTGAAGCTTTTAATGTATGCCTAAAATGTACAAAAATAACATGACCATGATTGATTTTACACATATCTGTTTATTTGACATAAGGTTTTAAAATAAACTATAAATTGATTATTTAAATCAATGCATTTATTTAAAGTTCTCGCTTTAGACGAGAAGAAATGAAATTCTAAAAAAATAGTTTCTAGAATAAAATTAAAAGTGTTTACTAGTGTTTATGCAACCCAATATACAAATAAGTATATACTGTTGCGGTTAGTGCACGACTGAAAGCGATACAAAAGTAGCACACAACCAACCAAAGGTGGCTCCGGGGAGGGATCCAAAGGGGCCATGTCGTCCCTCAGGGGGGCTATTTTCAAAGTATGGGAGCACTCATTTCTCTCAAGATTCTCATCAGAGGTGTCATTTGTCAATGTGGAAACGCTGTTTTTAAAGACGTCGAGGATTAAAATTCTTAGGAGAATTTTAATTATCTCTAAATAAACCAAGAGAAACAGTCAGTGAGTTCACACTGGCCCTAAAAATGCTGTTTTACGTCGACATATGACATTTCTCTTGAGAGAAATGAATTCTCTCGAGTTTGAAAGTAGACCCCCAGGTAAAATTCTTACAATTCATGTCTTTTATTAAAAACATACGTTAAAAAGGGATGAATTCGTTAAATTAATAATACTATCATTACTATTATTACTATAATTATTATTATTAGAACACCTACCATACAGACCGTAAAGTGTAACTCCCCTACTAACTTATCTAGTAGAATATTCGAGAAAATACTCAGTTTACACTAATTTCAACCTCTTGCGCATAATAGCTACTCCCTAAAATTATTAATTGCAAAAGGGGTCCAGCGATAGCTTATTTGATAGGGGATTAATTTTTCATTCAATGGTTTAAATAATTTTCTTAATTTTATTTATTAGTTTTTCATTTAATTAAAAATGTGAAATAAACTAAATGGACACTTGTTTATAAATTGGATTCAACCACAAAAAACTTCTAGACTAATCCATTCATTCATAATTAAGCTCCTATTTACCTGCAAGTATCTAGTTCGTTTTTTATGTTAGGTAAGCAGATATGTCGCAGCAGCTGACGCATTATAAAGAGCGAGATGACTACAAAATTAAAAGGGGATGGTTTGTGCAAGCATACCATTTTTAAGAATAAACCAGCTCGTATAACTACGATTTCTGCTTTACACCGTTGCCACGCTGTACAATAAATGGTATTTTTCTGTAAAACACTTGCTACAATAATAGATTAGATTTGAAAGGAGTTGGACATTAGTTGTCGTTGTCCACCGCGACCTTTTCAGATCTATTGTGGGACTTCGATTTTTGGAGTATGTCGTCTAACTTAGCCTTTTTTATTAGACTTAGTAGCTTTGACAGTAGATTAATGTTTTTTCTTCTTCTTCACAGAACCTGAACAATGTTGCATCTTTTGATAAATTGATGACACTCATGTATTTCTTAGGCGACATTGTCTGGTAAAAAGACCTACTGTTATCCCAATGATTTGACGTGTTTGATCCGGTAGGTTTTTCATGAACTTGGCAGATAGTTCCTTGAACTGTTTGGCCTGTCTCAATCTTAACTAGTTGTTCCACTATTTCTCTTTTTGCATCCTTTTTTGATGAACGCCTTAGTAACTCCACAAAAGGGACCTTTCGTGGCCTCATCTGATCCTTCTCGGTCTAGTTCGTCGGCCATTTTGTTGCCCTGATATCGCTCGTAACATGGCCCCTTGTTCTGACTACTTAGCTCTGCTAGGTCTTCTAGGTTGTCTTTCACCCATTGTGATTTTATTTCTGGTTAGAGAATTGCCTTTAGAGCTGCTTAGCTATCAGAGTATATGGCAATAGTTTTGCTTGATAATTTAATATTTCTCTTGCACAGTGTTGTATGGTTATTAGTTTAGCCTGGAACACTGTGTGGGAGGTTCCTGTTTCCAGGAAATTTGTATGTTATCACTATTTTAGCAGGCATTCCTAAAATTTTAAAAGTTATCATGGGTCTTGTTATTGCCGAATATAGCCAGTGGACCATTTTTGGTTTTAATCTCCATGTTTTTCCAAATGCCCGTCTCTCTAAAATGAGAGACATTTTACATTTGTTGGTCATCTTTTGTAAGTGTTGGTTCCAAGTAAGTTTGCTATCTAGGATTAGACCCAGATATTTTACTTGGTTCGTTTTGTTTAGCCTTCCTCCAAACAGAGTCGGAGTTTCTAAAACCTCCAATCTTGTTTTCCGAGTAAAGGTTATGAGTTGTGCCTTGTCAGGGTTTACCAAGAGGTTTTCCCTAACGCACCACATTTCTGTCAGCCTAAGAGCTCTTTACATGAATTCAAAGACTGTGGTTTGGTGTTTCCCTCGGATATCCTTGGGCGTACAGCCCTTGATTGTTTAGTGCCACGAGGTTCCACAGCAGAGGAGAAAGGACTCCACCCTGTGGGCATCCCCTGTGGATATTCACCTGCATGGTTTCACTGAACATTTGTGCCAGTACTTACCGTCCGCATAATATGTCTTCTATCCACCAACAGATGGTGTCTTCTATTCCATCTTTGCGGGCGGCAGCTACCATTGATTTAAAGGAAGTATTATCAAAAGCTTCTTCTATGTCAAGAAATGCTCCTAGGACTATTTCTTGGCTACTGAGCCCTACTACTTTCACTAACAGATGTAAAATTTTGTTTAGTTTTAAATATTTTTTTTTTAGTTTTTTAAACGTAGCTACTTAGTTCAACTAATAAGTAATATTCAAGCAATAAAATATCATTTTTGTGTGAATAAGTTTTTATTTTAGGTCCCAAATAAGTTTCTACAATTTGATTTCTTTTTTCTACTTCTGTAAACTTTAACCGAAATGACTTATTTCTCAAAATGGCAGGATATTTTTTTTTGTCTCATTTATTAGCTTAAATAAGTACATACATTTTTCTGTTATATGCTACTTTTGTATTTCACTTTCATAGACCTTGTTTACAATATTGTTCAAAAAGTCTTTACATCTCTACTTTTATTAAAGGAGAAACACTTTTTATTTTTTTGTGTTTATTGCAAGGGAAAAGATAAACATTCTTGAAATTGTGATCATTAGAAATTAAGATGCATTCATTTTTATTTGATAGGTCGAATAATTTTTAATTTCAGTGTATACTTTAAGGTCCCCATGACCATATTAAAGCACTTTCCAAAAATCAGTTTCTTACTTTAAATAAACCATAAATAAAGCCATCCAAAGCTTTCGCGCGAATACTAAGTGTATATTATCGAATATTAGTAATAATAACAATAATGTTTATTTACGATCAATTATATGTATAAAAATTCTTTACTATTTTACCTTAGAATTTAAATAAACTCAATTTAAATGTAGTTAATCATTTATTTAAAAAATAATTCCACTAGATGAAGAAAGAAAACTTTCGAATCCATCGTCGAAGTAATAAATAAAAATATTCTCCGCAAAGAAATTACTATCAACATAATAGTTACAATATACCGACACATTTAGCCAGCCCGCGTTTCAGGTAGAGATGAATACCGAGAAAGATAGGCGTCCATTAGGCTGAACGGAGAAAGAATTATTACATGTACAATTGTCTTTACATAAACACCGAAAGGAAAGCGGTAGAACAGCCTTAAGGACTTTTTTATATTTATAAATAATCTCTATTGCTAATACTAAACTATTTGACAGTTTGTAGGAAAATTTATTGTTTTCTAGAAAGGATGGACTTCTTAAACTGTATAGGAATAATTTGCATTTAATAAAAATTATTAAGTATAAATATATTTTGATAAAACTCACTTTGGTTGCTGCGTATACCGTCATTAATGGCAATGGTTGCAGTTCAGATCCAGAAGACACATTCACTATAGCTCCTCGACCTCTTGTTTTCATATCTTCGATAAACGTACGACACATCATAGTTACGGCACATACGTTGATGTTTATAATATCGAACAGTTCTTTTTCGGGTACTTCTGATAAGTACATGGGGTACTCGTATTGTTTGCCTACGTTGTTCACTGAAAAATCAAATATACAATTTAAATATATTGGGTTAGGCAAGTATTCTGGGTTTGCTAATTTAATCTCAATTTATTAGACGTATTTCCTGTAGCTAGTGAGATCTAATCTAAATGAGACAAGATTATTTATTAAGTAAATTATTTCTAATGTTCGAAAAGATTATTTTTGTTCTTTTTTGTCTAACAATTAGATATTTAAATGACCTGTCAAACAATAGCTCCTAATGGGAAGGTCTCATATATCGGGGGTAGCGACATAGCCTTGGAACTTGGACGCTATTTTTATTCGAAATATTAGTCGCCAAGCTTGTCAATTTAAAATATTTAATATTATTGTCTTAAATAGCAACAACTGCGCTACCAGGCGAAATAAAGGAAACTGAAAAGAGCTGCGACGGTTAATTTTGCTAGAGCAGCTACATACTACCCGAGTCCAAAAAGAGTAATATGAGGAAAATAGTACACGAACATGGACGTACATGTGCGAACATATGAAGATTTAGCCGGTTAAAAACACTGGCGGTTTTTCTATTGTGACTAACCGTGAAAATTGCTTAGTAGGAGAACTGGAAAAGAGACCATTAGAGAAAGTATATTAGTTTATATTGTATTCTTATTACTTATGTTTACAATCAATAAACATTTATTACAAACACATACATCAGAGTTTTGCGTAATAATTTTGAATTATACTAGCTATACTAGCTCTTCCTCATCGCCATCATCACCAGAAATGACTTCTTCCACTTCATTATTGCCTTTTAAATCTGGATCCTGCAAGGCCTGAGCAATGTTATGCATTATAAAAGCTACAGTTATATCGGGGACATTAGTTAGCCAATGTCACGCGACAACAATGTTTCAGCTGTCCAAAACACTGCTCCATTACTACCCTTTCCTTTGACAATAGTTTAATGTACGCCTTTTTGGCGTCTGTGTCGAGAAGTTCTTGAAAAGTAGTTATAAGCCACGGCTCAATTCCATATCCCTTATCAGCAATGAGAACCGTGTTTTCTGTATCTCGCATCACTTCTTTTACTTCGTAATTTTTCCAGATTCGGCTGTCATATACAGAACCAGGCCAGCTCACATCCACGCTGATGAATATGTAATTTGCATTACACGTAGCTTGCACGTTCAAAGTTGCTTCTCCTTTGCTGTTTATGTAGTTGTTCCGTGTGCTTTAAGTTTCTCTATCTTCACGTGTGAACGCTCCAGTGCTTCAATAGCAGCCGGAAATCTAAACTGACCTGCCCACACGGTGACTTTTAGGAAACCGAATCCAAAGACTGGCCTGTTAAATTATTTTTGTTACCACCATTCGCACTGTGGACTGCTCAATTCCGCTTTAAAAACCTGGATTTGCCAAATATCTCAAACAAACTTTCATTCTCTGGACAGATAATAATGCACCACCACATTTTCCTGTTGAAACCGGAACATGCTATTAAAATCACTAGTTTGCGGCGTACGCCATTGTTGTGGTGTTTACATTTCGAATATTTAACATTTCAGCCATTTTTACTTGCAACCGCAAAAGCGTGTAAAGTCAGAGAAAGGCCGTTCCATATTTAATTCGCAAAACAGCTCTGATGATACTGAACAGCAGCATTACTTTTCCGCAAGTAAATGCTTGCAGTTGTAAGCAAATGGTTGACTTTATTCATACGTTTGAAGTAAATCCTTTTATTTCGTGAGCATTTGCTTCCTTCTTTTAAGCAAATGGATTTACTTATAATTTTATTTATAGCCCTTAAAGCATTTACTTTGAATTTTGCAAGTATAAGCAGATATTCATATTGTATGTCGCAATAATTAGATATACCAAACCTTTCCACTGGCAATTAATTTGTTTGGAATGCCTAATGTAATTTTTATCCAAACCTTCTAAAAATTAAAACATTATACTAAATACACAACGGAGGTTTAATACTTAGGAAACAGATGGTTCTGGTTCAGTTGCAATTTGTATATTTTTTCTGTATCGGAAATTCTTATTTTACTGTTCCGAAAGACTTCATGATTGAATAATTCAATAATTCAATCAATCACGTCTTTTTGGTTTTTAAGGTCACAGTCGCTTTATGGTTCAGTGCAATTTCTAAAAAGCTTTCACTTCATAAGATTTATGTAGAAACAAATCGTATTGGTGGTAAAAAGAGCTAAACTACATTTTTAGCCAAAATGAGTGAATTATATCATATAAATAAAACACCTCTGAAAAATACAGCGGTGAAGAGATATAAACGATTTTGTAATTATAACCTTAAAATCCTACAAACTGTAAAAGAAGCTAGGTGAAAATACATATAGCTCTTTCACTGGTAAAACATTTTTAAGCGACGTATATTTCTTTTTCTTTCGTTTTTAAATCTGTCTTAAAATGAAGAACGTGTTTTCGTTTGTACCAAATTTGATCATATTTAGTACCTACATAAGTAACTTAATATTTAAATCAAAAGTGGTTTTAACCTAACCTAAGAGTTACAAACTTGTTTAAACATTTTCACCAATACGACGAAATATAAAAAGATTTGAAATAATGTGTTTTGGAATAGTTTTAGTTTGATTTTGATTTTAAACTAAAAGTCACGGAATTAGTTTGGTAAGGAAAAAAATAAATTTTATAATGCTTAGAGATTTTTAAGCTGGACATACCGTAAATGATTATAGACATAATTTTCATAAAAACTTACTCAAAGAAGTACTTTTGCGGAAGCATTTCCAAGCACTTTACTATATTTGCGTGTGAAAGAGTACCACTTTGCGTACTTGTTAGGAAAATAACTATTTAATAATTTCTATTTATCTATCTATGAAAAATATGTGTAATGGTTTAGTATATTTTTGAAGTATTATACATTTTTTTTTATATGAAGTGATCCACAAAAACCGTTTCTAAAGTAAGCTATGGACAAAATCACGTATGTCGGAGCGCACAATTCTTCTTCTTTATTAAATGAGTTTGGATTTAATTCAGAGGTATCACGGATATGATTCTTATCTTTGTCTTAGTCGGTCATGGCCTACTTAAAAAAAATGTGGATCCTTCATTATTTGTTGCTATACTCACCTAGAATATTGATTGGCAGGCCTCCTAATTTTTCTTTCACAATTTCCACCGCTTTTGGTCCCAATGAGAAATCAGCTGCTATTATTTTGGTTTTTACAAAATATTTTATTTCTGAAATAAAAGAAATTCAATGAAATATTATTTTACATCTAAGTTATTCTCTTCCAAGAATAATACATCAAATAAGTCGAGCTGCCACACTGCTGACACAGGGCGGTATCCAGAACTAATTATTAAATAAGACATCCGAAATTTGAATTATGATCAGTGGCGGCTCATAACCAAAATTTTGGGGGTTCACAGTGAAAGAATATAGATATCAGTACAGATGTATAAAAAAAACTTTCAGTATTTTAGAAAGTTTATAATATACCTTTCTAAAACAGTGACAGTTTTTTACCTACATCTGTACCGGGATCTACATTCTGCTACTGTGAACCCTCAAAATTTTGGTCACGAGCCTCCCCTCAATAGGATACAAGGTTAAGTGGGTTGAGAATATGGAGTAGTTAGAGAGGTAGGTGAAGGGAAGATAGAGAATTATTTTCCAATTTTTTTTTTTTTAAATAAGCTATGTCGCGTTATAATATTTTTTAAATAAATTGACAAACCAATAAAACTAAAAGAAAAATAGAACGTGATAAAAATGTTTACAAATATTAACCAATTAAATATTGGTTTGTAATTTTCACCTATAATATCACAAGAGCTTAGAAAATGTCCAGGAATAATTTAAGCTTGCGTGGTATTTTAAATTAATTTCACTGCTTGTCAAGTTGGCCAGGGTATTGTTGTTTTGACATATGTTGATTTGTCATTTTTGTTTAACCGGTTCTGTCACAAAGCTTAATAATTACTAGTTTAAAACATCTGTATGTTGAGTTTAATAAGTGTATAGCGAAATGTCGTGATTTAGTAAAGAAAGTCACCAAGTAAATAGACAAGAAATTCAAAATATAACACCATATAAAACCCGAAAATCAACATCAAGTGTATGGAAAAATATAACAGCAGATAACACACGAAAATCAAAATCAAGTGTATAGAAACAGTTTGATGAATTTTGTGACGAAAAGTTGTATAATATTCATGAGTGTATGAGTGTAGTACAGCTGGCTAGTATACTGGAGGATTACGCATTTAATAAGAAAAAGAAAAATTTTGAAGATTATAAGGAAAGTGTGGTCAAAGTGATGTGGAATTCTACTGCTAAGCAGTTACAAGAAATTTATTACGAAAAATATAAAATAAAATTTAATTCGTTTTCTGATGTGGAATTTGCGACCGCCAGAGCTGCACGCGATGCTAAGCGCAAAACATAAAAAAGAAAAGAGACTGCTTCAGCCTTAACCAGTGACGTATACAAAAGAATTATTGAAATGTGGGATGAAAATACTCCAGCGTAAATTTTTTCACATAGTTTTACATGAGTTGGCATGGAGAGGAGGGGAAGGATATTCTGCGTGTATCCAATACTTTAAAGAAGAAACTGATAATTTTGGAAATCCAAAAGGTCGGATAGAATATAATCCAATATTCTCTAAAACCACACAAGTTACAACAAATGCTAAAACTCAGATGGGTATTAGTTCAGTATATCGCTCTTTCATAATTTTGGGACACTAAAGGTGGTAGAAATGTATTTTTTCTACACCCACATGGATATTAGCTTATCTACGCACAGATTACAAAACGAAAAAGTATGCTATTGCCTTCAACTGAACGAATATATTTCATATCCATTCTAGATAGTGAGAACACTGCAAAAAAAATGAAATCCACCAATCAGCGTTCATATTTTGATCAACCGACTGCTATTATTTTTAAAATTTGAAATAAGTGACAATTCTGTCAAACTAATTGTCAGTATATTTTTTAGTTATTGGGATTAAACATATATTAAAATGGGTTATTCTTGTGTAGAATCCATAAATAATAGCATTTCTGTTTTTATTTCGTCTATAATTATAAATAATTTGTTAATTTAAACAAAACTATATGAAGTCAATTTAATTACGAATATTAAAGCAACAAAAATAAAACAATAGGTGGTCCTGTGATTAACGTTCTTGCCTTCCACACTGAAGACTCGAGTTCCATTCTCGAATAGGGAAAAATTAAATGAACTTTTTTTTTCGTTTATTTTATTTTAAAAATTATTAAAAGTCACAAATTATTTTAAAATCAGTTATTTTTGTCTTAGTAATCTAAAATATTTTTTTATTTGTAAATTTTCGTTAGTGGGTCGTAGAAAAAATATACTGTACAACTCAAGTGGATTGTCCATCATATCCACTATTGTTGCACAAACTACTATTTTGTTAAAGTAATCCATAATACTTCTAATGTACAAAATATAATAATAACATGGTGGTTTGTTGTAGTAGGTGGCCGTGATAAATAGGCGGTCATGCTTTTGACAGATGAGGTTTATATTAGTAAACTACATTGAGTTACTGTATAGTAAACCAATAAACAAAGATATTCTTCTGTAAAACATTTCTTGTATGCATTTGCGTTAAACAATTTGAGAAAAATGGAATGCATTAAAAGGTACAATTTATGGTAATAATGCAAAGAGTTGAGTCAAATATGTCATCCAAAATTAATATATTTAATGAATTTAATGGAAGATTGTGACCAGGAAGCGTTAGAGTCAAATGGTTTGTTTACGAAAAACCAAGAAACTCTACTGAAGATGTCAAGTAAATATGGCCTTTTGCCTAAAAGAGATTTGAACAAAATTGTTTCAAAATATTACATATATGTCTTAAAACACAGACATCTAATTAATTCGTCACCGTCCTATTCACCAATAAGAAGAAAGGATAAGTTAGAATTCAAGCAACATTTAAATCTTACTATGTTTGTACATCCTACGTTTTTTGAAATATAAATTGTTAATGCATGGATTTCCAGCAACGGCCGGATAAGTGCCCTTGGAAACTGTTCTGGTAAGTTGGTAGCCGGTAACTCTCCGGACAAACCAAGAGCATGCCTTCTTATCAGAAATAATATAAAAAAAATTATGTTAACAGGTTACCCCCGATGTGGTTGCAGCCCAGGTCTCGATCCCGGTGGAGAACAACAGCAAAGATTTAGTAGTCTGCTCTGCTTACTTCCCGGGAGACTCAGGTCAAGACCAACCCCCTCCTTCAGCGATAGTGCGAGAACTAGTTGCCTATTGCAAGAGCAACAAGAAGCAGCTCGTCATTGGGTGCGACGCTAACGCCCACCACAAGGACTGGGGAAGTATCGACATCAATACACGAGGTGAGCAACTTTATAATTATATATTCGGTGAAGGGCTTATTGTTAACAACGTAGGTTCAGAACTAACTTTCGTGACGAAACATCGTGCGGAAGTTCTAGACATAACAATCAGTACGTCGTTTGTGAGTGCCAATATTGTTAACTAGAGGGTATCCACCGAATCCTCATGCTCAGATCACAGACACATCAGATTTGACATAAGGACGGATCAAATACCTACTCTTCAATTCCGTGACCCTAAAAGCATAAACTGGATTGAATACGAAAAGTCCCTCCAGGAGGGGCTTGGAAACGTAATTAAAACTATTAAGAATAGCGCAGAGATTGAAGTGGCGAATTATCAAATTCAAAATGCCCTTATTACTGCCTATCAGGACAACTGCCCACTAAAGGAGAGAATAGACCTGAGGGGTACTCCATGGTGGAGTAGAAGCCTTGACCAAAAAAGAAAAAAAGTTCGACATCTCTTCAATCGAAAGAATTTGGCTGCTATACCGCAAATCTCTAACGAAGTACAACAAGGCCAAACGAGAATCGTGGAGGAAGTTCTGTCAGAGTATATCAGATTTACCTGCAAGTACCAGACTTCACAAGATTTCCGCCAAAGAACCGAGACAAGAAGTCGGCTCCATGAAAAGACCCGGCAACACCTATACGGACTCTGGCAAGGAAACTTTAGAGATTCTTTTACAGAAACATTTCCCAGGCAGCTGAATCCTGGAGGACAAGCAACATGTACCCCTTCCTTTAACGGAATCGACTATACGACCCAAAAAGGAGGACTGGAACTTTGTTGCACAAATTGTCTCTCCAAACGCAGTGAAATAGGCGATGAAGTCATTCTCCCACTTCAAATCACCCGAAGAGGATGGCATTTTTCCCACCCTTTTACAAAAGGACAGAAACTCCTGCTACCCCTCCTTGTGAGGTTGTTTAGAGCAAGCCTGGCGTGGAGCTATATCCCACTAGGATGGACGTTGGCGAAAGTCGTGTATATACACAAGGCTGGCCTACCAAACTCTTATCGTCCAATCTGCCTAACATTCTTTCTTCTAAAAGCACTAGATGCGGATTCTAGATAGGCATATTAGAAAAGGAGGCCCACGGGCAAACCCGTTAAACTTCTCTCAATATGCCTACCAAGCAGGCAAATCGACAGATCATGCCCTGCACAATCTAGTTGGCAAAATCGGCCATTCCCTAAATCACGGGGAGATTGCGCTAGGTGCCTTCCTAGATATAGAAGGCGCATTCAACAACGCCCTTCCTCAGTATTTGTTCTCTTTTATTGAAAGAAGAGGAATCGACAAACTAACTTGTAATTGGATCAAAAGCATGCTGGCAAACCGGAACATCACTTCATCACTGCAGGGAGAGACTGTCACTTTTAGGCCTGCTAGAGGATGTCCACAAGGCGGCGTACTTTCACTTCTAATGTAGATTATTTTGGTGGATAACCTACTAGACGATCTCTCTCGACAGGAGGTGGATTTCCAATACTATGGGGACGATCTGGTTATCATAATTAGGGGAAAGTTCGAAGCGGTGATCTTCAACATCCTTCAACAATACATTAATACGATCAACAGATATGGTACGAGAGGGAGCAGATGTCTGTTAACCCCCGCAAAACTGTTATTGTCCCCTTCACCAAGAGAAGAAAGCTCGACAAGCTTCGACAACCTACCTTGGCTGGGAAAACCATTCATTTTGCAAAGAAGGTGAAATATCTGGGAATCATTCTAGATAAGAAACTCACCTGGAACCCCTAATTGGATAAAACCATCAACAAAGCCAGATTATCCCTCTAGACCCTAAGAAGGATATACGGCAAAGCATGGGGGATCAGTCCACAACTGATCTATTGGATTTACCAAAAGTAGTAAAACCCATGGTTACGTACGGCTCTGTCGTCTGGTGGGACAAGGGACTTCAACGGACGGCCTGAGCAAAGCTGGCTGGAATACAGCGGCTTGCGTGCCTCGCCATAACTGGAGCAATGTCAACTACACCTACGGGAGCCATGAAAACCATGCTGGACCTAACCTCTCTCCACATTCTGCTGGAGAGAGAGGCCAGAATGGTCTCCTACAGGCTCCTGAAAATGGGTAGTCAATATTACGAAGAACTGCGATGGGACAAGACGGGGCTGATGAGGGAAATTAATAACCACCTCATCCTCGGCATGGTTTTGGACTCGCTAGTTTCCCAACAGCACATAGAAAAGCCATACAGCGTCATCATTTCAGAGACGTATGGAGCAGAGGGAAAAAACCCTCTCCCAAGCAGACTATGCGTTGTACACGGACGGCTCCAAAACACAAAAAGAAGTAAAAGCGGGCCTAGAATTGACATATCAATAAACCTAGGCTCTCTGGCCACGATATTCCAAGCAAAAATGATTGCTATAGAATTGGGAGCGAGAGAGTTGATTAATTTTCTCCCCGCAAACAAGACTATAAAGATCTTTTCAGATAGCCAGGCCTTAAGGCACTGAGCTCCAATCGAGTTGACTCAAAGCTGGTTTGGAACTGTATAAATACCCCAGAGTGCCTCGGTGCCCGGCACAAAGTTACTTTGATCTGGGTCCCGGGACACAGTGGTGTGGAGGGCAACGAAAAAGCCGACGCACTTGCTAAAAGAGGAACCGCTAAAACTATAAAGTGTTAACCCTCCCTGTGTAACTTTTACGTTTACCGGTAGTGGTAGTGGATCTTTAAAAAATCTCTCTTGAGAAATCCAAGTGATTGGAAAAAACAAGAATATATAGAATATCGAAATAGATTGAACAAAATAATTAAAAAGATAAAAACTCATATTATTCAAATAAAATAAACCTGTTATATTTTCAATTTGTTCCAGAACTTGCATTAGTTTATTTATAGGTACAATCTAAATCTTTTAAAGAAGGTCAAATTATCCATTTCGTCGAAATAATTTGTTCTATTATACAACCGCCTTGGAAACCCAAAATCAGCAATTTTAATTATTTTCAGTTCATCATTAAATATAAAATTATCCTGTCGATCCATATTTTTGTTATAATTATAGTAAATGTCACTGTGAAAACAGGTAAGGCATGTTTAAGTCTCGAAATTTGAGGGTTTTATTAGGAATAGTTTAAGTGTTTTAAAAGGGCTCCTTGACTGACGGTGCAATGAAAGTATGTCACTTAAATCCTACTTAACTTTAAGTAATCCTTAAATACGTTGGTGCAAACGGCCGTGATTGGTTGAAAAGTAAAGGTGTGAAATTTTCTTGAAAATATTTATGAAATCGATAAAAAATAATAAAAAAACATACAAAGAATGTCAGTTTACCAGTATTAAATTAATTATATAATAGTATGTGAAATTTCACCCATGATTATTTAAAATTTACCCGTAAAGATCGTTTGTGGATGGACTTTCACAGTCAAATTTTTTTAGTCTATTTTAAACTTTATCATTTACAAAATTGGCAGCACAGCACCTAAAGTTATGCTTTCAGATAGTAGTATTTAAATTATAAATTATGATGGGCAATATTAAATCCTAAATTTTCCCTATCAGGCTTGTAGTCTAGGTTTAAAATTTAAATCTAATAGGCAGAAAACGAATGAAAACGTATGGTTAAATCTGGTTAACTAATAATATATACTGTTAGAAAACGAAGGGGGTATAAATGTTAATTACAATTAAAAATCCAAATATTAGTAAACACCACTATAATCGTATCAATATTTAATACAAATACACAACCAATGACAACGAGTAGCCAGTAATCTGAGCAGAGGGATCGACCACGTTGATTGTCCTTTTCAGAATGCTCTCCTGTGAAACACCAACATGATGCCGACGAAAAAGGTCGGGGTATTTACGCATCGTCATCAACACGTGCTTATCTCCCTGACCAGAGGCGACTCTAGGTAAACTTGCTAACACGGCCAATTCTGACGCTAGTGACGTTCTCGGCACTACTTTGTCAATTGGACATCTTCTGAAAAATAAATTTATATGTGGAGACCACAGCCACCACCCGGCTCAACCACTGACGGGACTGAGACCGATAAATATAAGCGATAAAAATAAAGAAAAACATGTGAGACCGCAGCCACCACCCGGCTCAACCACTGACGGGACTGAGACCGATAAATATAAGCAATAATAATAATAAAAAAAAAACATGTGAGATCGCAATCACCACATCCGGCTCAACCACTGACGGGACTGAGACCGATAAATATAAGAAATAAAAATAAAAAAACATGTGAGACCGCAGTCGCCACATCCGGCTCAACCACTGACGGGACTGAGACCGATAAATATAAGCAATAAAAATTAAAAAAATATGTGAGACCGAAGTCACCACATCCGGCTCAACCACTGACGGGACTGAGACCGATAAATATAAGCAATAAAAATAAAAAAACATGTGAGATCGCAATCACCACATCCGGCTCAACCACTGACGGAACTGAGACCGATAAATATAAGAAATAAAAATAAAAAACATGTGAGACCGCAGTCACCACATCCGGCTCAACCACTGACGGGACTGAGACCGATAAATATAAGTAATAAAAATTAAAAAAACATGTGAGACCGCAGTCACCACATCCGGCTCAACCACTGACGGGACTGAGACCGATAAATTAGTATTATAAACATTAAAACATATCGGGGATATGAACTTTCAATTCCCAAAAGTAACTGTAACGTATGTTTAATTTTTTTTAAAACAAGCTGAATCTTCCATGGACCGTTCGGCCATTCTGATTTTATTTACTTTTCCATTCTTAACAGTTTTTGATAGTTCTCTAAAGTGAACACTGAACCAGCATGCACAACTTTTTTTTTACGAAAACCACAGGGCTACTTAGACGAATATTCAGGTTAGCCACCAAATTTTTTTGTGATGTCCCTCCTAGTACAGCTTCTGTTTCACTTGGAGTAACTCGGTGGAGCATGATTCAGAACAATGCCTTTTTCCAACTTTATTTTCTTTAACTAAGATTATTAACCGCTCTTATTTTATTATCACTTGTTATATGCTTCCGAAATCTTAAAAAACTTTCTCCAATACCTCGTAGGACTCTGGGACGGAACTTTAACTTCACCTAATTATATGTGAAAACTTTCAAAAATTCGCTTAATTCCATGTAATTTACGTCGTTCAATACGAGAACCTTAAAGATCTGTTATTGTCATTAGAGCTTGGTCTTCAAATAAATCACGACCAATAATTAATTACATCATAATCCAGAATACTCTCACAAACAAATATGTAAATGACAGAAATATCAACGTCATAAATTTTTGTACACCCTGTACATTTATTTTTGCACTTATCATGACATTTTTTGTAATACTCTTTAGCAGAATTTTACAAATAAATACTTAATTTTTAAATCAATCTAAACATTTTTTCAACATTAACGATAAATATCTCTACAAGAGCCTAAATTAGATGCCCTTCAATTTCAAATTTCTGTTGTATTTGCAAGTTTATCAGCTAGACAAAAATTAATGTTTCGGCGTTTGTCAATAGCAACTTTTGTAAAACAATTTAAAATCGTATTTTGTCAATAGCAGCTTTTGTAAAACAATTTAAAATCGTATGTCCACATTTAGCGCAAATAGAGCAACCATCATCATTTTCGTTTTCAGATTTTGTTTACTGTATGAAGCAGCGGCGTCGGGTCTTGGATTCTTCACATTTCTTTGACAAACGGCTATTAATGGCAGAATATTTATCAACATACAAGTGTTTTCTCAGATTAGGTGACTTAACATCTGCTTTTTAAATTCCATTTAGCAAAAGATAACAAAAATAGTAAAAATTCTTTAATTGTCCGACAATTTCATTGCCATTATTATCTAATTTAGAAATACTGTGAATAATTAATTATACTACGTCACTTTTATTCCAATTAGCTCGTAAACTTATCATCGCAGATTTTTCATGAACGTTACGTTTCGGTGGAAATGGCTCAGTAAACTCCGTCTTAAAAGTAATCATATTTGGTTTCACTGATCATATCAAATATTCGTTCAGTAAAAATCAACCAACTCTGCCTAATATTTTCACGTCATATCATCTTATACTTTATAATTTTAATACCACTCACCCATTTGTTGGATTCACTTAACTCAGGTCGAAAATATCACAAATTTACCTGCTCAGTTGATGCCTGTAACGCAGTAACTAACTCTGATAACAATATCTGAGTACCACTTTCACTATTTTTTAAAATCCATTTTTTTTTTCTATTGTTCTACACCTAAGAAATAGCACAATAATTATTTTAAATAACTGTTCACCAAAAAGTCATTAACGGTAATTAATTAATAACAATGCATCAACAACAGCGTGAGTCATGAGTCCTATCGCACTTCTGATGTTAGAAAACGAAGGGGGTATAAATGTTAATTACAATTAAAAATCCAAATATTAGTAAACACCACTATAATCGTATCAATATTTAATACAAATACACAACCAATGACAACGAGTAGCCAGTAATCTGAGCAGAGGGATCGACCACGTTGATTGTCCTTTTCAGAATGCTCTCCTGTGAAACACCAACATGATGCCGACGAAAAAGGTCGGGGTATTTACGCATCGTCATCAACACGTGCTTATCTCCCTGACCAGAGGCGACTCTAGGTAAAATTGCTAACAATACCATATTGTAAATTCCTTGCCGTCAAAATAATATTTTTAATTAAAGTTTTATTAGCCATGTCTAAACGTCTTAAATATCTTAAATAGGAAATTTTCTATAAAATAACGATAATAAAACGTTTGTTATGTTTATAATTTTGTAATACAATCATCAGATTTTAATACGCTCATTAAACATGGTTAAGATAATAATTTTCATTTTCGTAACGTAATTATTTTCAGTATAAACTAGATAAAACTATAAAATATTGTACTTTCTGGAATATGTACATTATTGAATTTATTATTGCATTGGCAGGTACTATACTACATAGCGGTACATTTATTATTATATTTGCAAAATTTAAACTTTTAATAATTTCCAATTATTACTCTTAAGCAGAGCTGGGCTAAGCACTCGAAAAAGGTAGATCATGCACCAAGCCCTTTGGAAAAGTAATTACCAATTACCGAGAAAATTAATTGCACAATTCAATTACCAAGCATCAATTACTCAAAAAATCTTGTGAATAAATTGTTAATAAAAAATGTCTCTTTGACCACTGTATTCTTATAGATTTTTGTCGCTGTTATAAATGGTTGCGATAATAGTCATTTTAGTCCAAATTTCGAAAAACCTTGCAAAAATGGGGAAAATAGGATATTTTATTTTTTTAGAATCTGTGAAATATTTTTGGGGGTGATAATACATAAGAAAAAAAAAAAGAAAAAATTTATTCATATGAACATAGGTTTGGAAATGCATAACTTTTTTTTAAATCAGTTTTTTTATAAATATCAATAATATCGTTTCCCGATTTTGTTATAACTTGTCAGTTGTTTAAAGTAATAAGGGACCAATCAAGCCCTAACTAGATGAAAATTATTAAGTTCAGTGGCGACCCAAACAACGTATGAACAATACTGCCAAATTTTTACAAAATCGAGTGAAGGATATGAATGAAATTCATAAAAAACTGAAAAAAAAGTTTGAATAATCTCAAAAATTATTGAAACTGAATTTCAGTACACACATATGTTAACAGATTCAAAAAAATTCTTTTCATATATTCACTATATTGGCATGGTTTTTCGATCTGTGGACTAAAATAACTAAGTCAACCACAGTAGTGACCAATCACTAAGAGTATATTTTTCAAAAACACATTTTGTTATTCACACTTTATTCAGAAATTTCGCAGTGGAAACTCGGATTATAAATTTTTTAATATAAATGAAAAACGATAAACAGTAATAATTCATAAGCAAGCACTTAAAATCTAATTGTGCATGCAAGTCCTTTAGTGCTTGCAAGCCTTCTAATTGCTTGCAAGCCCGTTAAAGTGCTTAAACCCACTTTAAATGGCTTGGAATGCGAAATTTAATTACCAATTACCAGGCGCTGAATTTTAAAAGTAAATATTGAGCTGGAAGCACTTTTTTAAGCACTTTCCAGATAATTACTGCCCAGCTCTGCTCATAAGGCCAAGCAATGCGTTTATACAACCTGTATAACTATATATATGTCGTGCAGTTTTTATTGAAATATGCCTATATAGAGGTTGTGTTGTTACTGTAACCTACCGCACCCAGCTACCTTAATAATTTATTAATCTCCCAGATAATTAAATCTTATTTACGACACCTAATAAATAATATCTATAACCCTTTTTGTAAGAGATCCAATTTTCGTGCACGTGTCTGAGAACCCAGACCAAGAAACCATCATAAAACATATTTTTTTACGAAGTAATAATCATTAAAACAGTTAACTCGCTTATCTTTTTTAGTTTCGACGAATTTCTAAATATTTCGATACACAAAGCCTCAAGGCACATAATAAATCAGCCACCCTCTTTCCACCCGTTTTTCGGATTCATTCATTTTTTATTATTTGATGCGCAAGCATTGATTCATGTTTATTATTTGATGTGCAAGCACTCATCTTGTAATTTTACATTCAAGTAATTACTTTATTAATCGTATCCAGTTAAGTAGTCTGGACCTTTCCTAAAACGCTCTTTCTAAACGACGTTTTTACTATAATACCTCCAATCCCCGAAGGTGTCAACGTCTCGACGCCCACAACGTCCTGTCGCCACTTTAATATTTCCTACCATTATATTCATCTCGACGCCCAACGTATCGATGCTTAATGTCTAGACGCCCTACTTCACTACCTATCTACGTCTCGAACGTTGTCACATTCTGCACCATCTAAGTATTTTCTACCTTACATTTAATACGACGCCCAACGTCCCATCGCTCGACTTCTTGACGCTTGCCGCCCCTAAATATTTCCTCCACCGTATATCTGTCCCAATGCAGTACCGTATTAAATACCTTTCTTTTTACCACGACACTAGGCACCTCAATGCAAGGCGACGCTTAACGCTGCGACGTACCTAAATCGACGCCGTCACAATGCTAGATAAAATTAGTACATAATCTAATGTCTGTATTTCCAATGGTGAGTCTAAAGATTTATGTTACTTTCTTTAAGATATCACCAGGGTTTCGTTTAAACGAGGGCTTGACATTTTCTGCAAAATATTATCAATTTAACCAATAAACCACATGGCCTTCAGGTCATACACCCCAAAATACAGGATAAACATCTGTTTTCGATGGGTGAAATTTTGAGTATTTCAAGAGAAATTATAAAAATCAATATTATGGAAATATACAGGGATGTGCTATCTTGGATAAATTGTACAAACCAAGATGACAAAATTTAATAGTAAGTTAACCAACTGGTGAATACACTGTTCGTTAGCTCAAGGGGGGACACCTATATGCTAAGCCACCCATTCTACAAGGTTTAAAACAAAGTATATGTGAAATCAACATAGTAAAGTAACCAATTAGCGAATTGGCTCTGTTCCGTTGATCATCACCTCTATACTCGTCGAAATATTTACCTAAGAGGGTACAACCTGTGTATATCTAGAAGATACTCAAATCCACATCAACACAGTAGTTAATCAAATGGAGAATTGGCGCTGTTCGTTTACTCCGTTGGTCATCAATCTAAATAAGAAAATAAACTTCAAAACAGTCGTTAACCAACTGACGAATTGGCGCTGTTCGTTAACTCCGTTGGTTAGCAACCTAAATAAGAATATAAACATCAACACAGTAGTTAATCAACTGGCAAATTGACGCTGTTCGTTAACCCCGTAAATAAAATATATATTGATACCAAATGAATATGGTCTGCGTTTGAACAGGACTCAAGTGAGATCTCAGTAAATAGTACTAATTGTAATATACTTTGCTAATTATTGCATCATATTTAAAGTATGAAAAATAAGAGTTTAAATATGAATTTGTGTTTTATTTATCAATTTTGCACCAAACTTTGCATCGAATCCTGGTTTACCTTAATTAACATTATCACAACGTGGGTATATAAATTATCAATTAATTAACTAGACGATCACTTTTACTACTAGAGGAAAAAGGCCAAATACAGTAAGTATAAACTAAAATAAAATAAACTTGTGAGGTAAATAATAACATTTCAGAGAGTAAAATAGGGGGTACCCGAGGGTGGGCTGTCACATTACATTTCATTTTTATTAGTTAAAGCAGTTTTGTCAAATTATTTAATGTGAAAAATCTCGGAACTAGAGACATTTATAATCAATCCGTTATAAACATAAACGTTAGGTTGAAAAAAATCATACCACTGATAAGTAAATCTTTTTCCCTCTGCTTTAATATATGACGGATTACTATTTGAATATGGTTCATGTATAAATTGAGATACGCGAATGTTGGAAATTTTAAACAACATTTTCAATTCACTTTTTTAAAAAAACTCAAAAATAAAAAACTTAGATACATTAAAATGTATCCAATATGGTTCTGTAAATATGTGTTCAACGTTTTCACCATTAACTGTAATGTTGAAACACATGGTAAGCTGTTCACTGTTCTGTACAACACCGATTAAGCACTTTCATGCATATACAATTTAAAGACACTCGCTATAAAGGAGCAACATATTATTCTTAAGTTCATTGTTTTCATATAAACATTCTACTAAACAGTGAACACCCGAGTAAATTACATTGACCAATAAGGGCGTGATTCACGAAAAACCTAACAAAAAAGGCAAAAAGATAAAAACAAGTATTTATCTTAATTTTTTATTTCTCTATCTTTCTTATTTTTGAGTTTTTTAGAAAAGCTATCTGAAAGAGATGTTTATTTCAAGGACTTCTATACACAGTTAAAAAAGTATCAACTTATGATTCACCCTGTATAAAGTAGGCGATATTTGATTTTTATAGCTACAACAAATTGAACAACATATTCCTAATTTTTTTGCTCGTTTGAATTACCGTTTCCAAATCAAATTAATGTGTCTCTTAATTATTATTCTAGAAGTAAATATTTAGTTCTGGTTTAATGGTTGTCATCTTTACTTACCTATTTCCTCAGCTGTCTTCTTCAGTCTATCTTCATTTCTGCTTACAAGAACAATATTAATTCCTCTTTTAGCCAGTTCAAAGGCGTACGCTCTACCAATACCATCAGTAGATCCAGTAATTACTAGAAAGAAATAACGGTTTTAATGAAATAAAATAAAATGGCCACTAGTGAACTAGACATATACAGGGTTATTCATTATGAATTGCCCACCCTTTATAATCAATATCGTTGCATATACAAAAACTTGATTTAAAAATGTATAATTTTTTGTTGAATCCCGTGAAATATAACCACCACTGTATTTTTGATAAAGCTCAGTCAGAGTCACAAAACCTTTACTTAAAACATTATTTTGTTTAAGTAGGGATAATAACGATGTAAAGGGTAGATAATTTATAATAAATAAGCCTGAAAATTATTGTACATGCAGCATTGGTAAAAAATGGCGAATATTTGGGTACCTAAATTGTGAACAAATAATTTTAGAGGCGAAGAAGAAGAAGAGAAGTAGGTGAATAACGTTCGTAATGTTCACCCATATCTGTAGATTGTATTTTGTAAGCAATTCAAGTAGACCATGACCGAGCAAGAGAGACGCAAGTCATGTCCGTGATAACTATTTTAGACCTATTTTAGAATTGTTTTTGTATATCACTTCTTATAATAGATAATCTATGTGTTAGTTGATTTCAGACCAATGTTCTTATTACTGATTTAAAAAAATGTTTGCCACACCCTTAGATTAAAGAGGCCATATATGTAACATACAACGGTGTTTAATATGCGGGAATGTTGCCGATTTTTAAGAAAAGGTTAACGGAGTGGGGGAACTGGGAGGAGACTCGAGCTCTGTGGCAAGGATGAAATTGTTTTATTAGCATCATAATGAACTATTAGATTTACTTAAAATATGTTTAATGGAATATTTTATTATGAAATAAAATTAACGTGATTTTTTTTAATATCAAACAGATGCAACGATATTTTATGTAGAGAGAAGACAAAAGTTATTTTATGGAATATTTCATTAGCGTTTATTTACAACGGATTTTTCTGCAAGTGACCTACTAAACATGAAACATAACCAGTCTTTTGTGTAACATTTCTCATAGAGACTTTTCTTGATATATTTTGGAAACGATACTAAAATATCCCATAGATGTTCAAAGTTTAACATCATATTCATTAACATTCCTCGCATATATCTACAAATGAAGTTTTATGTACGCTGCAATACTTGAATTAGCAGTTACATCTTACATCTTACATCTTACATCTTACATCTTACATCTTACATCTTACATCTTACATCTTACATCTTACATCTTACATCTTACATCTTACATCTTACATCTTACATCTTACATCTTACATCTTACATCTTACATCTTACATCTTACATCTTACATCTTACATCTTACATCTTACATCTTACATCTTACATCTTACATCTTACATCTTACATCTTACATCTTACATCTTACATCTTACATCTTACATCTTACATCTTACATCTTACATCTTACATCTTACATCTTACATCTTACATCTTACATCTTACATCTTACATCTTACATCTTACATCTTACATCTTACATCTTACATCTTACATCTTACATCTTACATCTTACATCTTACATCTTACATCTTACATCTTACATCTTACATCTTACATCTTACATCTTACATCTTACATCTTACATCTTACATCTTACATCTTACATCTTACATCTTACATCTTACATCTTACATCTTACATCTTACATCTTACATCTTACATCTTACATCTTACATCTTACATCTTACATCTTACATCTTACATCTTACATCTTACATCTTACATCTTACATCTTACATCTTACATCTTACATCTTACATCTTACATCTTACATCTTACATCTTACATCTTACATCTTACATCTTACATCTTACATCTTACATCTTACATCTTACATCTTACATCTTACATCTTACATCTTACATCTTACATCTTACATCTTACATCTTACATCTTACATCTTACATCTTACATCTTACATCTTACATCTTACATCTTACATCTTACATCTTACATCTTACATCTTACATCTTACATCTTACATCTTACATCTTACATCTTACATCTTACATCTTACATCTTACATCTTACATCTTACATCTTACATCTTACATCTTACATCTTACATCTTACATCTTACATCTTACATCTTACATCTTACATCTTACATCTTACATCTTACATCTTACATCTTACATCTTACATCTTACATCTTACATCTTACATCTTACATCTTACATCTTACATCTTACATCTTACATCTTACATCTTACATCTTACATCTTACATCTTACATCTTACATCTTACATCTTACATCTTACATCTTACATCTTACATCTTACATCTTACATCTTACATCTTACATCTTACATCTTACATCTTACATCTTACATCTTACATCTTACATCTTACATCTTACATCTTACATCTTACATCTTACATCTTACATCTTACATCTTACATCTTACATCTTACATCTTACATCTTACATCTTACATCTTACATCTTACATCTTACATCTTACATCTTACATCTTACATCTTACATCTTACATCTTACATCTTACATCTTACATCTTACATCTTACATCTTACATCTTACATCTTACATCTTACATCTTACATCTTACATCTTACATCTTACATCTTACATCTTACATCTTACATCTTACATCTTACATCTTACATCTTACATCTTACATCTTACATCTTACATCTTACATCTTACATCTTACATCTTACATCTTACATCTTACATCTTACATCTTACATCTTACATCTTACATCTTACATCTTACATCTTACATCTTACATCTTACATCTTACAACATCTTACATCTTACATCTTACATCTTACATCTTACATCTTACATCTTACATCTTACATCTTACATCTTACATCTTACATCTTACATCTTACATCTTACATCTTACATCTTACATCTTACATCTTACATCTTACATCTTACATCTTACATCTTACATCTTACATCTTACATCTTACATCTTACATTTTACATCTTACATCTTACATCTTACATCTTACATCTTACATCTTACATCTTACATCTTACATCTTACATCTTACATCTTACATCTTACATCTTACATCTTACATCTTACATCTTACATCTTACATCTTACATCTTACATCTTACATCTTACATCTACATCTTACATCTTACATCTTACATCTTACATCTTACATCTTACATCTTACATCTTACATCTTACATCTTACATCTTACATCTTACATCTTACATCTTACATCTTACATCTTACATCTTACATCTTACATCTTACATCTTACATCTTACATCTTACATCTTACATCTTACATCTTACATCTTACATCTTACATCTTACATCTTACATCTTACATCTTACATCTTACATCTTACATCTTACATCTTACATCTTACATCTTACATCTTACATCTTACATCTTACATCTTACATCTTACATCTTACATCTTACATCTTACATCTTACATCTTACATCTTACATCTTACATCTTACATCTTACATCTTACATCTTACATCTTACATCTTACATCTTACATCTTACATCTTACATCTTACATCTTACATCTTACATCTTACATCTTACATCTTACATCTTACATCTTACATCTTACATCTTACATCTTACATCTTACATCTTACATCTTACATCTTACATCTTACATCTTACATATTACATCTTACATCTTACATCTTACATCTTACATCTTACATCTTACATCTTACAAATTATCTGAAATTATTGTTATAGTCCATGCGCAAATGTTGCAATGTTATTTAATTACATTAAAGTAATTAGGGTTAATAGCAAAGGTGAAATTTCGGCACCAAAATATAATTCATTATGTAATAATTAATTATTTGTTATAAAAGTAAAAGTCGTTTATTATTTTATAATTTATCTATAAAATTTGTTCAATATTTGGTTTATTTATTGTTAAAAATGTAATAAAAGCCCCATATTTAAATTAAATTACCTTTTCCTTAAGTAAAAATAAGGTAAATAAAATAAAGAGTGCCAAAAAAAATTAGGTAACAATTAAAAAGACATTAAGTTTGAGAGGTTTAACTAAATATTTGCAATGTGCATATATTTTCAAAGCTTTTAGGTTTAAAAAGTACTTACAGATTTTTAGAATTTCTAGATTTACATTATATTAAAAGGACTTTCAAGTTTATCACTCATTTCTGTAGAAACAAATGTTTTCTCGCCAAGTTAAACGAGATGTCATTTAAGGTTTATGTATTTAGAGTTAAATACCTGGCCTGGCTATCACCCAGACAATACAAATATGTCCATTGGACGTCCATTCGATATACAATTTTGGATGTCTAGACGTCCAAAAATGAGTTTTCTGGACTTCAATGAAGTATACAAATGGCACACTTTTGACCATTCAGAGGACGTCCAATTCTGGAATATATTTGGACGTCGAATACTGGACATTCAAAAAACGTCCAGGATTATATTTCCATTGAGACCACATCCCCATTTTTTTTTACAGAACCGCAACTCACCAAACACTATTTTATATTATTAATAATTTGTTTATTATTTTCGCAAACCGCTATACACCATTTATTTATTTTTTATTAAAAATTGCTTGACCTGAGCAGGAATCGAACTCACGACACATCCATTATCGTTTTACGCTTTCAATCGCTAGACGAGCTCGACCAAGGAACCACTTGAAAACTTTTTACTAGATACAGTTATAATTGAATAAGATTTCAAACTTCCGCTGATAGACTGAAATGCAATAGATTGAATTTGTCAATTTTTAATGACCAGTTATATTAAAAAAAATAAGTATATATAGATGGGTATTATCTGCTAGGCTTAATAAATAATGACCTAAGATGGACGTCAAAATACTACTAAACTTAAAATTAAGTCCAAAAAGAGACGTTCTCTGGGTATCGATATTCAGCTGTCAATTTAATTAGCATAAACCGACGAACACTGGATGCCCGGATATGGACGTCCTGACCCTCAAATAGATCTAAAGTGGACGTCCATTGGACTATGTGTGCATAGACGAATTTTTAGAAATAGTATTTAAGTATGCACCAATATTTCCAAAATCAACGCCAGTATGATTCATTCAATAAATATAAATATGAACGGGCAAAACACACATACTTTGATTACTATACGAGGCAAAAGAGAGGTCCGACACGCCCAACATAGGGCGCGGCCATTTTGAACCCTGTGACATAGTTTACAGCTAAAGAATCAGATCGCTCAATCTGCGTCGGCACTTTTGATCTCAATGTTCCAGTTTATACACTGTGCAACTCAGATAATACAATATATGACAACCGCCTATAATAAAACAGCAGTCTTCTGCGTATCCTGAATTTGTATCCCTGGAGTGGATGTTATTTTGGAACTTTCAACTGGTCCGAGTGAGCTAACTTATTCTTTAGCAATAAACTGTGACTTCAAAAATAATATTCACTGACACTGACAGCAGCAAGCAAAATTAAAAATATTGCGCCAAGATGTAGGCAACACGTAATAAGGGTTCAAAATGGCGGAGTTTTCTATCTCCTTTTAAAAGGCACTCAGAAAGCTGCGCAGTGCGACCATTCTCCGTATAGTAAAAGAAAATCAAAGTATGTGGCAAAACATCTTTATATTGACATAATTGTAACTTACAATTTAGCCATAATAAAGGGATTTCGCCCACTTTGAGCAATCCTAATTGAAACACGCGAATTTATTATATTTTTTTAAATATAATTTCAAAATAAAATAAACAAAATCTGCAGTTCATTGTTTATTAAATTTATTTATAAGAATAAAAACATATATTTCACAAAATATGTGGCAAAACATCTTTATATTGACATAATTGTAACTTACAATTTAGCCATAATAAAGGGATTTCGCCCACTTTGAGCAATCCTAATTGAAACACGCGAATTTATTATATTTTTTTAAATATAATTTCAAAATAAAATAAACAAAATCTGCAGTTCATTGTTTATTAAATTTATGTATAAGAATAAAAACATATATTTCACAAAATACAATACCTACATATGAAAAATAAAATGTCAAAAATGATTAAATCATTATACTTAATATTTATGCATGTGATAAAATACTTAGTTTTTTAATAACTTTTTTGACACATTTTATATCTGTATTCGAATGCCTAAGTGTGTGAAAATCTTCATCTTATTACTACACAAAACAAACACCAAAAAATATCACTTAACATTGCTGACGTACTAAACACAACTTGGACTGACTTTGATAGATAACATAATTTTGAGTGATACACAACTTAGTTTCGCACATGCGCGTTACAAAACGGTACACTGAAAACATCAAGCTGTCGCTTCTCCTTGATCGGTATTCTCGGTTTTAACTTCAAGTTTATTTATTTTTATTCTGTTTTATATAGATGAAATATAAAATATTTATATAACTTGGTCCATATAAAATTTAAAAGATAAAAATAAAAAGGTATGAACTGTATCGTATTTGGAACGTCACATTTGGTTCATTAATATGATTTTATTTTACAAGAAAGTAAAAAAAACTTTCTTGGATACAACAGGAATGTCACATCTGGTTTGTTAAAAGGACATCATTTTTGGAAACTTCTAATAACGATTAAAAAGGTAACAAGGTAGCGCTGTAATATCACCGCAACTTCTAAATTGTTGATCACAAAAGTAAACGTCCCTACTCTGGGCTTAGACGGTTATGAGTCCGTCCTACAGATGAAAACAAGAGTAAAAATGAGAGTAACAATGTAACAATGTAAAGGAAAGTTCTCACTAATTTAACGTTTTTATGCATAGTGGGCGGATTACAATAAGATGTTAAAATAGAACATTGTTAATCGAGCAAGGAATTATACTTGCAACATGCGCCATAGGCAAATATTGTAAATCAAACCATTAGTAAATAAGCATTCTTTGTGAGTTGAACATTATGTTTTTTCTACGGCTATAACATAATATTAAAAATTAGTCGAGATGAGAAAATGTTGTTCTGTATTGTAACCTCAGAAAAAGGTAATTATATTAAAGATGTTTACTTCAGGAATATTAAATACAGAGGATGTGTCACATAAAACTCTAGAAATGCATATTTCTTAAATCAGATAAAAATTTTAAATTTAAATCCAATAAAAGCTATTCTGTCGCAAGGAGTGGGCGATTATCAAAATACATTTTTGATTTATTTAAAATAATCCGAAATTTTCCATCGATTATTTTTAAATCTTAAAACCGATTATTCGATTGTATTTGAGAAAACGAAAATAATCGATTATTCGAAAATAATCAATTAAGAAACCGATAAATCAATGTTTTTAAAAAATTACCGAATTATCGATTATTTTCGATCATATGATTATTTTCAAATAACCGATATTTTTTTCGTATTTTATTTAAAATCGATTATTCGATTACATTTGAATAATCTAAAATAATCGATTAATCAAAAATAATCGATTATTCGAAGATAATCGAATTATTAAAAAAACCGATACATCGATTTTTCTAAAAAAATTACCGAATTATCGATAATTTAAAATAATCAATTATCTATTATTTAAAAATAACTGATTATTTTCGGTCAATCTATAATTTTCAAATAATCGATTTTATTTTAGTATTTCCTTTAAAAACGTTTATTCACTTAACTTTGAAAAATAAAAAAATAATCGATTACACAGGTTTACAAAATAAAAAAAGGTACGGACTATTTGACCAGATCATGGTATTCCTAGGTATTTTGGCGTCCTGAATCCGATCCTGGGGTCAGTTTTGCCCCATCACGTCAGAAAACCCAGATTTCAAGGTCATTTACAGGTCAAAATGGTGCTTTTTCGGAAACGTCCATAGGACAATTTCTCAAGCGATCTGTTGAGGGGTAACTGTCTAGGTCGTGAATACCTTCCAAACATTGGACTATGAATCTCGACCAGGATCAGCGCAGGGACAGCCCAGTGGATAAAATGTTACAATGTTGGTTGTATCTTGCGAATTTCGATCTCCCTTCCAAGGTGTTCAATTTTGGCGATCCATTTGCTGTGAGATAATGCCAGTGGATCCAGCATTGACCCAAATGGCCCTAGAACCTTGCCAGAACATTGAAGTTACGCTTCGTATCCCGCTCAGGTTTGGCCCAAGGTGGACAACTGGCTCAGGGGGTTAATAATTCTGAAGTTGCGGGTTGGGGTCCTCAGGCCATTTTCTGCAACCTTAGTTTGCGCGGGACAGTATACTCAGCTTCACCCAATTTTTGGCCGATGTTCTAGGAGCACTTTGACGATAACTCAATCGCCAAAATTCTACGTGTTTTGCAAGGGAAGAAAAATTCACGATTTCCAATACCTCGAACCACTTGAGCATAACTCCAATGTTCTGGTAAGGTTCTAGGGCCATTTGGGTCAGTGCTGGATCCAGTGGCATTATCTCACATTTTATCCACTGGGCTGTCCCTGTTCAATGTTTGGAAGGTATTCACGACCTAGACAGTTACCCCTCAACGTCCTGGGGCCGATTCCGAAAAAGCACCATTGGTATTCACGACCTAGACAGTAACCCCTCAACAGATCGCTTGAGAAATTGTCCTGGGGCCGATTCCGAAAAAGCACCATTTTAACCTCTAAATGACCTTGAAATCTGGGTTTTCTGACGTGATGGGGCAAAACTGACCCCAGGATCGGATTCAGGACGCCAACATACCTAGGAATACCATGGTCTGGTCAAATAGTCCTTACTTTTTTTTATTTTGTAAACCTGTGTTATTCGAAAATAACGGATTATTTAAAAAACCAATTGACCGACAAATTAGTTTTTCTAAAAAATAACCGAATAATCGATTAAATGCTTATTTTTGCAACCCCTATCGGTCGATTCCGAACATTTATCTCTTCAAAATTCAGAGATTTCATCTTTTGATCCCGTTATCTTTAAAACCACATTCAATTGTAAATTAATTAGTGCAAGAATATAGTTTTTTAGTAAACAAATTGTTTACGAGTTGTTAGGGTTATATAATGTAACATTTTATTAACAATATATCACTAAATCCCGTAACTTTAGTATTTATTTTTGCTTATACTAGATCATATTGAAGATAAGATGAACCTTAAAATTTTAAGTAGGTCATCTTGTATTTTATCTACTATTCTTATATTAGTTCTTTTAATATTTACGCACCAAAAAGGGCTAAAATCTACCTTTAATAAATATTCTTTTAAACTTACTTTTAAAAAACAAAATTTCGTAAGCAACAACGTCTATTTACTTAAAGACTAAATTAAATGTTCAAAATGTTGTCCTTTCGTAAATTTATGTTCGTACTATGAAATCTGCTTTCTGAAATATTTGATGGTTAATATTTAAAGAAATACCTTAATGCGGATCTGAAGTATTCAACCTAGGGATTATGGCGGCTTTATGTCAAAATATTAATAAATATTTGCCGATGAAAACGAATATATTTTTTATCTTTCATAACATTGGCACTTGTATTATAAGTATATACAATTTTTCAAGATACATCGTGGCATTTTGAACTTAAAATTGAATAACTAGAACACTCTAAATTGCTAAGACACCAACAGATAAATCAAAAATCAGCTGTCAATGGTGATTGAACTCAGGCGGAGTTGAACGTTGAATAGAAATATCGGAGCAATTCAGGTGGCGTCGTGAAACAATGATTTTCAATTGGTGGGTTACTTGGGGTTAAAATAGACAACATGCAGTGTGCAATGTTACATCTTCGGGCTCTTTAATCTAAGGCTACATCTGATATCTTCGATATTTCTTTTGGGAATAAATAATTAAAAACTTAATCAATCTAGTGGATACGATGGCCATATCGCACGATGGCGAAATTTGAGCATGATTAAGGTACCATTTAGGTACGCGAGGCAAGCGACCGCGACAGACGACCGATCCACTTACGTTACGTTTCACACATTTTAGGTACCATTTCGAAAGGCGCGACAGACAACAACAGAGGCGACGGCAAAGACGACAGATGCATTAACTTTACGCTTCGCACATTTGGGACACTCGTAGACCACAATTTGAGGGAACGATCAATGTTGCCAGACCTACTGTTTTTAAGTAGATCCACTGTTTTTGTCTCTGTTCTCCTGTTTTAGACATGAAATCTACTGTTTTCGCCAACTTAACAAATTTTGTTCTTAATTTATTAAGTTTTCCTCATTCTTCAGCAAATGCTTAAATAATATTTTCTCTAGTAAATTTGTTGAAGTAGAAACAGCGTAATAAGCATCCACTACTGTAGGTTTGCTCCATAAAAAAATCTCAAGATAATAATTATGTTTTTATTTAAAATACAACAAAGAATTAATAGGGCATCATAAAAAGAACATGCATGCCAAACACAATGTATTTGAATTATCTGATTCAGACTGATCTAAAAGAAGTAGGTACCTACTATTTTTCATTGGTTTCTTTTTTGTTTCTGTACGTTTCGTTCCGTTCCGTAAATAGAGAGTTGAAGTGATGTTGTAAACGTAAACGTATACGTGAAATTTGAGATCTGCGCATGCCTTTTAAAATATCCTTCACGTTTACGTCTGAGTACATTCGTAAACTTACGGGCTCTGGCGTATACACGTAACGCAAACAAAATAACCTCTTTTTAATAGGAAAAGTAGAAATCCCAAAATAATATGACATTAATTGTCATTATTTGTCATGATACGTAAATGTCACGATACGTTTAACAACTTCAACTCATATTTTGTACAGCAACGTAAACATTATTTTTCTGCGTTCACGTTCACGTTTACGTTAACGTACTGGAAATACTTCAACTCTCTTATATTAAAAATGTTATTATTTGTTTTTAATCTTTGTTTATTTTCTAATTTGGGTAGAAAAATGTTTATTTTTGGTTTCTTATATACTTGTTTTTTTTTTATTTACTACTCTGCAAATTATAATTATTTCCCTCTGTATTAAAATCTACTATTTGAGGAAGAATATGATGATGGTACACTTGTATTTTTTATATAAAATACTACCAATGAGTTCAGTACTTAAAACTAGAACTATCACAAAGTAATAAAATATTTTGTGTAAGAGTTCTGTTTTATTTTTACTTAAAACATATGTTACATTTTAGGGACATATTCCATATTAGGTACAAAAATATAATTTTCTATAGAATATTTTTCTGTTACTCTTGTATAAAAGATTTAATGATTTTTAATGTTATGAATAATGAATTATGGTTATCAAAGTTGTAAAGAACCTACATAAAAAAGTAAAGAGTATTAGAAGACATTCTAAATTTAATATGCACAAAAAACAAAACAGTCTTCCATAATTGGCTAACTTCCTCTATTGTTTATACCATAATATCCATATTAACAAAGTAACTTTAATTTACTTACATGTAAATCCTAAAAAAATAAACGTCAACGTCAATTCAAAGAAAAAGTAGAGTTATACATATAGGGTTTTTGTAAAACACTTTGAAGCGTTTCTGTACCTCATACTTTTAACAAATTAAATATTTGTTAGAATTTTTTGTGAACAACACTTATAAAATCGATAAAAGAACATGTAAACAATATTAGCTTACCAACATTTTTAAATATCCATAATTTAAATTAATTCCAAATTATTTACACCACTGCGTATAACTGTTATAACTATAATTTTAGGTTAGATTACAAATATTTTTTCTTTGCCCAACAGACACAATTTTCGACCGTATTCTTAAAGGACCCTCTGTATAAGTTGTTTATAAGGTTTATAATGCCATAATGGAAAACGGTTCAATGTATATTACTGCCGGTTTCTGTATTACTTAACAATTTAATCATCTCATATATCAGCAATTTCTGTCTAGATAAGTCATCAACCATGCATTTAATTGTACTGTTTTAGCTTTTACAATTACGAAAAATCAGATAAACATAATGAAAGTGGTTAATTTAAACAAAATTATGAATTGTGAGAGGAACAGTATGTTACAGACCTATGGATTGGCAGGAAGCTGTACTAACATCTAATACAAAAAACGAAGTGAATTCAAATTAAAAAAGTTTTATTAGTACAGGATAGTTTAAAAAATATTATAAACTATTTATATACAGTGCGAGTAGATTAGATTAGATTAGATTAGATTAGATTAGGAGTTGGACGTTATTTGTCCTTGTCCACCGCGACCTTTTCAGATCTATTGTGGGACTCCGTTTGTTTTAGAGTATGTCGTCTTGCCTGGTCTTTTTTATTAGACTTAGTAGCTTTGACAGTGGCTCCCGCATATAGTTGCATGCAATTGGCTTTTCTTCGCCCAATGTTAGAAACCTCATTCCAGCCAAGCCTTCACATTGGCACAGGACGTGGAATGATGTTTCCTCTTCTTCTTCACAGAACCTGCACAAAGTTGCTTCTTCTGCTGGATTTATGACACTCATGTGCCTTTTGAGGAGACAGTGTCCAGTAAAAAGGCCTACTGTTATCCTAACGATTTGACGTTTTTGATCCAGTAGGTCTTTTGTAAACTTGGCCGATGGTTCCTTGATGAACTGTTTGGACTGTCTCAGTCTTGGATAGTTGTTCCGCCATTCCTGACACTCTTTTTGCATCCATTGTTTAATGGATGCCTTGCACAATGCCTTAGCAACTCCACAGAAGGGTTCAGGGCCTGTCATGGCCTTATCTGAGCCTTTCGTCGGCCTTTTCGTTGCCCTGATATTCCTCATGGCCTGGAACCAAGGCTAAGGTCACCTTATTTTGACTACTTAGCTCTGTCAGGTCTTCTAGACAGTCTTTCACCAGTCGTGATTTGATTTCTGGTGAGAGAATTGCCTTTAGAGCTCCTTGGCCATCAGAGTATATGGCAATAGTTTTGCCTGATACTTGCTGATTTAATATTTCTCTTGCACAGTTTTGTATGGCTATTAGCTCAGCCTGGAACACTGTTGCATATTTTCCTAAGCTTAGTGAAATCGTTGATTTTGACTTAGGTCCATAGATTCCAGCACCGGCTCCTTCCTTGGTTTTTGAACCGTCTGTGTACCAGACGAGTTCAGCCTGTACGGGAGGTCCCTGTTTCCAGGATTCTCGGGCTGGTATTTGAATTTGAAAATTTCTTTCAAATTTGTATGTGGTTATGGCTCTATCAGTAGGCATAGCTAGAATATTATCCCTTTTTACTTGCTGATATAGCCTTGTGTGGTCGGCGCTATGTAGTTGGCTTATTGGGTTTTGTCCCTGCATTAGCCTGTGAATAGTTGACCTGGTTTCTCCTTGCATGAAGATGTGAAATGGCGTGAGATTTAGTAATACCTCCATTGCTGCGGTCGGCGTAGTGCGCATGGCCCCAGTAGCACTTAGACAGGCAAGCCGCTGAATGCTAGTGAGTTGGCCCATTGCACTTGCCTGCGCAGTTTTGGTTACCCACGCCACTGCGCCATAGGTTATCATTGGTCTTATTACCCTTGTGTATAACCATATGGTCATTTTGGGGTTTAGACCCCAGTTTTTCCCACATATTCTTCTACAGCTTACGAGAGCTATTGTAGCTTTATGTGTGAGTTTTTTGAGATGTTGATTCCATGTCAGCCTTTGGTCAAATATGACTCCGAGGTATTTGGCTTCTGTGACGAATGGGATAACTGTGCTGTTTAGTACTAGTGGTCTTAGACCTGTGAGTACCCGTTTTTTTGTGAATGGTACAACTGTTGTTTTTTGTGCGTTGATGGACAATTGTTCCTTTTTGCACCAGTTGTTCAGTGCGAGTAAGAAATTAATTCGATATCGTATTTTGGAAAAATTCAAAAATAAATATACAGTGTGATGTGCATAAATAATTTTAAAAATGCACTTTCCGGTCTCATAAATATTTTTCTTTAAAAATTTATTTATTTGAGGTAGGTAATAAACTTATTACAATAGCATGTTAGCAATTGGATAAAGTATTATAATATGAAAAAAAAATTGGGTTAGTATTAATTTCCTAAGTAGATTCTTAAAGTAGATTTTGGCCCTCGAACAGATTGAACAATTCCTAAATTTACTTGTACCTACTGATCAACTTTTAGAATTCATGTTATACTATCAATGTTGAACTCAATAACATAGTCAACTAGTTAATATCTGTAGAATATCTGTAAATTTAAATAAAAACCGTTAAAATTACTTTTTTGACTGTATATACCTCTTTTTAAAAAATCCAAAAGTTCCTATATAATCAGTCTCAATTTAATAATGCTTAAAAAGTTTATTTCTGATTAAAAAAAAATAAAAATAAAACAAAACACTAGTTTCAAAATAACTATTCATTTTGTTAATAATACCTATACTTTTAGTGCAATTGTGAAATTTAAGACATTTTTGTACAGGAGGTAGGAGGTGCATTATTAGCAAGAACCATTGTGCATAATAATTTTGGAGCAGCTTTTTAAAGATAAATTGCATGTCGTTGCATTTACAGCGACCGTGGCATACTTTCCCGTCTAAATACCATATAATTGTTATATTTTTGAAAACATATATCTACTGGATTTAGTGATCAAATTTAATGAGTGATAATTATGAAATGTACTGTCTTTTAACTGGGTACCCAATTTAGCAGTTCAATTACTTTTAAATTAAAGATTGAAATTTAATTTCACGGCTTAAGAAAATTATCAGCATCCTGTTGGTCTGAATGAAATGAAAAACCAATTTAAATGATGAACATTAAATATTTGCTTTCGATTAACATTCAGTTGTATTTTTTTTTTAAAATTTCTACATGTTATTAGGTAAATATTTCACAAGTTTTATTCCTGAAAGCAAAAGCCTCATTTCTATATTGTTTAAGTTTTGAAGTAGATCTTAAGGTAATGTTCTAGTAAATATTCTTGTGATGGGACAATTAATAAATAGCTAATTTATTATCTGTTTCATTAAGTATGATATTCTCATTACATGATGTCGTGGCTTGGTGGATTTCATCCTTCATCAAAGGAATCTTCTCATAATCGTGAAGTATCTGACTACTTAGGTACCAAGATGTAGCCATTACCGATTTTAGCACTTTTGATTTAAATCTTTGGATGATGTTCAATGTGGTTGGTTTTTCACAACCCATATATCTATCTATCTGAATTAGAGTGTGTTTTAAAGCCGACTCGTACTGAAGCTCTAGACTTATTGCATCTCTCTCAGTTTCGATTCCATCAGGTTAATATTCTTGATGAATTCAAGAATATTTCTTTAGATTCCGGATATTGTACCTTAAAGTACGGTTTCAGTTCTCGTCTTCACATAGGGAATCATCAGATACCCCTAAGAGCTTTATGTGTCTGTCAATGCCTCAGTGTCCTGAAAAGAGTCCTATTAGGGCCTTAAGTTCGCTTTTGCTAAGGTTTAGCAGTTGATTTTGTCCGCTATTGGATGGGCCTTCTATGAACATTTTGGACTGTCTAAGTCTAGAATGTTCCAACCAGAGCCTTTTATTTTCTATTTATTTGTTCCGTTAGCACCCATTTAACATGTTGATATGAAATATTACATGTGGATTCTGGTCCAATTCGAATTTTCTTAGCTCCCTGCCTAGGTAGGACTGTTTTTACGTTTTTAAACACTTCCTCATGTCCCGGCGCCCATTAA
This sequence comes from Psylliodes chrysocephalus, assembly GCA_927349885.1. Classification (NCBI taxonomy): domain Eukaryota; kingdom Metazoa; phylum Arthropoda; class Insecta; order Coleoptera; family Chrysomelidae; genus Psylliodes; species Psylliodes chrysocephalus. Next base: position 44,401,163 of record OV651821.1, read on the forward strand.
ATAACAACCTTTTTATGTTCTGCAAGGGCCTAGAGGGACTGACTGCCATCAAATATTAATTTAGATAGTACTTCTACCCTTTTTAGTACTTTAAAGGCTACTTGACGTCTACCATAATAAAGACTATCTTATCTCTAAGAAAGTCATTTAGCATAACCTGAGAACAGGTATTTATTGCTGTTACTTCAACCTAGAAGACTTGCCAGTAATCCCAGATTTAGACTAATGTCCCTTCCTGCATTTTTATGGTACATCCTAGTTCTTGTGCTGTTTTTTCATCTTCATACTGGATTGATTAATTTTGTATTTCCCCGGTTTCCTTGCTTTAGACCCTTTCTCGTATTTGAATTTGGAAAGTTTTTTTAAGTGTTCTATCCGATGGTATTATTAACACCGGATTTTGTTTTAATTTCTCTAATATCATTATGTGGTGTCCTTTTCTCGAAAGTTCCCATCCAACTCTTTAGTCAACACCCTAGTTTGTATATCGCCTCTATAGCCTCCTTCTCTACCACAAAGTAGGCGTAGTTTTAAAGACCCCTGGTATTATTAGCTGCTGGCTGTTATGCTGTTAGCTTCGTGCCACCATAAGACAGGTAAGTAAGTTACAACTGGTATGAAGCTCTATAGATGAAGACAAAATAGATTTAGCATGGTTTTATACACCAGGATTTTGTTGATAAGAGAAAGTTTTGATTGTCGACCTAGCAGACAGTGCATTTACCAACACGTTAAATTAAGTTGTTTTATTTTTGTTTGGATGTTTCATCCAACTAAGATGATGTTGAAGATGAAAGCCTAGGTATTTTGCTTCTAATGCTGCTGGAATGTATACGTTATCCATTCTTACAGGTGGGCAGATGGTAAACATTATTTGGATTAATTTTGTTTGATTTAGTTTTGTTCGGCATCCTGTGTGCCAGTCATTCAGTATATCTAGGTGATGTTCCAGATGTTGGAAGGATCTTTGTTTGAAGAAAGTATTGTTACATCGTCGGCAACCAAATCGAATGTATTGATATGTGATTTCAAGTATAGAAGGTGTATAGAGCAGGAAGAGCAGTGGCTCGAACATCAGCGTTGTCTGTCTATTAGTTAAATTGGTCATTATCAATTTAAACCGTTAGATGAGTATCACAAACAGATCTACAAAAACATGCTTATACAGAGAGACATTTTAAGTACAAAATAAGCATTTTCGCACTCTGCAGGGGGTGCGAACAAGAAGATAAGACCATCGAGCATATCCTATACGATTGCCTGACACTTCTATTTATTAGAAGATTGTTTTCGGCGAATATCTGCTAATACCGGCCGATATAAGAGAAGCACCTCTTAACGACTTTATCAACTACATTAAATCTGTAAGTTGGCTCATGAGCTAGGAGGTGCCTATCATCTTAGGAGCATGCACAATGGGCCTAGTGAGACCTAAAAGCTGTGGCGTAACCCACTCTCCACACGTTACAGATTACAGATACATCAACCAATGACAATCCTTTTTTCCAAAACAAGCTAAATAAAACAAATTTTATCTGAAAACACTACGTATTACAATGTTTTTACTGAATCCCGCGAAATATCAATGTAAAGTTCGTCAAAAAGGTGACGAAAAATGAACAAAAATCGTTTCGTTTTATCACTTGATATTAATTTTGTAAACAAATGAAATTAACGTTAAATTTTACTTAAAAGTTTTGTTTATACTGTTAAATAATCTTTCCAAATACCACGTGGGGTGAGAATTTTTTTTTGAAGATATTTTGATGTGTTCTTGGAAATTATGCATGTACATTTTACGAAAAAATATCCTCTAAAAAATACCACGATATAACCTATTTCTTGAGAATATCGCTACTATCGACCAATCGAATTAATTGAATGTTGTTGTTATTAATAAGTAACACTCCCACATAGTATTGTATTATTGCTGTGGTAGATACATGACTGTGAAACAAATTTCTTTCAATTCTAAGGAATTAGGGATACGGTATCGGTTTTGTAGGAATTGCAGGTCACTAGTTATACATGTGTTGGGATTGAAGGCTACAATTGGTTGATGCGACTGAGCAACACCGACTAAACGTCGAAATTACCTAATATTATTTCATAGGCAATTAGGAACCAGTATGTTATAGACATATTCTGAATACTTCTGACATCATTATGCAAATATTTTATTTAATTAAAATATTTTCATGCTGCTAGTTCCAAACCAAATCAAAACAAACCGGTTTTTGTTTTTATTTCGCAAATATTTTTGGTAGTCTATATTTATTATGCATTTTTTTGTGTGGGTTCCTTTCAAGGTTACCTAATAAAATTTTCACAACAAAATTAGCAGTGATTAAAATAATATTATGTCATAAACCAACTTTTATAAGAACACAAAAAAATAATAATTATGGTTTTTATTTCCTAAATATTCACACTATAGGATAAACATTTTCGCTTTTTTTCGAATGTTATTTATTACCTTAGAAAATTTCATAAAAAGGTGCATTTAATAAAATTGTGCGAGAATTGATTTTTCAAAATATACGTTGTGTGACGTATTATTTTTATATTTGATATGTGTTATCAAATAAGCAATTTAATTGTCTTATCTGATAAAATTATGTCACACATTTAAAAAATAACCTAGAAGAGAGCGGTCATTTTACATTAATAAATTATAAAAACTAACTAAAAATATAGGTAGCAGCGTGTTACAGTCATAGAAAAGTATAGTCTCCTACTCGTAGGTACGATTTAAGGATATAATACGCATGCGACTCATATAAATATACTCGTACGAAATGAGCATCATTCTTTGATCTTAAAACAACCATAACATAATAACTTTTTCTAGGGCTATAATAAAAAGCTACACTCTTCCAACTAATGTTAATTAAGAAATTCGATACATTTCCTTATTTGATAATTCTGATAACAGAAAGTAATCATTTTCGTAACACATCCTTATCTGATATACAAAATAGTTATTCTCTAATTATTTTAATAAAATTGTGTGTATCATGAAATGTCAAATATTATAATATGATTAAAAGAATTTTGTCATTTTGATTTAATAAATTATAAAAACTCATTATAGATGTGTAGTAGTGTAGCCTTATAGGTATAAAAAAGTGTAGTGTACAACTCGCAAAGAATGGTACTCATTTGCTACTGATTAAATGAAATAAGTAACTATACTATTTACTTTGATATTATTGGTTTATTAGGTTTGTATATGCATTTCTGATGTGTCAGTAAGTACTTGTATTTCAAATGATAATATGTAATTTTACGGATTTGTAATAAGGGATATTCTTCTAGAACAGCAATACATAACCTTTTTTCTTTCGGGTCACATATGTTCATATGTTTGCTATATTACTCGGATCTCAACATTTTTGGGATATGTCCTTTTTTTAGGTCATACATTTAAAATTAGATAGTGGGGACCTGGTGTTACATATTTACTTCCCATGTAATAAATAAAATACAAAAACTAACATTTATTTAAAAATTAGCATGATATTTAGCATAGCGACCTATGAATGTTCTCACGTATCTCCTTCAAGAATTCGAAAAGCACCTTCTTGATAATAGTATCACATAAAAAACCTTGAGTATGGTTGCTCTATAACCACAGACATATAAATATATATTTTATTCAATGATATGATATGATCACCCCCATCTTCACCTTTACTGAATATCAAACTACACACAAAAGCAAATCCAAATCCTGCAATGAAAACGATATTTTTATTAAAAATTCAATACCATGTACTTCATACATACTTTCTGCTCTAATAGCAGATCTTAACGTAATAGCCATTAAATTATCAATGAACAATGCACTAACGGTAGTCTCTTACTACAACCACCCAGACCAAACTCTCTCCACCCTGCTGAAAGAATATCTATAATCAGTATGTTTGGAGATCATGCTTCAAGTGAAAATGGTATCCAACTCGCTGATTTGCTCATTGATCTTCCTATCCTTAGTGCTTTAAACACACTTCAAATCTTTTTGTCCCCAAATCTTTTTGTCCCACTTTAGATCATTTATCACTGATCATATCTTTTACCAAGCTCCTCGAAATCGACGGTGTAATAAATAATTTTCCCGAAGAGAAAGCCTCAATCCACAAATACCACCTAGAAGCAACATTCAGGACCCCTGACAACCCATTAACAGTCAAAAACCCTCTCACAATTCACTTCAGCCCCTAAGACATCCAATATGCATACTAATCAGGTAAAAATATGGCCACGGTCCTGATTCCATTAATAGAAGGATGGTGTAAAATCTTCCTGAAGCCATGTTTCCCATTCTTACCCTTCTTCTAAATGAATGCCTTTCCCAATCCTACTTTCTACTTGTCTGGAAGTCCGCAAATACAATTTAAATTCCTAAATTAGACAAGGACCTCAAATCCATAGAGTCAACCGTCCTATTTCTCTTACATCTGTACGAGGTAAACTTTTTAAAATTTTGATCAAGGAAAGAATTTGAAAAATTAGTGCACAAAGAAACATATCTCAATACCAACATGCTTATAGGCTCCATAAGTACACTCGGAACGCTCTTCCTTCGCTCCACATCATAATCGCAGCAGTGAATTCAATTAAAATCACCTCAGCCTTTCTTCTTGATGTTCAAGAAGCCTTCTATAAAGTCTGGTATGCCGGACTAATAAAAAAATTTATGGACATATGTATCCTCATCAACATTACTGAACTCATTCGCTCATTACCTTACAGACAGAACCATCGCAGTCAAAGTAGGCACCGCCTTGTCTAAACCATTCACCCCTCAAGCAGGGATACTACAGGGTTCAGTTCTAGCCCCTCTCATATACTTCATATACACACGCGATCTTCTTCCTCCAAACAACCCATCATCACATTGCCTTATATACGCCGATTAAACTGCTCTGCTCTCAGCAGCCCAAAATTGTGACCGACTAAAAAATCAAATTTAAAATCTGCTGAGCTAGTTTACTTGCTGATCTGGTATATGGAGGGTCGCACTCCTCCCCTTAAAAACTTAAATTATCGTATTTGAACACCTAAACTTTCCTGGGAACCAGGCACAAAAAAGACTGAAGTTAAGTACCCCCACGATGCAAATATCTATCGTTTCGATTTCTTACGAACAAACCTACAACATTCCCCTCTTAGCTCGTTTCTAACTACTCAGAAAATAGTTTGAATTCTGAATGGCTTCAACACCTTCGCCCACGAACCCTACAAACTCGTTTGGCGTCTAAACCGCTAATCCCTTGTTTAAATACCGAAAAGAAAAGTACCCCAACTAAACCTTTAACTTCTCACTGACGCACATTAATTCCCCTATTCACCGAAATTCTCCAGGATTTACTATCAGTTAGAACGCACACACCCAAACAACCTAACCACCCGCGGCGGATGGCGGTGAAGCAATGCCGTGGGCCGTGGGGAAGCGCGGATTGCTCTTGCGGAGACCCACGCGGATGATTGGTCGCGTCATGATGAAAGTGCCCGCAGTAAGAGCTGTAGCCATTTGGCACTTGCAAACATTTATTATTTCGAGCAAACGAAAGAAACGTCGTTGCAAACGAATATATTAAGTTCATCCGCTGCTTCAAAATAGGAATACATACGGAACCTTCGTATTACTCTACATTTTGTCCGAATAAGTGACTTTTTCACCAATTTATCCTCCTTTTTGTTTAAAACAGCATATTCCGCAGCTAATATAATATCGTACACTTCTGAACTAACTTGAATGACAAGCTGTGGGTAAAACTCTATTGTCATTCATGTATTTTAAATATGTATGACAAACATGTGCGAATCTTAATAAGTACTAAAACAATTTTCTTCTCTTCCAGAGTAGGCTTATGACAAATAAACTTAGAATATTATAACGAAAGAAAGTAACCCATTTCTAATAAAATAAAATTGCCCCAGCCAAATATACAAAATGAACCATATAACCCGTAACCACAGAAAAGTTTATCTAATTTAATCTCTTTACAATTCTTTGCGCATGCTCGATATATTCAAATGTGGACCTTACTGAGCTTACCACACACCTTACTACTAAAAACATCATGGTTAGTAGTAGTTACATATTTTGGTAACTTATTACGTCATGGCAGTAACCAAACTGAATAAAAAATTGCTTTGGTTACATTAGTATGTTCTAGTAAGTTATGGCAATCTTATAAAGAAATGCCCTTTAATATCTATCTCTGTTGTCTTTCATTTGGATATAATTAAATACCTGTTGCGGTATTAGCCAAAGGGGTAGTTGTTTTCTGAAGGGAAATGGTGGCTCGTATTATTATGTGATACTGGCTTTGAGTGTCATTATTTTTTTTTTCTCTAAGTATTTGTTTTCACCTTTAGGGTTCGGGGATGGCCTTAATAATTCGTAAGGGGATTTTTGAGATTTGTTTCCGATTTAATAATTGTTCACTCATATTCAAATATGTTGAATTTGCATATCATATAATCACTGGTTAATTGTAAGCATTAAATAGTTATATTAGAATTATAAATGTCAAAAAATTTCCACTGTAATTGGTTTCAGAGCACCCAGGCAGAAAAAATAAATGAAACAATACATGGGTTGCTATAGTGACGCAAAGAAAAACACAATCATTGCTTAAAATACATAGGCGTGAAATTTTCATAAGAAATTTTGTTTATACTAAACGTAAACTTAATATGCATAATATCATCATAATATAAGTGTCTATTCTTGAGATATAAATCAAATACTATACTCGTACTGTAATTTAAATACCGTAATTAAAGCAAATAACAAACATGTAGGCATGTTGGCTATCTACCTATATAAGCGTTAATGTAAATGCCAATGTCATTATCAATAACATTCTACTTTTAATTTATGGAGGAAATCATGATCCGTTTCAAAAGCAATAGATTTGAATCTTTGTTGTGTTAATTTTTTTCTCGTACCTTGAGGCTGGTCACTCACAGGCTGAAATTAGCATCATGATCACAAGGAACCAAGTAGTTAATGTATACGGTGGTTTATTATTTAATTTTCCAAATCTAGTAGGCAATGAGCGATAATGAAATTGTTTCAGATAAATTGGCATTTCTTGATTATATAAAGTGGCGCAAAATCAAATACCCTATGGAATGTTGTCATGGTTTCGTTTGTAGTTGACATCTGTTCGAGTTTTTCTGTAAGTTGCAAAGTAGATACTTGGGAAATTCATTATGAATCGATATACGCCTCGAGAACGTACCGAAATCGTAAAATTTTTTAATCAAAAAATTCGTCGATTATCAGAATTTTTCCTTGACGCCTTATCTCGAAAAACGCCGACATTGCATATCCGCCAAGGTTTCCCGATTTAACTGTTCCAGACTTTTGGTTATGGGGTTATCTCAAAGATAGGGTATTTGTAAATAATCTTCAAAAACTGAAAGCATTAAAAGACAACATCCGCGAAGAAATTGACAGAATACCACCTGAAATGTTGGAAAAAATTACGAAAAATGCTTTAAAAAGAGCTCATTATTGTACTAATGCTGGAGGTGGCCATTTGGTCGATATTGTTTTTAGTGTATAACAAAACAAATTTTTAGAGTTTAAATAAATATTTTTCATTTATAATATGACTGTTTTTTAATTACTCTTACTTTTATATAAAAAATAAATTGGGGACTTTATTTTGCGCCACCTTGTGTATAAATTACGTAAATTACCATTAAAAACTAACATTTATAGGTAAACTAATATTGAGTTTTGTTAACTTCTAGTAGATACGAAAAAACGAGTATGGCTACTTCGTTCTAATTTATATCCTAAATAATACGTATAAGTAAATACAGTAAGTAATCACAATACTAGTAAAAACATTTAATTAAATGAAACTCCATAAATAGAAACACAAATATTTTTTAGATCATAAAATAATATTATAAAATTTTTTTCTACTATAAAAGATAATCAGGTTGTGCCTGAAAAAACAGAACAATGTTTCCGATATTCGTATTAAAATTTTCCCAAATTCGTACTAAAATCCTATTTTCTACCTTTATGAACTATTTCTCGATGAATTCTCGTTGCACGATTTCATATATACAATTAAGAATGGGTCATAGAACAACTGAAGATTCGTTGATTAAAAATACGACGATTAAACCAAACATGCTTAGGTAAAACGTTACTCATTTCCAAAATACAGGGTGTTAAAGTTGAAACCTAAAAAATTGTTAATGGCTATAATTTTACTGAATTGGGCAAACCTTTTCAGTCGTAATATCGCAAAGAAAGTGATAATTCGAATTAATTTTATTTCACTTACTGAAAGCACGTTGCTTGGTAACTTCCCGACGCTGTGCTTCAGATATATGTTTATGAGGGGTATTTGGTCAGAAAATTTTTGACATATTTTGACTTATTTATTTAATAAAAAGTAACTTACTAGCTACATTTAATAAAATCTTGACAGTACATTCCATAAAAAGTTGACCGTACATTCTTTAAAATCGGTACCATTTTTTTTTATCATATTTACTGCCTCATTCTTTAGTATATCAATATTTTGATTATTATTTTACCAAATCGAGACATTAAAAAAAATCAATTTGAAAGTGTCAAAGTTTGACTTTTTGGAAATGTCATATTATTAAACCCGGTTTACATATGAGGTACACCAAATTAAGGTTCGTATTAAATACTGATTTATAATAAAATGGGATACTTTTCCGCACGCGATTGCAGATGGCCGAACGACGCGTTAACGGAGTTCGGCCAGTACCTGGACCAAAGAGTGTTTGGCTTGCATGTTTTAGAAATTTCAGCGCAATAAGCCAAAAAACGTTTTCTTTAAAAGTTTTAATTCCTTTATTCTGGCACCAATTTTCAAACAAAATATATTCCTTTTCATACCTATAACGGGATTTTGATGGTAGTAGATCCAAGTTTGCAGTTTTAGCCGTTTCCAAAACTGACTCTGGCAAATCTTCGTCTGAAGCAGTGTTCGCCAACCTCTCAATGTGTTGAGCTACTTTGTTAATTTTGGAATAAACAGCGAGCTACCCACACGGAAGCCAAGTAACGCAACGGTAACTTATCATTATATGTATTTATTTTACTATTTAACTAGTAATACATAATACATAGGTACTAATAATAAACTAATAACAAAATAACTAATATTACTAGCACGTACTTGTTCATAGCTAAATTCCTACCTACCAAACGAAGGTGTTTGAAAAATAAACACAAACTTTTATCCAGCCACAACGGCATGTCACGTAAGATTTAAAAATAGTTAATAATAACAACAAAAAAGTAACGCACTATCATGAATATAAACATTGAAAAATAAAAAAGCACGTTCAATGAGAAGGCTGACACTCAGACTCATCGATAATTTTTTTAATGTTTGCAGTATAATTTGATACAGCCAATCGAATACAATTATCCAAATGTTCATCTGTAAGTCGATTGCGATATTTGTTCTTAATAAACTTCATATTGGAAAAAGAAGATTCACACAAATAGGTTGAACTGAACAATTCTTTCACTTTCAAGGCAACACGGCATAGAACTGAATATTTGTCTTTACTTACAATAGGTCAGATACATTTGGTACTTAAGACTAACGATTTTAAGGCTAAATCATTTTGAAACTCAATTACTTCCATTTCTGTTGCAGCGATGTCTTCGCCAAAGTTCTACATAACACAAGTTGCAAACTATTGGATATCAATTTCCATAAAGGATGAAACAACAAACTGTGCTACTAAAGCCATTTCGTTGAAATCCTTAAAACTATTTTGGAAGTTATTCTTCAGGGTAAAAACTATTTCTACATGATATTTGCTGTCATAGGGTTCTAAAGGATTTTGAGATATTTTTTCTAAAAGAATAGAAAATGCTTGGCATCGCTGTTAATTAGGTTTTGTTCCCAAAACTCCAGCTTTTTGATAAATGCTTTTATATCAGAAATCATTTCCGCCTTTGTCTCTCCCCTGAAGCTGCAAATTAAGTTCGTTTAATTTCTCTGTAATGTCCACGAGAAAACCAAAATCTCTAAGCCAGATTGAATTTTCTAGTTCCGGAGTCGGTTCATCGCGTTGTTTGAAAAATTGAACTATGCCAGATAGGACATCATTAAAACGTTTCAGCACCCGTCCTCTACTTAACCATCGGACTTCAGAGTGAAGGAGTAGGTCCCCGTATTGACAGTCAACTTCATCGGCCAAGGTTTTGAATAATCTTCTTTGTAACGCTTGAGCTCTAATCTTGTTCACAATTTTTACCACCAGTTTCATAACGTTGTTGAGTTTCAGGAAATTTCCACATAATGCTTACTGATGGATAATGCTTGGTTAACAGAGAAATTGCGGAAAAGTTTCATCTTTACGACATAACGCCACCAGACCCTTATCACAACCCACCAAAGCTGGAGCACCATCGGTTGTCAAGCCTACCATTTTCGATATTGGAATTTTCTCGGAAGAAATAATATTTTTTAAATGAGGAAACAACTCCTGTCCAGTAATGTATCCTTTCAGTGGAATAAACTTCAAAAGATCTTCTTTAATCGTAAAATCAATAAAAACCATCCTGACGAACACGACCATCTGGGCAGTGTCAACGACATCTGTTGATTCATCCAGTTGAAGTGAAAAATAAACACAGTTATCTAAGTCAACTGTAAAAAAATATCATTGCTCATTACTTCTACACGTCTCATCACTGTATTAGCATAAATTTGCATAGATTTTATAGCTGAAACTATCTCGTCTTTATTTCTAAAGTTGGAAAATAACGAATCAGCAGCTTCTAAAAACGCCTGTTTTATCATTTCCCCGTCTTCATAAGGTTTCTTTTTTTGTGCAATTATCTGGGACACACAGTACGATGCTTCAGTTACAGCCTTATTTTTATCGACTGTTCTTAAAAATATTGATTGTTGTCCAATTAACTGCTTTTTTAACTGTTTCAGTTTCTCCTTTCTGGCGGCAGAATGTAGTGGGAATGATTTTTCAAAATTAGAATGTACAGTTATATTTCCTTTTTTAGCAACGGATACCGAAGTATTACATAACAAACACACATTTTTATCTTTAACTTCTATAAAAAAGTATTGTTCTTCCCATTCCGAATGAAAGTGGTATGTGTTTACCTTCTTACAACTGCTTGCCATAATATTATTTTTTGTTGTTCTCTACTAACCCAACCGCTGGACGTTGGTTACGCGTTCAGTTTTAAACTAAGCGCAATGTCGCCGCGCCGTGCGTATTTATCCCGTTCAAAGCAATCCTGATCGTTCTCGAACACTAACGCGCTGGTCCGGCTGGTCGGTTCTAGCCGATTCTAGCTAGATGGCGTCAGCGGCAGATCGCTCACCGCAACGTTGCCGCTGTTTATGTTTAATATTATAACAATTAGATTTTTTTGTGGAATTTTCGGAAGCTTCTCTGATTTTTGCAGTTTGTATTTTTTAAATTAAAATCGTTGTGAGAGCTACCAGAATTGCTTCCGCGAGCTACCGGTAGCTCGCAATCGACAGGTTGACGACCACTGGTCTAAAGAATTAATAAAAAATTATTTTCTAGAAAAAGATGAGACGGTAAAATTGGTTTTGACAAGGTAGTGTTTTGACTGACAGGTTTATTTTGTCTTTGTTGCTACGGTGATTCAAAGTGACAAAAAAATGTCAGATGTTTATTATTATTATTTGAAATTCATTTGATGAGGCCAGGCCAGGGCCATTAAAAAATTATTAAAACATACGTTTCTTTTTATTAGAAATTATAGCAGAATTCTAATAAATTTCTTAATTTTTCAGTCATTTTGTAAACTACAACCATACAAATATATATTTTAAATATTCAAATGTCAGTATACTCCCCAAAAACTTAACAAATTTACTAGTGCGGAAAAAAGTTTTTTCTGCACTAGTGCGGAAAAGTGACTCTTTTAACACTAAAATGATTGCGGAAAAGTGGACTTTTCCGCACGCTAGCAAAAAAAAATTATTTTCGTTTATATTTTCCTTATTTTAAAAATATTTTCCTACTTCTACAAAGAAATTATTAAACTGTTCTGCTATTTCAAGCTATGTCATACACTCTAAAAATGCTTTTTGTGTTATTTAATTTTTTCTTTTAGAATAGTTTTTAATAATTTGCCATGAATTTTTTGGTGTGAGTATATTTTTTTTTGTTATTTATTTAATTTTTAAATTAATTTTATTTTGCTTGTTTTTTTATTAAAATCAATTAATTCATGATTTGCACTTCCTCGCTAAGTTTCATATTACTAATATATTAGTGTTATCAAAAAATAAAACCATGTCTAAGTTTTCATAATTTTAGCCATTACAGCTCAAATATGACAAAGCAATGAAATGAGTATGAAAAAATTGGAAATGGTTTCTAAGGGGTACTTTTGAAAGGGGTTGACTTGAGTTCATACTATAAAATATTATTTCATCCCATGTATACCTTATTTTTTCTTTAAATTTTATTTTGTAGAATAACTTAGATATTAGCTAGAAAAAACTTATGAGACACCTGGTATATATCAATGTCATTATCAAAACATTATCAATATTTATATTTTAAAATTATGCAAAATCCTTACTTAATTTGAATTGGAAATTAATCATTTCATGAATGTTAGCTGTAAATGTTTATTATTTACGGCTACGGCTATCTGATGCTGTGGAGGCTAAGGTAAACAAGTAATAAACTAACACAAAAAAATTAATTAAATCAAGGATAAAATGAAAATGAGTGGATCTATAAAGTCTGAGCACAGCATATAAAATAACCAGCAGTATTACTCCCCCATTTTTTCACATCTGAGCAGTTCGCCGCGCAAGACATTGCTCGATTTAGAACCTATCTAAACCGGTCAGTAGCGGATGTGATTGCATGGGCGAGAGGTTAGATTTATTTGTTGTGTCTATTCATTTGTGTTAAGTTGCCAGTGGCGGAGTTATTTTTATAGTTTTAAACCTTTAGTATTTAGTATTAACTTTTATTTAGTATTAGTTTATAAAATTAGTGAAAAACATTACAATATGACTTCGAAGCCAAAATACGGTGTGGTTTGTGCAGCAAGTAATTGTTCAAGTAAAAGTTACTCTTCCCACAAAAGTTTCTTCAGATTTCCTGTTGATTCTAGAAGGTTCGTATATTTTTTTACATTATTGTTTATTATTATATTACCAGCACTACTATTTTTTATATGACCTAAAATTATACAATAAATAAAATAATAGCATGGTTGGTCGCGTTGTTCTCACAGATACATCCATTCAAAATAAACAATCATACGAATCCCAAATAGTATTTATTTATAGTTTTTTATTCAAAATATAAAAAAAGTATATTTTATTAAATTACAGTTTACTATATATTATATGACCTGCACTACTATTTTTTGTACGACCCAAAATTCAACAATAAATAAAATAATAACATGGTTGGTCGCGTTGTTCTCGCAGATACATCTATTTAAAATACAGCTTTTAAAAAATTAAGAATTACGCAAACCTAAATAGTATTTATTTATAGTTTTTTTTATTTAAAATATATCGGTCCTAAGGTTAGATTTCACCGTTGTGTTAAACGGAGATTAAAATGACATTGTTTATGTCCTAAGGACCGATTCCACCGTTGTGTTAAACGAAGTTTAAAATGACATTTTTACATTAACAATGTCATTTTAATCTCCGTTTAACACAACGGTGGAATCGGTCAATTAATTTATTGTGAATATCAAATTGCGATTTTCGGATGTCATTCTCAGAAACTATTTAAAATAGTTTACCTGAGGGCTATATCTATTTATGTACTTATCTGAATAGTCTATTGTGATAATCGTCACTTGTCTTATTACAATAATTAGCAAACATTAAATATTATAATCCCCTAGCTTGGTTCCGGTCAGGGCAGGTAGGAGGTGGTTTATTAATTTCAAAAAAAAAAACATGATAGTCTTGTGCTGGATATATCAGATTTTTGACCGTGTTTTAAAATTGGGATTGTTTTTATAATAACAAAAAGTATATGTTAAAAAATTAGTATCAACAAAACTCTGTACGATGATTTTTCACAGTAGAATTTTTCTACAAAAAAAAGTAGGACGAAAAAAAAATGAATATATCGGAAACTTCTTCATTTTTTTATCTAAAAAAATAGTGGTTATTTGAGACATTGGCTGGTCTATTATTTCTAGGGATCGACCATTAGTGATATCGGTATCGATATATCGGCCTTCTTGGTCGATATGTAGAGTGCGATATCGGTATCGGCTTAATAAAAATATCAATTAAGTATTTCAATTGCTAACGATTTTTTAAAGTAATAAAAAGCACAAATATTAAAAGTTGAAAAAAATTTTTTTTAGTATTTAATGTCAAGTTTTGACAGAGGTTAAACAAGGTAGACGACTTTCTTGTACTTTCATACATAAAATAGTAGAACAATGCATTTTTTGTGCTCACCAAATCAAAGGATCTTCATTTTTTCGATATTTTCTCTGTTAGCGGCCGTATCTCATAAAAAACCATTACGTGTTGTAAAGTGTTACACTTTATTTAAAAGCTAATTTTATTAGTAGTTCAATACACTACATAATATTATGTTATCTATTTAAAAAAATGTACTTAAAATGAAAAAAAAAGTTGAATTATTACTAACTTAAATTTGTTGCAAGTGTAATATGAATATATTAAGGGGGTTTATGTTATGAAGTGCATGCAATTGATAATAAAATTAGCTTTCAAATGAGGTGTTACACTTTACATTACGTAACAGTTTTTATCTCGTTAGAGAGAGCCAACTTTTAAGGCAAAGCAATGAACAGTCATATTGCGGAGTTCCCCATAAAATTGCCTTTTCGATTATTTGTCATGTTTGGTACTTTCCCTATTTAGAGTGACGGAGGGAAGAGAAATGACATATAACAGTTAAGAATATTATAGAAAGGTGTCCCACTCGGTGTACATCCTTGAAATAAAAATCGACAGGTATTTGAGTTTTTTCAAAAATATCTACTTCAAGATATTCTGAGATATGGTCGTAACAGCCCTTAACGAGACACCCTGTAAATTTTAAGTTCACCATCATTTTATTTATCATATCAGTATCATTCCTCTTCGTATATGATGGTGATATACTTGTTGTGTTTTCAAAAAAATCCCATGAACTGTAACCAATAATTTCCTGTTTTATGAGCGAAATTAAATATTTAGATATGTATTTTTAATACTCTATTTTTGACCTCTTTTTTTTACAAATTTGCTTAATTTTAATGATTTTTGACAATTTTATAAATTAATATCTATTTTATTTCTCTATGAAACTTATTGACATTTTTAAGAAATTCATAACTTATAATAATATTACAAAAAACGCAAGCAGATATCTATATTTAATTTTTATCATTATTATAAATTTCAAAATTAACCAATTTTGTAGGCTTGTTGTTATAAGTCGTTTTGTCCAATACTCTGGGTACTAACTAGAAAGTTTTTGCTTTTTATTTAAGGTCAAGAATATGGGTAATAGCCAGCGGAAGGGACGATCTGATGCCAAAGTTAGATAGCCTTAATAAAAGCTATAGACTTTGTAGCGATCATTTTGAAAAGAAAATGTTTGTAAACAAAGCTGGAAATAAACTAATTCCTGATGCTGTTCCAACTATTTTCCCATCACTGGAAGGTTCCTCGCAATCAGATCACAACTATACTCACCTACCATTGCAGCAGTTGAGCGGTGATATTCTTTTAAAAACATAAATAAAAATTTTAAAAAGATTAATAAAAATAAGTTAATTATATGGCGCCATGCATAAAATTTTAAAATGTATGTTCTTGTACAAATATTTTTTTAAAAGAAAATAAAAATATGTACTTGTTATCTAAAAAACGTGTTTTTTATATTCTCCACCAAAAACACCTGACATATTAAAAAGAAATGCTTTAACAAATGAATAAGTCAACAATTAAACAATTTTTTATTTCCTAAATTCATCCAAATACGTTCCCGATACAACATAGCCGAAAATTCGCAAATATTCCTAATCCGACCCCGACTTCTAAACCGAAGTGACATAAGCAAGGTCAAATTTCTATTTTTAGAAAGGGGCGGGAGTAATACTGCTGGTTATTTTATATGCTGTGGTCTGAGTATGTAGGTATGGTTAGTTAGCCCAAGGCTAGAACTAAAAATTAAAATAAATTTAAAAATGTGAGTGAACATAGGCTATTTCACCGATTATTTTTTTCGTATAACTTTTAACCAATTAGAACGTTCAATTTAGTTAAGTTACCTCGTATAATTTCGATAATACCTGATTTATACATAGAGTAGCTCCACCAATCAAAAATATTTACAATAATTTCATTTCCGTAGTAACCACATCGACAACAATACACTAACTAACAGGACCGTCAAATTTTGACGTTTATCAATAATTATTTTAAAATGAGTCGAATTAATAAATTGTTGATATTTACTTAATTTACTCAAAAAATAATTGTATCAAATACAATACGTACTTCAAAATAAATACGGTTATACATCTCAAACTTCCTGCATAATTACAAATCGTGTCAGTTTGACAGAATTATCCTCCCGCTTCGCGGTCGGATTATTTAAACTGTCAAACTGACACTATTTATAATTATGCAACAAGTTATCGATGTATAACCTGATTATTTTGAAGTACTTATAGTATTACTACTGATTATAGCGCATGTACTGATATACGAAATAAGTAGAATGGAACAACTGGTGTGAACTTAGCAGACCAAACTTGGTAGCCAAACTGGCGAAGGTACCCGAATGAACAGCGGCGTCGGTCTCAGCTTAATACATTTTATTAAATTAATATTGCGGTAATTATTAAGTAAAAAGTAGAAGCAAGAATATTTTAAACAACTATAAACCTTAAAATAGATATTAAATCAGATATAAGAAAATTTGTATTGCAGAGAAATGAGAAAATAAGTCATTTCAAGATTTTGATATATCGCGGTCAACAAACAATCTAAAATAACTCCAAAACTAGAAATACTATCAAGTTAATATTTTTACAGAATCTATACATAAGGCTCATTAACAAAATTATATTGTCAATGTATCGCAAGCCGTCAAAGAGTAAGAAACCATTAAAAATGTAAAAAAATCTTTTAAAAATGTCACAGCTGTCAAAAAACTATCTACAATAACTTCATAACTAAAGATACTATCAAGTTCATTCATATTTTAAAAAGAATAAGTGTATACATATCCATATTTAACAGTGATACTGTCAATTTATCGCAAGCCGTCAAAGAGTAAGAAAACTTTAAAAATAATAAAAAGAAATATAAAAATAATACGTCTGTTAACAAACTATCGGCAATAACTCTATAACTAGACATACTATCAAGTTCATGTTTTGATAATATATACTCTATACATATTCACATTTTATAATGGTACTACCAATTCTCGTAAGCCGTCAAAGAGTAAGAAAAAATTAAAAATATAAAAAAAAACTACAAAAAAAAAACATATGTCAACAAATTATGTACTATAACTCCACAACTCTGTTTTTTACTAGCTTTTTCAGGAGACCCAACGAAATTAGGACAAGACAAATCTATACTTACAATTACCGACTAAAAACAACTAAAATTCCTTAATTATACCTATAGGGCAAGGAGTGAGGTCGGCCATATTTAGCAAAGTCAAAATATTTAAACCACGCATGGTGGAAAAATACAGATGAAGCGGTAAGCGGTACGAAATTCGGTCAGTCTTGCGCATGATGTTACTTTCGAAGTAGATTTTTATTTTGCCTATGTCTTCAATGTTAAAAAGCGAATTTTTATGTTACTAATATTTTTCTGATAGTGCTTAGAGCTTTATAGATGTATTTATCTTAAAATTTAATATTATTTGTATACATCAAGATGTCTTTTTAGTAATTATTGATAGGTATTAGTCAATTAATTTCTAATTAAATTGATAGTGTAATTGATATAAAGTTAGGTTATGTCATATTTTTGCTGTATTTGAAAGATAAAAAAAAATAGTTTCCAAATATATTATTATTATATTATTGTTACCCACATTAAAATCTACTATTTTAGGAAGTGTAGTGTATAGCTACAAGAACTATTCGCGAAAAACAAAGGGAACAAACATTAGGTATTTTGGTTTTCGAAAACAGACGTATTTAAAGCATGCTTGCAGGAGAAAACATACAAATAACCTGAAGAATGGTATGGTTTTTGCAAAACTAAATTGAATTATAATCATTTTTGTATGTGATATTTTGTTTCGTTTTTAAGTTTGTATTTTTCTACACATTTTTTAAAGGACAGTTTTGAAATACCCTCACAACAGAGGCTATAAAACTACTCACCTAAAACTGGCAGAAATTTAAAACCAACAGCAGTTTCTACTGAAAATCTACTAGTTAAAAAAAAGACACAATTGTCTGCAGAATGCGATGATAAATTAATAAGGCAGACAAAAAGATATCGACAAACCTTTATTGATAGCTTTGTTAATATTTCAGTATCTCCAGAACTAGAAACGTAGGTACGAATTTACCTTTTTAACAAAAAATATTCTTAATGTGTAAATTGTATATGGTACCTGTGGCTTCGAAATGAAAATTACATAACTTAGCATGTAGAACTAATAAATATTAAAAGAAATTAAATAGAAATGTTTAATTAAAATTCATTATTTTTATTTCAGTTAACTCTATATAATTGTTTTAGATGTGACCGCCAAAATGAACTTGTTATTTTAGAGAAAACTATTAAAAATCTTCGTGAAGAACTAAAAGAAATAACTAAAAATACACCAAATCAAATATAGATTTGCTCCTGCAGAAGTGTAACAGAAAAATCCCACTCCTAGAACTCCACGAGCCAAATAAATATATATTATAATGTGTCAAGCAAGATAAAAAGTAAACCTTATCTATCAACAATTTATAAACATTATTAAACATGAATAAACCAATTCCAAAAACACCTCTGTGCTTTTTATTAAAATAAAATATATTATGCCAAGTGGTTTCTATTTATTAAATACATAAACAGGTTTATCAGCACATAACCGTACAAATTAGGTAAGACATTAATAATTATCCTATAAAAGTTACTACTATTCAGAGCCTTCAAGCTGATTATTTAAGAAAATCCACAACTAAAAAAATATCCTGTTAATTTCTTTTACTTTAAATTTATGGTCCTGACTTTGTTAACATTTTATTTTATTTATATAAGGGACATTTAAATCCTAGACGTACCATCATCCTATTCATGTTTTGTGGTGGAAGAATGAAGAATTCAGTTTCAGATGAACACTATAGGTATCTTGTTTATCCTCAAGAAAAGTGCATATAATATATTAAGTTAAAAGAACACAAAATATTTTTTATTTTGAATATCTTTGCACAAGGGTCCAATATCTGCCTATAGTGAGTTTGCTTGGCATTTTCTTGTATTATTGAGCATAACTTGATGTGATTTATCAGTTGTTATTTTCTATCTAAATATATATTTTCAGTTTTACAATAATTATAGAACTAGGAAATAAAAGAATAACATCTTGAAAATCATTACAAAATGTGGAACGGTTGTAATTGTCTTCATAATTATTAATTTTTGAATAATAGGTCTTAGTTTGTAAGTTCATCAACCCCTTCCTATTTTGGGAGCATCACAAAATAATCAAATATGTGTCTCAAGTCTCTTTTTTCTATGTGTTTCATCAATTTATTTTTTTTAAAGCACTCAAAAACTAAAGTAGTAAATCTTCCTGGTTTAAGTTGTAAATCTTTAGTCTTTAAGAGCTACAGTAAAAATTTCAATTGTTTTCTTAAAAAATTTTTTTTAGTATTAAATCTTAGTTGTAAGTTTATCAACCTCTTCCTATTTTGGAAGCTTTACTAAATAACTAAATATGTGTCTAAAGTTCCTTTATGTACCTTAAAAATTGTTTTTTTTTTGTTATACACATGATGCTTAGTAATATGAGTATTTACTATTCTCTACCTCACCTTTATATTATGTATGTATGCATGGTTTATACCAGTACAATTTTTTCAGTTTAATGATTTAACTTTAATTTGAACTTTATCTTACCGATGCATGATTGCAATTTTTATATGGTTCAAGTTTGTATAAGAACAAACATGCATATATTATATAACGCTTATTTACTAATTTTCTTATATCTATACAGGGTGTTATTGAAATACACGTACATATTAAAATGGGGAATAGTATGTAATGACCAAAAACGATTGGCACCAATTTTAACTTCAAATTCTAAAATTTAAATATTGGGGAAGAGTCCCCTTTTCCGACCTACTAGTTTCCATATTTAAAGAAGTAAAATAAATCGAAATTGAACTTACCCATAGAAATTGCACTGTTGCCGTAGCAAAACCAATTAATTCAAAATAAAGTTTATTACAGTAATTGTTCAAAATGCCGTCCATTATTATTTACACACACTTGCAATCGTCTTTCCAAAGAACTTTGAACATTAGAAATTAGTTTTGGATTTTGTCGTAGTTCCTCGGCTACCGCATTAACTTTATTGGTTAATTGTTCAACACTATTAATAAGTTCATTATAAACCAGTTGTTTCATGTGACCCCACAAAAAGAAATCGCATGGATTTAAGTCCGGAGATCTCGGAGGCCACTTAGTAGGTCCATTTCTGCCTATCCACTTTTGAGGAAATCTAATGTTCAAAAACTGCCGTACGTTTAAATCAAAGTGAGGAGGAGCGCCATCTAGTAGGTACCACATCCGTTGCCTTAATTGTAACGGTATCTCTTCTAGGAGTACTGGCAAAATATCTTCTAAAAAGTGGAGATATCCTGGCCCATTTAATCTGTTCGGGAGAACATAAGGCCCGATTAAATACTGATCTATTATGCCAGCCCAAACATTTATTGAAAATTTTCTTTGATGCCCAGTTTCCCTAATGGCGTGAGGATTTTCATCACTCCAAATATGCGTATTGTGCATATTGAACACGCCATCACGAGTGAATGAAGCCTCGTCAGTATACAATAATATTTTTAGAAAATCAGGAATATCAACACATTTTTGAATCATCCATTCACAAAACTCCACTCTCTTTTCTTCATCACCTGGATATAAGGCCTGGACTTTTTGGATGTGATAAGGATGTAAACCTTGTTCTTTAAGTGTCCGCCACACAACAAATGAGGACACTCCAATTTCAAGACCTAGTCTTCTACAACTTAATTGAGGCCGGTTTTCAACAGCTTCCAATATTTCTTCTTCGGCCGCCAATGTTCTTTGTGTTCTTGTTCTCTCTCGATCTGCATTGACACTCTCAAATTTTCCATGGTCTCTTAGATGCTGAACAGTTGAAATAAACGTACGACAGTCCGGAATTCTCCGATTTGGAAACCGTTCGCGATACAGGATTTGTGCTTGCCGAGAATTTTCTCCAGCTGCCCCATAAACCAGCACTATCTGTTAGTTCAATATTCGTAAATAGTGGCATCGTAAAAAAATATTTAAAAGTAATCGTAACAACACTTTTTACCAACTTGGAAATGACGCGCTCGTGTTAGCCAGATTCGTAAATCAACTAAAATTTTAATAATCTATAGTTTCAAAAATGTATAGTTTAAAAACAATCATTTATCAAATATTCTAGTTTTTTGATAACGAGGGTAGTAAAAACCAGTCTTCGGAAATAGAAATTAATTCGAAAATCTTGGCAACATGGTTATTTCTTACAAGACTAGTTTTCTTATCATCTGACAAAAACTTGCATATTAATTACTGTTGATGTTTAAAATAGGTAAATAAACCTAATTTATATAGGTCATCCTCAACATATCAG
Source organism: Psylliodes chrysocephalus (assembly GCA_927349885.1). NCBI lineage: Eukaryota > Metazoa > Arthropoda > Insecta > Coleoptera > Chrysomelidae > Psylliodes > Psylliodes chrysocephalus. The sequence goes on from OV651821.1 coordinate 44,423,057, forward strand.
TGAAGTACGTTTGTTTTAGAATTAATTTTCAAAAATTAATAACTCCCTTAATAAGGGGTATTTTTAAAAAATAATATTTTTCTACATTCAGTGGGGATCTGCGCAATACCCAGTTTTAATATGTACGTGTATTTCAATAACACCCTGTATACTAATCTAATAGGAAGTATATATTTTCTTATTTCTTTTTTATTATCATTTTTTTTACAGCGATATCTTGTGTTATTCATTGTATGATAGTGTATAATCATTGTTTATTTATTTTTTTTTGGCAATTTTTAATTTTCTTCTACGATAATTGGTTTAGCAGTGGTATTGGGAGTGCAATGATTTTTGAAGGACCTTTTCCTGCAGTAACCTTTGATTACTGTGCATCTCGGCGGGCAACACTCTTGAAAAGTAATCCATTGATTGTTTCACCTCTTGTATCATTCTAGCTAGTTGCAATAAAAGGAGAGAATATGGAAGTAGTAAAGACAAATTAAAAAAAATGCAAATTAAAATTAAATTTTTTTTTTCCCGGAGGTAGTGGGGTGTAACGGTTGTAACCGTTTTCGTTATTTAGTCCCAGACATTGTAACGGTTGTAACCGTTTTCGCTATTTTAAAACCACCATCTCTACACAAACGTCAATTGTCGTTTATGCCTTGTGTCAAAACTGGGGTTGTCATTTCGATTTACCGCTGTCTTCAAGCAAGTTGAATTATTAAATTTTAATTATCTTTTATCTACTACATCCGATGTACTAATTGTCTTTAATATTTTTAATGACTGTCTGATTTTATAAAGGTAAGTTTCCTACCAATATTTTGTTGAAAATATATATTTATTACAAGAATTTCTTTATTAAAATGTCAAATTTGAAACATAACCTCAACATAACCACACATTGAATTGAATCACACAAGAAATCACATGTTTTGTATAATTTTATCTATTATTTTGTTAGGAAAGAGATACTATGCTTTACTATATTTAAATAGGTTAGATAGGATTTTTCCTATTCATATTAATTTTGGTCTCTCTGAAGCTATTCAAATAATAGTATTAACTTGTGCATTTGATAGTAAAAAGCATTATCTGTTTCCTATATACTCTTCCTGACTCCTTTTTTTATATTTTTACCTTTTTCCTTGTAGCCTGGCTGTATATAGATGGTCCTATAGAAGTTGTATATAGATGGTTTCAGTAGAAGTTCAGTAGAAATTATATCGATGGTTTTATAGAAGTTTATCGAAAAAGATTGTTAGGAAGAACGTTCCAGCTGCATGTGTAGAAATATTGAAACTTAGAAGTTTGGTTCCAGCTACAGAGGTTGTTTCAAGTATTTCAAGAGGTTTAGTTCGAGCCATCCAAAGAAGTGTACGAGATTTAACTTTACCTAAGAAGAATTATCAGTTGGTAATATCCAAGCCTATCATACGAATCCCCTGTACCTGCTTCCTGTTATACCACAGATAAGTTATAATAAATCATTTAAATTTGAATAATTAAGTCTCTGTGAATTAGAATTTGTCGCTATCTTATTTAATTATATCATAAAGGTTAGTGATTTTCTATATTTTCATCATTAATCGCTTGTCAAGTTTAGAAAGTTTAAATATAGTGGCGTCCAACATTCTTTTTCAAAGTGATACGAGTTGTTTAATAACCTGACCCACTCCCCAAATAATAAGAGCTAAAACACTATAAAAATATATAAAATAACAAGAGCATATTACAAATGTAAACAAAGCCATGGAAGTTTTGTATATATATTCTTACACCATGTAAACCACGCGATATATTACAGAAGAGAAAATCGCCATAGCTCTAGTAGGCGACTGCAACAAATAATTATTAGAGAGGGTAGAACAATAAGGTACCGTCTGCGCATATCCATCACGAGTGTAGAAATTATGCATGATTCAACCTTCCACTCTTACGCACGTAAATGACAAGAAGATGTTGCCTGCCCTGAAGCACTGTAAAAAAATTTCAGGATTGGCTTTGTTTAGCGATGATGTTCATCTTCAGCTCTGTTTTTTGTTTGTATTGTGGCTGTTGTAAGCTTTTTTTGCGTCAATTCTTTATTCTTGCTTATATTTGTGATTTTTTGTGTTTTGATTTCGATTTAGTATTAAATTATACTTGTTAATTATTTTCCGATGCACTATTTTATAATTGTTGCACAACATGTTGTGAAACCGTCCCTAAATCTTGTTTACAAAATGTGCAAAACGAAATTGTGCATTTTGTCTATAATTTTCATTGACAGTTATCATGGAGAGGGGCTCCACTTCATTGGACTGCAAGAGCCGCACAACCGTACTGTGGACATTGTGTGTTTTATTTTATATTGATGTGGCAAAGTATGTATTTAAGCGTGACAATATTATAAAAACAACTTAACCAAATTACTTAACCTCTGCGAAAGCAATCAATTAAAATTAAATTGCTCCAGGCCATACAGGTTAGGTAACTTAGTGAAGTTTATAATTTTTCTATTTTTTCTATATTTTTTGCGAAGCAACCCTTGAAGGCCCCACAGGTAAGGTAAATTAGTTAGGATTTTTTTCATTTATCCTATGTTTCTATATTTTTTTGCGAAGCAAACCACGACAGCTCCAGGGTGCAAAGGTTGGGTAAATTTACTTAATTTTTATAATCAAGAAAAACCTAACTAACTTACCTAACTTGTGCTTGTGCGAGACCAATCAGTTAAGTATAAATAGCACAGGTTAGGTAAATTAGCTAATAAAGTTTTTTATTTTTCTCATTTTTATAATTGTTTTTGAGAGGCAAACGACACGCCTCCAGACCACTCAGGTTAGGTAAGTTAGTTAAGTTTTTTTATAAAAAAAATTAACTAATTTACTTAACCTGTACGGGATCAATCAGTTACAATTAACTTGCTTTAGACTGCACAGGTTAGGTAAATTAGTTATGTTTTTTATTTTCTCTTTTTTGTGTAATTTTTATACGAAGCAATCTTCGACGGCTCCAGGCCGCACAAGTTAGGTAAATTAGTTAAGATTTTTTAAATTTTTCTCATTTTTCTGTATTTTTTTTTGCGAGACAAACCGCGACGGCACCAGAACGCACAGGTAAGGTAAATTAATTAAATTTTTTATAAAAAAAGCTTAAAATAATTTACCTAAAATGTCCTATCGGGAGACAACTCGACCTTATTGAAATAATATTTTGTGCGAATTAATCACAATGCTTTATCTCAATGAAAATAAATAACTGTTTAGCTCTAAAATATTAGTTTTTAATTTAACAGTATTGTAAGGATAACCGAGGTATCTACCGTTTGAGATTATCAAAAATTTTTTCCATTAGTACCTAATTTGATAGTAGCTGAGTTTAGTTTCCTCGGTAGTAGGGATTAGACAGACGGTTGCATGGTATCGTTTGAACTCTTTTATATTTTATTATTTTAAATGCTGATTTTCGCTATATTGTCATTTCGATCTAATGCATTTTAGATCTATTGTCTTTTCGATAAACTATATCTTCGATCAAATGGTATTCAATCAAATGTATTTTTTATCAAATGCCATTCCATAAAATGTATTTTTGATCAAATTTCTAATTCGATCAAATGTTTTTCGATCAATTTTCGGAAAACATTTATTATTTCTGAAACAGTTAGGTAAAGGACATAGTACATAAAATATGTCTAGAATTCAAAAATTAAAAAATATACAGTGTTGTATTTAAAATAGGAAAGTTGGTATTGTCCACTTTTACATGACACACCCTGTATAAAAAGTTTAAAAAAAATGCGCGACTAAAAATACCAATCGACGTGTCCATTTATTTATTACCGAATTTATTCAATTTGGCTGTTCCACAGTGCATATGGTGTTGCATATAGTTGAGATATGATATACATTTGAACTACTTACATGCCCAAGGTCCGTATTTCTTCAATAAAGACGTTTCTTCTGTTGGAATGAAGAGAGGAGCCAATATGGCTCTGCTAGCTTGAAGGATGCTCCATATTGAGTCCAGAATGAAGAAAATTAACACCACAAAACCGATCACTGCTAACGGAAGTGTGTAAAAATCCCACATCTTTATCTGCAACATATTAGGAATAAAATAATTAATAATTTACGTTTAGCACTGTATCAAATTAATACTATTTGGTATAATACATAAATAAAGATTCTTTATATTGAGTTAGTTTTGTTCTGCAATTATAATAAAAACTAAGTTAATTTCAAATTAGCCGAATTTTTCATTTATTAGTTTAGTTAAAAAAAAAGTTGTAGGTAAAAATTTCCACTGATATTGATCCTTTTCTAAGTGAGTACCAGGTCAGATAAAAATTATTTAATTAAAATCGTATTACAAGTTATCTATGAATTAATTAATTACCTATGTCAAGTTAATGAATAATTATAGGTTTATTTCCAACAGTTTTGTACCTACCAAATCACAATTATCTGAATAATAATAACAAATCTTGTAAAGATCTGGAAACAAATGTGATGGTACTTAATAGAAGAGTTACTTAAGTATTGCATGAATCGATAATGACTAATTATGTATCATTTCTAAAATTTCCAATTAAAGGTGCGTTTTGCAAGCAGCGATTTTGGCGATGATCGTTGAGCGATAATCGCATAGCGATGATTGCGAATACTGGTAGATAATATTAAAAAAGTACGTTTTTCAACCAGCGACTCTTGCGATGGTCGGTTAGCGATCACCGCTGGGCACTGCTAGATGTTATTTTAAATACTTCCGTTTTCCTATGAGCGGTCATAATAATAGTCGCTAGTGTCGATAGCGGATATGTATCTTCGACCGGTTAGAAAAAGAAGTTACTATTTAAATATCTCCTGGTTGAGAAAATATTAGATGAGGAATTGTTTCAAATATGCACAGAACCAAGAGCAATAAATCACCCCATATTTAAAGTTAGAAATGAAGTGGGATTTTTTCAAAAATTGATCTTTCAACATCTACGTAAAGACAGCAAGATTTTCTGAAATTTTCAGACTTTCAATATCCCATTTCGATTATATTCTCAGCTTGATAAGAGATGACATCAAGAAGCTTTCTTGCATCAGAAATAAGTACCCACTTACACCTGATGAGCAACTAATAACACTAAGGTAAGAAAATAATAGTATATTTTGCAAAAAACATTTAATGATAGCTATTAAGACACGAGTATGAGAATTAGGACACGATTCTTGGCGAGTGTCGTAATTAATACGAGGATCTTATTAGCCAATAAATGTGAGTTTCATACATTATTTTTTCTACTTGATGGTCATAATAATAAAGAAAAATAAGAATATATATTCATTACAGTAAAAAAACAAAAATAAATACAAACCAACACAAACAGACACAAACAAAAGCAAATACAAACAAAACAAAAACAAAACAGACAAATAAACAAAGACAAACAAAATACCAACCAATAAAACAAACAAAAATAAACAAAAACGAACAGAATCAAACAACAAGAAAAATAAGCAGAAACAAACACAATATAAACAAAAGCAAATAAAATCAAACAAGTTTTAACGTCCAATGATGTACCTGATCAAAACTTTTGAAGAGCTAAACTCCTTTAAAATGCATTTAAATTAGTCGCAATTCTAGATAATATCTCTTAAATTCCCTCAAATGTTTTGTAATATCGTGGATTCCCGCAATTTCTTGAAACTTACCTCAAATGTCCACAAAATACCCCTGCCTTATACACTTACTTTCACTGTAGTTTACTCCATGGAATATTATTTCGTTGACTTTCCAATGTCAACCCATATTTTGTCCTCTGCACGTTGATATTTGTACATAGTGTGTTGCAGGCCATAAATAACAGGGTGTTTTGCCACAGCTTCAATAAGTTTTTCGTCTTCTAATGCTAAAAAATTCAGCTTGGGCCTCACGATTTTATCCGACTTTATGCACATAAATGTTCTAAAACACATACAACAAACAGCACATGCGCGAGAACCGTCTGCGTAATTGAGATAGAATTTTATACTTTTACGTTAAATATGTCAAACTCAAGATAGTGGAGCTAGCCAGTTTTAATTAAAATAGATGCCATTTTTGTTAAATAGCTTCATTTAAATGATATAACATCAATTTCAATCAGTCAGTCTTCGAATATAAAATTATTGATTTCAATGAAATCAAAGTACCACTCAAGTCGTCATTTTCATTACACTTTTCCGTCACTACAAGTGTTTCCACATGTCATATCGCAAAATAGGGTTGTCATCTCTACTTTATTCTATTTCGATGGCCTGCATTGAATAATCGTTTACAACCGCGATCATATTTGCCCTAAGATCGCGCGACGAGATAAACCCGCTAGCTTCTATTATTATTATTATCATCGCTCATAGGAAAACGGAAGTATGTAAAGACCGCCTAGCAGTAACCCGCTATGATCGCTGTGCGATTATCGCCCAGCAATCATCGCCACAATCGCTGCTTGCAAAACGCACCTTAAGACAAGAGTAATTTTTTTTTTTAAATATACATTTATAAATTGTTTAAAATTGTCTAAATAACTGCGCTCCTTAGTCTGGAAACAAGTTTCCAATTTGTTAGATAGATAAATATTCTAATAGTTATTTATAAACTAAGGCCCGTAAGTGCAATTTACGAGTCTAGAACACAGTTTGAAAACCGAAGCCCGTAGGATTAAGGTTTGAAAGTGTTCGAAATCCAGAATTAGTTAAGGAATACCTACACCACTGGTAGCTTTCCCTTTCGTTCTACCTGAGAAGAACCGGCATACTGATATATCAGGGATTCCTGGCATTTATCTGTGAAGTACATCATTGTTTGATAAAGACATATTTTGTTAAATATAATTTTTTTCATAATTTATCTATTAATATTACTAACTCGTATTTTTATCAGCATTTATCTTTTATATCTTAGTATTTTTCCAACGCATTATTATACAAACCTAATGTACGTTGATATTATGTTCTTATTTTGTAACCTGCTATTCTAGAATAAAGTCGTTCTCTAGTTTATGAGTTATTCAAAATAATTAACCAAAAACCTTAAAAATATGTAATTAATTACACTTACGAGCCGAGTGTCAAACGACATTTTTCATTCTACTAGCGATATTACAACTTTTAGGGAAATTAATTTAAAATAAAAAATGTATATTTCATAATCTGTCAAACACATTTATATTCAATAAATTTTTATAAGAAAGTATAATATCTATAATAAATTTTATTTTACTGAGGCCCTTCCTATGGCCTCAATATTGCAGTCGTGCAGACGAAAAAAATTTCTTACCCCCATTTTTTAAAACTTTTTTCATGTTTCCGATCATTCTGAGTACGAAAATGCAAAAAAAAATTTCGTCTGGTCGTTTGTGTGCATGTATGCCGGCACAATAACTCTAGAACTAAGGTTCTGATTGACTTACGGTTTTGATTTTCTTGAATAATTACTTCTACCTTAGAACCCTATTGATTTTCAGATTTTTCGATTTATCCTAACTACTTTAATATACATTTTATTAAAATCCGCCTATTCAATTCTAATGTGACAATTTTATGTATTCCAATTATTTCTAACGTCAACATTCCTAACATTCTCAACATTCCATAAATTGCAAACATTCTCTAACCACCTGTCAAACAACAGCTGCTGATAGTAGAGGTGAAATTTCTAAGGCGGGTTGCGATCTTCATACTTGCAACCATAGCCATTTTGAAGGGTATTTTTATTCGAAATTAGTCGCCCCTAGCCACAAAAACACCTTCATCAAATTTACTGGCTCTCTGTCGGAACCCCATAGAATAATTAACCGGCTATTTTATTTGGCAAAAAGCAGAATAATGCTTGGCTTACGGCCGTATTCACCATTATTATTATAACTCTCTGATAGCTAACAGCCTGTTACGACTTATCAGTCTGATAGTGATTTTCCGTATTCATCATGAAACATGGAGCATCTGTTTATTAACAGTCTGTTAATAAAAAATAACTAGTTTCCTATGTTGGTAATAACTTGACTCTAACTTCGGTTTGGTTATTTTTTGATTATTTTTGACACTTTTGAATGAACCGTTTGCCAAGAATCCCATTTATTGCAGTGTTATTATATTTTATTTTTTGATTCAAGTTTCTATAGCGTTCCTATCTTTTATTATTAGTAGTTATTAGTGTTCCTGGTGTTTCGAGTTTTATTAGTTTAGATTAGGAGATTAGGTTAAATAGTGTTTGTAGATATTTTATTATTATTGTTTGGTTTGGACTTTTATTAGTTTAAGTTATAATGGAAAAAGAAATTAAAAGATGTGCCAATTTTACTAGTCGTGAAAAAGATATTTTATTATCTTTAGTACAAAAATATTTTAAATGTTTAGAAAACAAAAAAACCAATGCGGTATTTAACAAACAGCAGGAGTGCTGGGAAAAGCTGGCCTGGGAGTTTAACTCAAGCCAAACGAGTGGTTTCAGGACAGGGATGCAATTAAAAAGTCTGTACGAGCAAATGAAGAAGCTTGCTAAACAGCATAAGTCAGATGAAAAGGTAGTTATTAATTTATATTTTGTTTTGCACTTTTCTGATAATAGAATTTTTTTTAGCTTGAAGTTTTTAAAACTGGAGGAGGCAATTACACCTCAAAAGTAACTAGTCAAGATGAAAAAGTGTTAAGTATGTTAGAAGAAAATTTTTTCACTATTCCGAACAATTTTGATTCAAACGCTGCAGAAAATGTAGCTGGACCAAGCCGTATTCAACCAATGATGGTGGATATTGAAGATACAAACGAGAATATTATGGTAATTTACGAGGAGGATGAAGAGGAAGCATTTTTAGAAAATGAAATAAATTTAAAAAGAATGGAACATAAAAAGGAGATTAAAGGAACTGATCAAACGGAAACCATTGAAGAGGAACCAGTACCCAAAAAACAGAAACTTGATGATGCAAAAACACCACAAAAATATAAAAAATCAATGCCAAGTTTGATAAAAAATAGATTAGAAATTAGTGAAAAAAAATTAAATATCCTGAAAATTATGGAGGAAACAGAAAAAGAAAATTTAAGAGGAAAAAAAATTGATAATGAAATTAAAGAAATAATAAAAGAAAGAGAATTATTAGAATTAAAAATTAAAAAAATAAAATTTAATGAACTTAAAGCATAAAATTCATACCAAATTGTAAAATAGTATTTTGTTAAGGTTTTACTTAGGTATATGGTTTTTTTAATAAAGATTTTAAAACATTTATTTATTGATAAAAATATTTATACTACAGATTTTAGGCCAACAGTTATTAGTTTTTTGATAACATACTATCAAAGCACTTGTAAATTTTTAACTCAAATCAAACCACCCCACACTTAACCTTCATTTTTAAAATTGCATCCCAAATATAAAATTTAAAACTATCAACTAATACAAATTAAAAACTATACAAAAAATAAATAAAATGTCCTGTATACCTAAATTATTATAAAAAAACTGTATTAATAAGTGTATCCCTGGTTGCTGAATTTTCTTGGTTTTGAGGATGACGAACATCATAAGGGACAACTCCTATTTCTTCCCAATCATGTTCTGCAATCAGCTGCTCATCTATATCGTCTTTTTCTTCCAAGCAGAGGTTATGCAAAACAGCTACTGCAACAATTATTTGGCATACCAGCTCTTTATCAACTCTCATGCCCATTGATAAACAAGGAAATCTTCTTTTCCAGACACCAAACAATCTTTCTACTGGATTTCTTGTTGAAATTTGAGCTCTGTTATAACGCTGCTCTGGTAGAGTCTGTGGAGTTGCTAAAGGTGTCAGTAAATATGCCTTGCATGCATATCCTCCATCTCCAACAAGACTGAATGGGGAAAATTCATTGTTTTCAAACCGTCTTCTTATGTGAGAATCATTAAAAATAGTTGAATCATGAACAGATCCAGGCCATCGAGCTACTACATCATTAATTTTAAGATTAGCATCACAAACAACTTGAATATTAATACTGAACCAACCCTTTCTATTTCTGTACACTTCTGGTACATTTCCTCCAGGCGATTGTATTTTAATGTGTGAGCAATCGAGAGCTCCAATTATTCCCGGCAGTCCTCCAATATTAAAAAACTCTAAAACATTTTCTCTTTTTTCCTCTTCTATTATGGGCATTTTAACAAATTGTGGACGCAATGCAGCTATATATCTTGTTACTTTGGTCACAATTCTCGATACAGTTGACTGAGAAACATTAAAATGGTCACCAATGTTTATTTGGAAACTGCTTGTGGCATAAAACCTTAAACAAATTAATATCTGGTTTGTTTTCGAGATTGGAATATTTTTATTGTTCACTGGTTCTTGTATTTCCACCAATTCAATAAGTTTGTGCAAAGTATCTTTATTTATTCTAAACCTTTTTTTAAATTCAATATCGTCTAGGTCTAACAAATTATTTCGAGGTTTTATAACTCTGGGTCGTCGTGGAATGTCGTCTTCACTTTCTGATGAAGACGATAATAAATTATGAAAGTCTATTCTTTCCATACTAAAAATATATTTTTATAAATCTTTAACGTGTTTTTGATAACTTTTTAATAATTTACAACACTCAACAAAAACAATAAATGACAATAATTTACTGTCATATGTCATAAGGTATCAGGGAGTTAAGTACTTAACTGCTCAAATTCAAGCAGTTAACTTTAACTCTCTGATAGCCGTAAAATATGGTCGGTGAATACCAAAAAATAATTTAACTGACTGATAAGCTACTTAACAGTCTGTTAGCCTGTTAACTTCTGTTGGTGAATACGGCCGTTAAACAAATATAAAAAAATCTGTAAAGTTAGCAGATATATTAAAATTTTCATTTTAACTACAAATAAGCATTGAAGGATGAGGTATAAAAAAAAATTACACTTGAATCTGTACTACATTCAGCAAATTAAATTACTGCCCTGCACTCCTTGGCTGTCAATAAACTGTGATGTGTGAATGGCTCTTAAATGTCAAATAATTTAAAAATGTATGCTTCTTTTGATATTTATTGCAAATAGTTTGTAGTGTATCTCAATTCAAGCTTTCCATAAATAAAGGTACAGCAAGACAAATAATATAATGTTTTTATACAAAGCGCTTTTTTATTATATAAAAGAGAGGATATACTGCTGGTTTTTTGTAGATTATTTTAATTATACAGTTTTGGATTACATATTCAATCAGCGAATTGTAAATAATAATTAGTAAATTCCTAGTCATAAATTTCCTTAATTCATAAAATTTAAAAATGAATCTTCTTACGTTGGTATTTTAATGACGTAATGTGATCAGCCCATTTTAAATTTTGATCAATTATGATACCGAGGTATTTTGTTGTGTTTTTCATTTTAATTATAAAGTTGTCATTTATTTATATGTTAAAAGAAGGCCTTTGTAAATTACATTGCTCTCCATGGATCTACTTTAACACAAAAATAGTTGCTATAACCTATCGTCGCAAAACCATTAATAATTTAAACATAGTAAGTAGTAAAATTAGGTAAAACGAGGGGCAAAATAACAATAAATTAAGGGAAATACTTAAAAAGGGCAGGTTTAAAGAGAATTATCACAAGAAAATATATCCGTTCTGTTTATTTATCAAGTATTGTTTGAGGTTACTTTTAAATACATTTGTTGTTTTTTTTTTTAATTTCTGTGGGCCTCAGTCTTGATAAGGTGGGAACCACCATTTTAGCGTCCCTCGAATTGAGATATTCATTTTAGTTCGATATTTTGTTTAATAAATAGCACAACTTAGCTTCGTAGTTAGAAATTTCATCCTCGTCATCTTTCAAATTATAGAAGCGACACTAGTTTGCACGTATGAAAGATTAATATAATTTTTTTTATAAATGCATCATATTCCACTTAGTTTACTTTTATTTTTCCATTTTATTAATAAAAATATGTCTAATACTAAACAAATAAAATCACAGACTCGATAATTAATTATTGACACATGAAGCGTAAATGTTTTAAAATCACCTTAGGATAACATATTACTTAAATAATTAGCGGGCGCTTATATGAGATCAATTTAAATTGTATTTTTAGGTTTATTCATTCGCTCTGACTGTTTTCTCTTGTTATTCCTAATCTTTGACATTGATTGTAAAATGAGGCATATTCATTTGGTAAGGGTCGTTTTATTCATTTAAAAAATTAACTTGTAAACAAAGGTTTGTATTAATAGTTTTAGTTTACTACATATCTACTTCATTTTTTCACGCAAGCATGAACTGTAGCGTAAACCTTAGATTTAAGGTTCCCCACAGAACAAAATCTAAAGGTGTGAGGTCCTGTGACCGAACTGGCCATTTTAACAGACCTTGTCGTCAAATCCATCTACTACGATATTCCTCATTTAGATAATGTCATACTGTACTATAATAGTGAACAAAAGCGCCATCTTATTTGAATTGTATTACCAAGTTACCAAATTCATCTAGATTGTCTTCCAGAATTTTAAAAATTAACAGCTCATTTTCTTTTTATAACATCTCGCGATACATTTTACTGGTTGAGTTAGAATTCAAAAAACAGGACAATTATGTTATTTTACAAAATATCTGCTCAGATATTTGCATTTGATGGAAATTATGTTTGTTTTCCACGAAATATGTGGAGATTTATGTCCACAATACTTCACACTTTGAGTATGGAACATTTCCATTAAGAAAAAATACTTTCACCACTAAAACAAATTACATTACATAGTCTGGCTGTTGGCCAATTTTAGTGGACATATTTTCGCAGAATGTTCTACGGTTGGTGTCGTCATCTAAAAGTTGATGCATTATTTTTAATTTGTATTAGTGAAATTAATTTTTGGTCAATTGTACTTTGACTGACTTCACAGGTTTATCCTCATCCGTTGAAGAAATAACGTTTATTATCACTTCTATTACTAATATCAATTTATTTGTCATTACTATGAAGACTAGAGATAAAGAGACGAATCGACATACTCAAAATACGGTCCCAAAACACGCATGCTAATTGAGCTTTTATAATTAGGCGCATGTGCTAATACTGCACACGGTGTTCAAAATACATGGCTTCTTATGGGAATTATACATAATTTTGATAAAATAATAAAAATAAACTTGTTTATAGCTAAATGAAGCATAGAACATACTGTTGTATTTATTTCTAAATAAGTCTTGCATTTTTAGATAATAAATTATTTAATTTTATCTATATAAAATACAATTTAGGTATGTATGACCAAATTCGAAAAGGTTTCTTAAATGTTGAAATTTGATAAGTACAATTTTGTGGCAAAATTTTTTTTGAGTTGAACCAATATATAGTTTTAAGAGTAAAATAAAACAAAGTTAACAGATTTTTTATTGTTGTAATGCAAGTATAAAGGAAGAATTGGGAATTTACATGGTATTACCTCATCCTTTAATTTCAGCTTTCCCCTTTTTATTTTGCTAACAGTACCATCAGTAAAAATAGTCTCATAATATTTGATAATATCTTCTAAAAAGTAACAGCATTATCTCTAGAAAGTGCTTTATCGGCACTAGTAACGATATACAGTATGGTTCAAATGAAAGGTATAAATTCATTATAATGGAAGTAGATAGTTTTTCGAAAAAATGCTCGGACAGGTCAATTTTGTTTACTCAAAGCGCAATTTTTTAAATAGAATTCAGTTTTTCCCCACTTCCCAGTTTTGGGCAGTGACGTCATTGACAATTTTTTTAAATAGTAACCCCAATTTTTTTTTCTTGATTTTGTTAGATCTTCCAATTTCTTACTCGGAAACATAATATTTGAAATATCTTACATAACAATTTTTTTTGAATAAAAGTCATTTAAAGATCAGACACATAAATTTTATTTTATTTTGAGAACACAATAAATGAATAAAAGATAATTTTTTGTAATTAAGTGCTTAATCAAACAAAATAAAAATAATAATATTATTATTATTAATAAAAATAATAATAAAAAAGAATTTGTAAAATATTATTATTATTATTATTATTATTTTTAGATAAAGCACTTAATTACAAATAATGTTTTATTTATTTATTGTGTTTCAAAATAAAATAAAATTTATGTATCTGATCTTTAAATGAGTTTTATTCAAAAAAAATTGTTATGTCATATATTTCAAATATTATGTTTCCGAGTAGGAAATTGCAGGATCTATCAAAATCAAGAAAAAAAATTAGGGTTACTATTTAAAAAAATTGTCAATGACGTCACTGCCCAAAAATGGGAAGTGGGGGGAAAATTGAATTTTACTTAAAAAATTGCGCTTTGAGTAAACAAAATTGACCTGTCCGAGCATTTTTTCGAAAAACCAACTACTTCCATTATAATGAATTTATTCCTTTCATTTGAACCATACTGTATATGCTGCCATTGTTCTAAAGGTTTAGTATCCTATAAAAAACATTTACAATGACACAATTGTGCTGCAAAAAAATAACAGTAGCAACTCTTTATCTAACACTAAAACTCTATAAAAAATTAATTTTGTTTTCTAGTACGTTAAATTTAAAGCATAATTATTGTTGTTTGTAAGTCAGCATCTGCATCTAAAATTTTATATTATAGAAACTTTTAATAAAATAAACTACAGTTTCAGTTTCAAACATTTATTTACACAGTTTTAAAATATTTACAATTTCAAATATTCACAATACATATTTATAGGATTTCTTCGCGCTTTGTCTTCTGCCGAAGTGTTCCTATTAGCCCCTATGGGGCCGTTACCGATGTCATGGCTTTATGTATCGTATCAATTTGTGTTAAATTACATTTAATATGACTTCTCCTTGCTGAAGTCAGCATAATAAGTCAACTAAGAGGGGCTAACTAGACAATATTTGATTACGTGTTGTAGTTTTTGTCTGATTTTAATTATGTCTTATGTTCCCTGAAAAACTAGTCTGAAAAAACAGGGTTGTCTTTGTGAGTGTGTACGTTGGGTGGTAGTTTACGTGCATGTTTAATCAAATCACTCAACTGCACAGTGATTTCCCCGTCCAGAACAGGGACCATGGCAAGCCAAAGCTCCCGCAACTGGACGATGACGTCACCGTGCAGTCTTCCGTCCGACTACTTTTGTCAAGAAGTTGGTTTTGTGATTTGATTATTCAGTGTTGTCTTGTTGTTATGGAGGAATGTACGTCTTTTTCCTGTCTACCTGTCTCGTGTGTATATTGTCAGTGCACTATGCAGACATCCATGTCTCCTGTCTGCACCATCTCTATCAGATATTGTTAAAATGTCCTCTAAGATGTTGTTAGGGAGGCAAATAAAATAAACTACACTTCGTAAGATACATATTGTGACTAGTTTACAATAAATATTATATTTAGACATGAATACATTATTTTACTTACATTGGAAGCTTTGAAAATATTGAATTGATTTTTTCTTGTATTTTATTTAGTTTTACATTTAATTTTTATCCTGTTTTACAATCGGGAACAACGTAAATCTTGCTTTGATGTTTTTTGTCACTCATGTTACTTGTACTGAGGTACTTTTTTCACATTATTTTGATTCTTTTCACCAATTTTTTAAAAAATCACTTCATTTTCGCGAACTTTATAAAAAGAAGGACGGAAATTTAAAATTTGACCATTACCGATTCGCCTCCTTTTCTCTAGTCTTCATAGTAATTACTAATTTTTGGGATCATGAACACTACCTGGGGCTCGATTCTCGAGTTCATTGGAAAATTTTCCCATGGGAAAAGATTCCACTACTCTCATTCCCATGGTAATAGGTTATGTAATTCTCGAACTTGTCGGAATAGACATTCCCATGGAAATAGTAGTTTCACGTATGTCTGATATTAATTCCACGAATATTTCCAAACAACCAATAACATTAAAGGTATTTTCAAATTTATTGTTGGCATTATTTGTATTTGTTGTGGTTTTTGGGTAACTGATTACCTGCCGAGTCTCCGCGCTGCAGAAGGTATCGTGCCGAGCAATCCCTAGCATGACCGAGGAACAAGTGAAAATATTCGATTATGTATAATTAAAACTTGTCGAGTTATTCTTAGTTTTTCTTTGCACATGTTGAAAACAGAAAAAGTAGCTTTTGTATGGAAGAGCAACGAAAGTTTCGAGAAACTATTCTTTCGTTAGCGGAAATAATAAAATTTTCGAAAAGGTCTTGTTAAATTTATTACAAATTTCTCACTTTGTCAGTCCCTTATAGAAGCTCCCACAATTTATAACTGATTTAAGAAAATCAGTTCATACAGTTTCTTAGTAAAAGAGAAGTAAAAATAATATACCTACATAAATAAAATAATATCAATCTATAAATACGCCAAAAAAATGTTTTAACTACAACTTCACCAAAAATCCAAGATATCCAATAATATTTGGTTATTCTTTTGTCAAATTTTCGACTTTGATGCGCAAACTCTAGTACAATTCCCATTGGAAAACACAATTTCCAATGTTCGTAAGCAGGGGAATATTTTCCCATACTTCTCATTGGAAAATATTCCACCGCTTATGTCGAGAATACGAAAACTGAATTCCCATGGGCAAATTTTATTTTCCCATGCGAATAAAAGTCGAGAATCGACCCCCTGTTGTTAATTTATTAGTTCTCAATATAGAGCGATCGAAGAACTTCTTATTTAAAATACGTTCCGCTGCCTGTAAATTGTTTCCACTTTAACCAATTATTAAGAAAGCTGTTATTTCGTCAGCTAGCACACGCAGGTACCATTTCGCTTATGTAGACACTTAAACGTCCTGTTTAACAATAATTAAACTAATATTTTACCATCCATACAAGTTACTAATAGTGCATTAACTTTCAGATGTCCACTGAAGTTAGCTGACAGCCAGACTATGTAAAAACAATTTAGTTTTCAAAAACTAAATGTCTGGGCAGCATTTTGGGAAAGCACATAGTTGAGCTTTTTTTTTAAATTATAACATAACCGATGAAGGGTATCTTTCTGTATCTGTAAGCTGGGGATTGTAGGATGCTCCACAGCACTTAGGTTTTATAAGACCCATTTTGCAACCTTCAGGGACATATAGAACCTGCTTCTCAACTTGTAAATACCTGCTGATTGTCGTTAAGAGGTGTGTCCTGCAGGTTATCAACTCGTCAAAAATCTGGTGTTTGGCGCTAAGAGGTGTCTACAGACAGCCATCTTCTCAGCTTGTCAACATCCTGCAGGATATTAAATCATCAGAAACAGGCTAGTTGTCGCTGGGGTGGTGTCTAGAGCTAGCCAGCTTTTTAGGTTAAAATCCAACAAGTTATTAACGTCACCGAGAGGTGTATCCAGATGACCCATTTTTGAGAAGTGACCATTTGGTATGCTTCTACGACCCCGATAGCAAATTCCCGAGTAAAAATATCTGGAAATGTTAAATAAGGCAAACGAGTCGTTAATTTTTGACATTCTGAAAGACAGTCCAGATGAATTTGGTAACTTGGAAATAACGTTCCAAAAAGATGGTACACACTATTATGGTGCAGTAAGATCTTATCTAGAAGAGGCCTATCAGGGTAGATGGAATGTACAATGAGGTCCGATATAATGGGCAGCTTTGTCACCTGATCATACACCTATAGATGTTTATTCTCTATGAGTACTTTAAATCTAATGCTTACATTAGAGTTCCTCATATCATTGACGATTTAAAACAACGAATTTTTGAAGAATGTAAGGGATACATTTGACCGAGTACGACAAGAAGTAAAAAATAGTATTTTTTACTGTCGGGAAGTAGATGGAACACATTTTGAACAGTTATTAATTAAATACGAAATTATAATTTTAGTGAGATTGGTAATATTTCTCTAGTTCACCAGTATACCAAAGGTATTAGAATGAACCTACTTGAATTATTTGAAATTAACAGAGCTCTTAAAGATCCTAATCCAAATTATATTTCAAAATTTAGAATTTTTTGAAAATATTTACAACTCATTTTCAGGTTAACAATAGCATTCTTCTTTCTTGGTAAAATTATTTAATTTTTCAAAATATTTAGCATTTTATTACTTAGAGATTTTCTTTTTTAATATTGTTTTGTTTAGGTTAAAGGTTAGTTTGCTTATTATAAGTATTTTTTTAGACATTCTTTTATACCATTTGACCTTTTTCTCATATTTCATTTTATATTCATTTAGATTAGACAATATTGACAACTACAATTTTCAATTTAACCTCTTTGTGACTTTCCATTTTTAGATTGCCTCTTCCATTTATAAGTGTGTTGATGAGCGATCTAAGTGTGTTGATGAGCGATCTGTCGAAGAATAGGAATGGTAACACCCTTTCTTTACAATTATCTACCAACTTTCTTTCTGAAGATATTGACCCGAGTTCCGGGACTTGCTACCAAAAAAAC
This sequence comes from Psylliodes chrysocephalus, assembly GCA_927349885.1. Taxonomy (NCBI): domain Eukaryota; kingdom Metazoa; phylum Arthropoda; class Insecta; order Coleoptera; family Chrysomelidae; genus Psylliodes; species Psylliodes chrysocephalus. Next base: position 44,441,447 of record OV651821.1, read on the forward strand.
CATGCAAAAAGCAATGCTTCCTTTTAATGCGTTACGACACTCCCTGTATACGGAAAATGAAGTTTACTATTACCACAGTTAACCCACCTACAATGTAAGTTCAGAAAAGGAAAACCTACTATAAAATGGAACAAAGTTTTCGGAACACCTTGTATCTTGGTCTCGAGCGATCGGCAGTGGCAATTTTCGTCGAGTGAGAATGATATGAATTTACGCGGTGTTTGGACAGCGAAGGCGATGGTGATAGAAAAGATTATTTTGAGTTTTGCCAAAGCCGATCAAAACGGTGTATGAATTATTTTTATAGAAAACGTCAGACTTCGTTCAATAATTGGATAAATAAAAGAAAAAGAAACTAACATGAAATGAAAAATACTGGGCGCTTCTTAAAAGAGATTGCCAACGGTTTCCCACTAAGGGATGAAATAAAATATCCTGTATATGAATCAAACATTTTTCACTTGTCGGACGGGTGTCTCCAACTAATTGTAAATAAAAAATAATATGCGGTTTCCTACCTTAGAAAAATAAACGGGGTTGTTCAGCAGTCTAACAATATCACGGTCACTCACTAGTCGGTGGAGAAGAGAGAAGAGCTTACGGTTGCCGGAAATCAAGAGGGCGTAATTCCCAGATGTGATCGAATTTATGCTTTTTCGCTGAGCAAGACTGAAGACCGGTAAGCCCGAGTGGGGGATACCACCACTACGGCCGGCTTTTTACAATTTAAAAATAAAAAAAATGTCCTTCTAGTACCTTGACAAATAAAAGTAGATAATTGGTACGAAATCGACTCTACAAAATGCCCATTCGGATTTCGGCAAATATAGGAATATTTTAACCTACGAGGGTACTCACAATTGTTGAAAAACGGTAATTCCTAAGAAACAGAAATACGGGGGATCTTCTACATGTCCTCAGGCGGGAATTAATTGAAATATACATTTTTTTAAATTAAATAAAAATAAAATTGACTTCGTCACAGTCTACAGGGAGGGGTGCTATCACCTCTACTGTGGAACATGGTCCTCGACACTCTCATCAGCTACCTCAATAATGACAGTCATTACACAATAGCGTATGCAGATGACTTGGTCATTCTGCAAAACAGGGAATTTTGAGAACATACTCTGTGGAAGAAGCAAGTAGCTCTCAAAATTATAGAACAGTGGTGCAAGGAGCATTCACTATCTATCAATCCCAAGAAGACAGAAATGGTCCTTTTCACAAAGAAAAGAATGAAAACGGAATTAATACTTCCAGAACTCCTAAACACAAAGCTAAATTTTGCAACAGAGGCGAAGTACCTAAGTCTCGCCTTTTACAACAAGTTAACATGGAACTCATGGAACTTAGAAAACAGAGTCAAAAAATACATTGCTTAAGAACAACGCCGCCAAACTGTGGGGCGCACCTGGGGTTTCTCCCCCAGAGTCGTCGCATGGACTTACACGACCATCATAAGACCTATGCTAACATACGGTGCAGTTGTGTGAGTACCGAAAACCTAAAAACTGGCAGCTATTCGCAAATTAGAACAAATTCAAAGAACGGCATGTCTCAACATAACAGGAGCTATGAAAACTACATAGACCAAAGTATAGTATTCAGCTTGCAGTAGTAATCATAACTCACTTAATGAATTACAGCACTCGCCTATGGCTCGTGTTGCAAACTTCATCTGCGTGAGTTATTACCTACATTACCGCTCGTTGAATAATATACTATTTTTTATGTTTCTTTTATTTTATAAGTTAGTAAAAGTCCTAAATTATATTTTAAAATCAGTTATTATGTATTAATAACCTAAAATATTTTTTTAAATTCGTAGATTTTCGTTAGCGGGTCGTAGAAAAATTATCAAAAAAAAATTCGGACTCCAAAATTTCACAGAACATTTAATCTTCCTGAAATAGCAGTAGATAAATTAATGCAGTTATGTTCTTTTTGGAGTAAAAAATGTTATATGAAAAAAATAAATACTAGTTAACCTTGACAAACATTTGGCGTCAGTGATACATACTAACTGATTTCTCTCCATTAAAAAGATTAAGTAAGTTGATATTATGTCACTGATGCAACATTTGTAGCAGGTAGAAAAGTCAAAATAAATACATATTTATTGATTATATTTGATTAACTTAATCGGAGTCTGGTGACTAACCTTGTATTGTTGCAAGGTTGATGTCTATAAGAAAGTTGCTTCTTGTAGATATATATACAAGGTAGGTTAGGTTGACTACCACTGCGACCCAGATGAATCTGTTTAGGCTACTTTAAAATTTTTTTGTTTTATACCTCAAACCAGGACTATTTGGCCACTGAAAAATGGGACAAATTAAAAAAGGGCCAAAATTTGCGCTACAAGGTAAAACAACAAAAACGATTAGATTTTGTGCAGAAAGGGCCACCTAGTGTAAAGCAGTATCGTAAGACAAAATATTTTGGGGCTTTCTGTCCGTAAGATAGATCTGAAAAACGAAAATTACGACATAAGATATACCAATGATTTTTGTGTCAGATTGTTCCTTAGTAAATATACAAACAATTCGTAAGATAAAATATTTGCGGACGTAGTTGCTTTAAGACAAAGGCACAGCTTATTGAATAAGCTGTAACAAGGATTAAAAAAAAGGGTCAATATTTACTTCATAAGGTAAAAGAATGAAACCAATGTGATTTTGTAACTGCATCTTTAATCTACTACAGTTTGTGAGGCAAAATATTCCTGGGTTTTCTGTCCGTAAGACATTTGAAATTAAAACAAAAAGAGGAAAATGTACAATTATAAGTGTAAAAACGAAAATAAGAGTTTTCGAAGTCAACTATCCCTACTTGGTTTACTGCTTAAATTTACCATACTATTATAAAGATTAGGTGTTTATAAAATCCTGCTAAATCGAAAATTGTGATATTCAAGGGACCAAGAAAAAAAAATCAAGTACCTATAGTTCAAGATTAAAAACCAATAACTGCCACACAGCAAGGTAGCGAAATGTCTATGGGTATGATAAACTTTAACCGACACATTCTAGAAACAATCGAAAAGGTCGAAAAATCCGCCTCTGCGCCAATAAAACTAATGGCCAATATTAATAGACTAAACGTAATAGAAGGAGAATCTTGAGCAGTGTAGTCTACTCTATACTAATGTACGTAGCAACTATCTGGGAAAAAATTTGCGGAATCAAGAAATATACAAATAAGATGTGCAGTACTCAACGGAAGATTTTACTAAGGGTGGCCAGCGCATACCACGCGATATCCTTCGAAACTATCTTGTATACCCCCAATGGAACTAATGGCTATATAAAGAACCAGAGTGCTTGGTAGATCCAGGCAAAATCAAGATAACATAACAACTATGAAGAAAGACGAGTACAGGAGAACCAGATAAATATGGCAGAAGAGATGGGACAATGTAACACAAACCGCGCAGTAGATCAATACCCTTATCCCATCGCTGGGGCAATGGCTCCAATATGCTCATATATGGACTTGAATTACTTTATTACACAGGTGCTCTCAGGACATGGCTTATTTTGGAGCTTTACTTAAATAACTAAAAGACGGAGGACGATTCGTGCACCTATTGTCAATAATTCACTTTCTGGAACGTACGGCGATAGATGGAATAACAGTAGAGTGAGGCTCAATATAGCCATCAACACTGACATAACAAAGGAAAACATGATCTTAAATATGGTTGAGAGCAAAGAAAAATGGATGGCAATAGATTTATTTCTAACAGAAATTATGAGGCAAAAAGAAATAGAATATTAACAAAAGTAAGGAGTCTGAGCCGAGGGACTAAGCCGAATGTCTGTGGATGGTTCGTAGTTGCTCATGTTGCCGAGTAAGGGGGAGTTATTAGTGAGTAGGCCCGTAGAGGAGAAGTCCTCACATTACTCCGGCGGTCAAGATCAAGCCGCCCATCGTACGCATACACTCCCTCGGGGTTTGCACAACCCATTTTTTCCACACAAAAAATAACAAACATCGAGGGGTAAATTTATAGAGAATTCTGTATACACTTCTAACCTGAACTGCCGGATTTTTTCGGAAGTCATTTATTTCGCTTATAAACTGACAAACAAAACTCAAGACTAAACTATCTTAGAACATCTAAAAATAGATTTAACAAATTCTAGGGACAACAACCCGCCAAATTAAACCACCAGTAAAATCTGGATCCCTGCTTAAAAACAATAACTGAAAAATATTATGTAGTTTTTCATACCAAACTGACTTTGGTTTGATCTGATTTTTGGTCAAGCTATTGTTATGCTATTGTTTTTCTGATGAGAGCTCTTCTTTTTGTCAATGAAACTGTAAACCGTCACAACTGTCGTTACTGGAATAATGTAAATCCAAGAATTTTTCACGAGACACACGCATTATCCTGAAAAGTTGAACGTGTGGGCTGGTATTTTCGGAGACCATCTAATTGGACCTTCTTTTCTACTCGGCATTCTTAATGGAGAAATATATCTGAATATGTAGGAAAATTCCAACGAACCTGCCATAACTCAAATAGTGGTTAACGATGAGTGCCATTTACCAAATCGAATAATGGACCAACAGGACAGTGTTCTTTCGCATTATCCACAGTGAGTACGACTGTAGTTAGACCAAGCATTTCCAGGAAGGTGGATTAGTATTGAATAGCCACCAAGATCTCCAGATTTGTCTCCGTTAGTTTTCCTTTTGTAGGGATATCTAAAATCTAAGATTTATGCTACTCAACCAACTTGCCTACAAGATTTACGGCAGCTGATTATTAATGAGTGTCATCTTATATCACCAGAAATGCTCCCCAATTACATAAATCGATTTGAAAAGAACTTGCATAGAAGTTAATTGCAAATTGATTTATTCAAGCGTCTTCGTAAAGAAACGAATGAATTAGAAATTTCAAATGTAAAATGAGGCACCATTGAAATACCTTTCAAACAAGGTATCACTCAAACCCACTTTCCATTTAAGATTTTAGAGGTGTACAGCACCATGTTCAAGGAGTTAAAGGTAGGGGTTTGGAAATAAGTCTAAAGAGTTTCTCCTCGACAAATAAATTGATGTGCTTAAGCGATTTTTTTAAATGACATTTAGAACTCTTAACTTGAATCGTTTCGTTTTCGTTTGCCCACCCTGTATACTCTGTGTAAACGCCACTGTTTTTGTACTTGGGCTTGTCCAGACAAAATGTTGATAAGCCTGTTCTTAAAACAAAATCTACTGCACTCTTTAGTACCCCAAGGTTTATGTCTGGTTCTGGCGTTTCTTCTGACCCTCTTTTTGCAAGTTTATCAGCCTTTCATCTCTCGATCCTTTTATGAATCGGCACCATCTATGGCTAATTGATAATAATGTTCTGTATTTGTCTCTATGGTAACATAAGGATACCTAACATAAAGAAGACTTGTGAAATCTAAATTGGTATATTTTGACGTTTACCTACTTGATATTAATTAGGTATTTGCGACATGGTAACAGAAATTTACAATTATTATTATTTTATATGAATATTGCTAAAAATGTTTTAAATATAATCATAAAATATTATAGAAAATAAATAGAGCTCAAACTTTTTAAAATTTTTTCATTATTTTCATGCAAATTATTATTATTATTAGTTTAATAAAACAATAAAATAATAGTTATTTTAATTTTAAAAAAATGTAATTTATTTGCGTATTTCTGAGAAAAAGTGCATACTATTATATATTTTTAAGAAGGTAAAAAAAGACAACTTTTATAGTCTATAAATATACAGAGCGTTTCATTAAAAAAACACAAGTTTGCTTTATAACTCAAAAATAGTAGATACGTAACAAACATTTTACCGTTTTGATAAGATAAAGGATAGCAAACATTTTCAAAAATCCCCGTATCTTAAAAACTAAAAGGGATATGAAAATTTTGTTGACGGCATCTTTAGTTTTACGAAAAGTGTCGCGAAAACCGCAACCCACTATCTTTAAAAATAACGGAGATACCCCGCAAAAGTACCCAAAATGGGAGACCTTTTTACATATGGATTAAGGGCTACTATTTTACAATATCGAAAAAAATATTGCCAGCAGTATTAAAAGGTACCTAAATCAAAAATAAAACATAATGTTAAGATAGCTTAGCAGCTTTACTTTTGCGGCCTGTGCCCTTAACAGTTCATTTATAGTATATTTAAAAGTTTTCCTTTTCGATTTTGTTTTCTGTCCGAAAAACGACGTTTTATGTCACATTTAAATAAAAAACATATTTTATGTGTGTAAGTAACGTAAACTCCACTCAACTCGAAGAGTAGGTAATAGAGAGTTTTAGCAAATGTACGTAAGATTTCCGCTAACGTTACGTTAAACTTAGATTGTGACCTTTTTCATAAACATTGAACAGAGTAGATTACAGTCTATCCCTAAGGTAACGTTACCGGATGGTTAGCGGCTGTTTGCTAAAACTCCCTATTAAATCTTGCCATAAGACAACAAACACCAGCTGACCAAAGAAACAAATGTAGGTCGGGTCTTAACCGCAATTTTGCGATAGCTTTTCAGGGCTCATCCACTTCCACGAGAGGCAGAAAAGAAATCCAAGAAATCAATCGTGTAGAGCCGCTGTCATGGCTATTGCCTGCGAAAACGAATGAACTGCATGGTTGACTACACTTTTTCTACTAATATTTTTTACGTTCAAGGTTGCGGTAAATAATATAGTGCAATGACTTTGTACGGGAAATGCAATAAATATTTCACACTTGATTTTTAGTTCGGTCAATTGGCGATTCTAGTCAAGCGATACGTTGTCTGTAATGACATTTTACAAATAATGTACCTACATATTTACACTACTGCCATTCATCAAATTTTTTAATTATTTGTGAACATATTGAAGAAATTATTTTTTTTAGCTAATTAAACTTACTTTCTATGTACATCTGAGTTATTGTTTGAATTAGGAAATAAAAAATACAACCGCAGTATCTATATTATAACAATGGAAGGAAGGATAATGTTAATTACTATAAATATTAATAATGACGAATTTGTGTGATATGAATAGACCCAACATTAGATGCACTGTAAACAAACTGTCTTAATTCATATAATTATTTAGCAGTTTGTGGCACAAATTTACAAGGGGATTATAGACAAAACCTCCATTACTATTTCATAATTAGTATGTATTAGTGAACAACTCAACCAAACCATTTTATTGCTTGAATTTTTATTGTCACAGATTTTATTCATAAGTTAGGAAATTGATAAAGTTCCGTAATTATTTTTATTAGATTTTAATTTATGGAATAGATATTTCGGTATTTGGTATTCAAGAATTTTATGAGTTATATTTCGAATATTTAAAGAATGTAATATTTTTATATGAAGCCATTTTAATTCCTTAAAGTTCTGTCAAACATAGCCAAATTTGCGAATATTTTACCCAAAACTGAAACCAGGGGCGGTTTCTCCATTTGTTCATTTGTGCAGTGAACACCCAGTTAAATTTCATAAAAACACATTATTTTAAAATTACATAAATAACATAAAAACATAAATGTAATTTTAATATTTTTATTTTCATACGTGTTTATCCATATTTTATTTTGGTACGTCATTATCCTCTGGCTGATCGCATCTCTGTGGCACATAATTACTAAGTATACTGTGTCTGTGGCGCATCATGATGAGTAAGCCTAACACGAGTGAGACGATATGGTGAATGCATATAGCTAAAAAGAGAAGAAAACACGCTAATAGATTTTTCAAACTGTCAAAGAACACATTAATTGGCGAGCCGCTCACAAATAAGGTTGCCAAACTAGTGTTGCCAGTCTAGTACAATTCACAATTGTACTAGATGTAGTACATTCTGTGTTTTCCCGTATAAAATATATATATTGTGTTCCTTGTTTGGGTTCGTTATCAATAAAGACCCCCTTAGAACTACTTTAGAATGTGCTGTGAAATACACTTAGAAAGGGTCATATGGAGAATTAAGTGTGATAACATTTTACGATATGTATCTCACTAGTTTAGTTCACAGATTTCTGTGTTCTGTATTCAATTATGTGCTGCTATTTTAAACTTTTAGTATCCTTTGATAAAAGAAGTTGAATATTATTGTTGACCTTTTTAAATTGTTTATTTTACCTCATACATTTTTTTTTCTACTCTTCATACAGTATTCTGTGAAGAGTATTATAGATTTACTTTGCTGTCTGTCCGATGTCACGTTTTTTGTCTGCACGATAAGTCAAAAACGAGAAACGATATCAACTTGAAATGTTTAGTAAAAATGAAACTTTATAAGAAGATAAAGCATATTGATACTGAAAAAATATAAATATATTGGGGAGTTAAGCAGAGTTAAAATATAAAAATTAAACTGAAAAACGAAATATGATATAAACTAAAATTTTTAGCAAACATCAATCTCTAAAGGGAATAGAAGCCCTTTAATTATAAAAAAAATCTGATTAACTATGGGGGATTTAAGGGGGGTTGAAATAATAAAAAAAAACAAAAATGAAAAGCGATATCAACATGAAATTTTTAGTAAAAATCAAGCTCTATAAGGAGTTGAGGCCAATTGATTGTGAAAACAATCTGTTTGAAAATGAGGGTTAAGGAGCTCTGTTAAACTGCGAAAAGTATTATTTAGAATGGCACGCAGTTTACATCTGTGTAATATTATGTATTGTGATGGGACTGATCTTATAAAATAAACATTTAAAATATTTTAGTTCTTATTTTATTTGCCAATAAAAGGTATTTAGAAAATATATTTTTTATTTGACATCTGGTACAAATTGTGAAAATGATTAAACTTACAATAAAAACTAAAAAATGGTAAGTAAAGTTTCATATAAAATTTTTTACACAAAAATCAATGTCAAGCTTTCTACATAACCTGATACATATTTAAAAATAATCTCAAATTATGAAGAAAAGTCAGTTTACTAACTAATAATGTTTATAGATGGTATTAAAAACAAAACAAATATTACACTAACTAAAATATTCATTTATTAATAGTTGCAGTGCTTGAAAACAGTATGATGTTGATAATATCTACACTTAATACAAACTCAAATAAAAAAAACAGCGATATTGACTCTTGTTCAAAGTTTTGATCCGAACTTACATATGATAAAATTATTGGAAAAAGTGAACACCCATTTTAAATTACCACGAGCCGCCACTGACTGAAACGTTCATTTTGTATTTTTTATTACATGCTAAATTTTAAAGATATTTTACACGCATCGCTTAATAGAACTATATGCCATTTTAGAAACAAGTAAGTTCCACCTACGACCAGGCAACACTTCATACATATGATATACTATTCACATAATATAATTATATAACATTTATCAATTTTGATGTGGTTTCTATTTAAAAATAAGAATTCCTTATTAATTTTATTTTATTTTTGTATCTATCAGTTGTTTGCTATAGGCCAGAGAAAAGTATTTTCTTTTTTCCAAGGGCCGTGTGTAAACGTTTCTTGTCATTGTTGTACGTTAAAAACTTCAAGTTAAAAAGTTAGTAGTACATAATAAAATGAGAAAAAAGTTAAAAAGTACTTATTAAATATTTAAATGAACTATTTTGGGTCGAATTAAATATTAATCTGCAATTGAAATAAGTTCAATATTCGTATTAAAATAAAACCCATTATTATTATTATTATTATTATTATCTTCTCATCGACAAAGGAAACAAATATATAACATATAACGGATATAGTGCTTGTTGCTTTTTCTATAATAAATATTAATATGACACTTTCTGTATAACACACTAATTATATTCCTGCAGTTATCTATACTACATAGATAATTAAACTTACAAAATTGCGCTTATTAGCTAAAAGATATAAAATCAGATTTGCGCCTGGATATTTTAATTAGTTCATTCATTATATTTAACCGTAAGCCACAATAAATCTTTTTAAAAACATTTTCTATATAGTTCCTCGCCTCCACACGAACCAATAAGTAGAATTGTAAAAATAACCTAGATAACACTTAGTCATATTTCTATGTCAATTTCAAGCAGAAATTTCCAAATAGGAACTGGGTTAAAAGTGTCAATAAAAAGCAACTTGTCTATAGATAGCCATGTTCCGTAAAAGTTTTCTATGACATAAATCGGGGTTTAATACTAACTTGTTACCATAAAAAAGAATGAGATTACATACTATAAAATATAGAAGTTGAACCGTTTCAAAATAAATAAAGTTTCATGTAGAAATAGCTCGAATAAATAAATTATGTTTGGTCTTTGTCTGTATGTTTGTTACAGCCATGCCACACCTCTAAAAATTCAAATTTTAATGGATCATGGGAAGAAATGGCACTCCGTTAAATTTTCTGAAACATTGGTATGCTGTAGAACTTGATGCTCTGATAAAAAGTGTTCATTGGCCTAAACTGATGATGTGGATAGTTTTTGAGGTACAGGGTGTTAAACATTGGAAATTCCACTACTTTATAACCAGATTTCTTATAACAGACATGAAATATAGATTATTTGAAATTAATATTTTTTCCTATGATCACATAGAATAGTGGCGCATATTGCACTGTTTAGTCTTTCGAAAAGATTCATATATCACACACGTGTGGATAAGAATCTACTTTCCGCTCATGTATGAATAAGAATCCACTTTTCGCCTAAGCTATCAAATATACATGCTTGGTCTCTATTTTGTTTTATGTAATATTTATATTAATATAAAATAGATTTGTTAACTATATTGTTTACGTATATTTCATTACCAAGAGATGCCACTATAGTGGCCAAACACATAATATGCAGAAGCAATCGGTGACCGTGGCAAGTGGGCTGTAAACACTTTTGAACCGTTTAAGTGGATGGAATATTTCCTGCCTGCTTCAGCGGGTAGAGGAGGAATTACTACCCCACACAATTCGTAATCCGGTATACACTGATAAACAAAGAAACGGTCGTGTGTGTCTTGCTAGACATAGAAGAAGCATTTGACAACACGCTACACGAATCTGCCAAAAGAGCACTTGCATACAGAGGAGCCAGATGAATGGCTCATGCTGCTATCTATAACTGCAGAGATACAGACAGGGCAGGACACTATCTCCATTTGCACAACCAGAGGATCTCCTCAAGGAGGAGTTTTATCCCCATTATTGTGGAGCCTAACCGTAGACGAACTCAAATGCAGATTGACTCTCGGCATGCCCTGTCAAGGTTATGCCGACGACATACTCATGTTTGCTAGAAGCAAGTTTACAAATATACTGTGTGATATAGTCCAAAGAAGACAAGAACATACCAAAAGATGGTGTCGTAAAGTGCAACTTAATCTAAACTTCGAGAAAACAAAACTAGTAGCCTTTTCAAGGAAAATTAAATTCAAAACCATCAAATTAGATGGAATAGATTAGAATGAAAAAATGAAGTCAAATATATATCGCTAACCCTGGACAACAAACTTCTCTGGAACTTACATGAGAAGAAAGTGGTAAATAAAGCCACAAAAGTCCTAATGGTATGCAGAAACATTGCAGGTAAACGATGGGGTTGTAATCCGAACACACGGCGATGGATATATATTGCAATAGTGAGATAAATAATCACTAACGGGGCTATACCCTGTATGGGATCTTTATATGTGGTATATCCCATCAATAAATAAATACGAATTCATGAAAATATAATTTTAAAATAAATTGTATGTCATGACATGTATATAAAATTGTAAAATTCTAAAGTCATAATTATTATAAACAATATTTTGTTTCCCTCGCGATGAGTTCAACCTTTTGTCTTCGCTAGAAATGCCACGAAAGGTTATCTAAATGATGACGGCAATTTAATGTGTATGACGTAATGAAAATGAAAATGATAAAGATATGTAGTGCATGTCGCTACATACCTCCCCCCTTATATTAAAAATGTATTGTCAGTCATCAAAAGTCGATAAGGTGTTGATTGTTGCAAGGTTCTATATAAACGAGTATCTTTACCCTAATCAAAACAAAATTTTAATATGACTCTGTATATGAAATTGATTGAAATTTTTAATTTAATTGTCAAAAATATGTCATCAGTAATGTCAGTATTTTCTATAAATAATGTTGTATTTTAGATCGTGTTCTGGATGAATTATCCATTCTTTAATTATCGAAATTGCCCCGTTGTTAATTGTTTATTAATTCTATGTTATCTAGCAGGTTCTTTCTATTATATAAAGAATACTGCCATTGATACAATTAAGAATTACCATACTATTAGGACAATTAGTGTCCTAAATAGAAAAACACCAACGATAAGAAGGCATTAACAGTTAAAAATTTCTACGATCTAATAAAAAGTAATGTTAATCATGACGTACAAATAGAAATATTTTTTGTTTTTTTTTTTAAGTCTTTATTCTTTAAATATCAATGTGTAAATGTGCCTATTTGGTAAGTTAAAATTTCCTTTTCATTCAGTTATTTGTTTTTTATCAATGTGCAAAAAAAATGTACCTATTTGATAAGTTATTTGTTTTTATTTAGTAATTACTATTATGCAGACAGGTTCTTCCTTATGCGAAGAATACTGTCAATACAAGATATAAGTAAATACTGATTTTATTGTTCTTTTGGACAATTATGGTTCTCTGGGACAATTATGGTCCTTAATAGAGTAAAAATATTAAATATACTAGTTACATGTAGTTGGACAATTAAGGTCCTTAATAAAACTACTGGTTGTATGTTTGGACAATTACGGTTCGTAATAAAAAGTGCTATTAAATATATTTGGACAATTAGGGTCCGTAATAAAAAATGCTAGTTGCATGACTTCGGTTATATAGTGCTCATTTGCGTTTCGTTAATTTGTACGTTATTTTCGTAATTAAGTCGTCATGATTAGAATTGGTCATTTGTAGAGTTTATCAAATAAATAGTCGGTTAAAATGCTTTTTACATGGTCAAAAATATGAAAATAATGTCAAAAATGATAACTAATGATAGAAAAAATTAGTATTTTCAATTCGTGGCAGTCAGCGACAAAAAGATTAAACTCACCGGGTTTAATGTATCTGGAGTCCAATCCACGTATCTTGTTCGGAACTTTTCGGAATTTTCCGGAGGCGTACTGGATCTACATTTCTTCTTAGCAGGGCCCGTTAAAGAATCCGGGTTATCGGGAACCGCAGCAGGCTCAAAAAACCGAGGTACGGCCAAAAATAAAGCCGTCGCTAACGCGTACTACCCATAAGTATCTCACCAACAAATAGTATCAGATAGATGTATCCTCAAAATCTTTGAAGGTCGGGCATTCTACGGGGTCACCAATTATGGGATCTTTATATGTGGTATATCCCATATTATATAGGTATTCTCTGTAACCAAAATAACTATATAATAAAAAATTCTCTTTTAAAATTCTTTTATTAAAAGGCCAAGAACACGTAACTTCGAAAAAATAGAAAAATAAAAATAATTTGTTGATAGTTTCTTGTCTCTTGCTGTTCTGTTCTTTCTTTTTTTTTTCCACAGCTGTCCACCACACACTCCATTGTTTTTCCACCTACTACACCACAAATCAAAAACAGATGTGACTTCCAATGTCATCAACTTTGAAGTTCTATGACATTGGCAGGAAACAGGATTGAGTCTCATGCCACCACGAAACATTCTAAAGTGCCATCACATAACAAAAATAAAACGTCGAAATGACAAAGTGGAGATGACTGGTTTAAGGTTATAACATTTATCTATCAACGTAATTATGACAGAGAGAAGAGTAATATGTAGTACGAAGCACTACAATACGTAACAGAATTAGTTTAGCTGCTACGAGATCTTGTATCTCTAAAGTACAAAGACTAGTCTGTGTTGACATCACCGGTGCAATGAGAACCTGTCCTACGGCTGTCCTGGGCTGCAAGAAAGAATGGAGCTAAGAATCCACCTTTCTTGCAACCGAAAGACATGCTATTCGGATGTATACGGATGATTCCAGAACCATAAAAGGAACTGGAATAGGAGTGTATGGGCTTAGAATTAGGCACTCTGAAAGTTTGGGAAATTCACGGCCTCAAGAAGTGTATCCAGTTTAACATCGAGAGATACTAACGTAGATAAGAGATTATTATCATGTCCGGTATAGCCAAGCAGCCACCAAAGCGCTGAACGCTTATGTAATCTGCTCAAAAATAGTCTGGAGATGCCTACAAAAATTAAATGAGCTAGGCAACAGCTACAGTTACTCTCACTTGGGTCCCGGGACATAACGAGGTACAGGGTAACGAGATTGCAGATAGTCTCGCAAGGAAAGGGCCTCAAACACCCTTTGTGGGACCTGAGCCGTTTTGCGGCATCAGCAGTAACCTAATATTAAGAGAAATGAAAATGAATTGGGCAGTAAAAGAACCCATAATTCGAACAATCTGTTGGGGCTTAGACAGGCTAAGATACTTCTAGGTAAATATAATCAGAAAAGATCGGAAGCCTGTATCTGCATAAGCAAGAATAGGCTACGTATTGTAACAGTGATCCTTACTGGGCATTACTGACTAAAAGGGCGCCTTAGTGAACTGAGAGTAGTAAAAGATAGTGAGTGCAGATTCTGTGAGGAGGAGGAGAACGAAACCTCCATTCCCATTCTGACTAAATGTGTAGCATTCTAGAATCCATGGACACTATACCTCGGAGCATATCAAATAGAAGAGGGAGAATTATCTAACCTGAAGCCACTCGAAATCCTACACTACCTTGAGAAGATAGGATTGGAAGGGTCGTTATAGGCATTCAGACATTTTCTTGCTGCATAAGCGACAGAAGGGGGTACAATAGATCTTTTAGGTCGTAGTGTATTAACACCTTATTCCCTAGATTCTAGATTTGAAATATATAAAAAAAAATGAAAATTGTCATTTATTTAAATTCTTTAATTTTTGAACGATATCAAAGGTTCCTTGGCACCATTTTAATGAGCACAAAACTGTGCAACTTTTGTCTAATTTAACCAACTTTCTATCCGTTACCGTTTAAGAAATAGCAATACTGTCCCTATGAAATAGTAGAATTTGGTCAATCACAAGATGGTTTGAAAATACGTATTATTTTTTTAATCAGAAAAGCATATATTATTTTTTTGTTTTTCTCTTTGGAGAGCAAAGACGATTCATTCATACTCATCTAGTTTTCTGACAGATGATTTTAGTGTATTTGAATTACCAGTTCTCAAAAGGTAATGTCGTGCGAGCCATTTTCGACCAACATGTTCATCCTCTAATCCCTTAAGTCCGTATTTGCCTCATTTCGGCCACCAGTTGCTCGATTAGCAAAAATATTGAAATAAATAAGTCATCTTTCGAAACCCAACTCAATGTTCCGACCATGGTGAACGGGACAACGCCGACAAACAGCCTAGAACACAGTAGAATAATCGAAGGTGTCATATTGTTATATATGGAAGAAGAATTTGGTGGAAACAACGATAACCTTTGCCTATTTATATAAACCCGTGTTCGCCCAGTGGTCGAAATTCGACCAAAATCATTATTGAAAATTTGAGGAAAGCGTGAATGTGCATTTGCATGTTTCTAACATTTTTTTATTTTAT
The DNA here is from genome assembly GCA_927349885.1 of Psylliodes chrysocephalus. Classification (NCBI taxonomy): domain Eukaryota; kingdom Metazoa; phylum Arthropoda; class Insecta; order Coleoptera; family Chrysomelidae; genus Psylliodes; species Psylliodes chrysocephalus. The sequence goes on from OV651821.1 coordinate 44,457,052, forward strand.
ACATTTGTTCAATGTATATCTGAGACCATAAACTTTTATATGTACCCACAATACAATATAGCTCAGTACAATTGTAATTAAATAAAAAATAAATTCGATAAAATGACAGTAACTCACAATTTAAAAACCCTCATTTATTGATATGATGTGAAACACCATTTTTAATTTGAGGTTACTTTTGAGGTCCCTGAAAAGAAGGGGATTGAGTGTGGGTAAACCCCATAGCTCTACTATATCCGACCTCAGCTTGCACCCTATTATGAACCATATCGAAAATAATTTTTCCAATTTTTAATTAGAATTATGAAAAAAATGTTGCACTACCACCTACACTTAGAGAGATGGGCGAATTTTACCCCCCCTACATTTAGAGGGAGGGTGAAGTGAATTGTCCTTTGGGGGGTGAAATTTTTAAAAACCGTCACTTATTGATATGAAAAAAAAATTTGTTAGGCCGATTAATGGGCACTTCCTTCTTGTTTCTGTTTACTTTATATTCTATTAGTCATTGTTAGTTTAAAATTTTATTTTATTTGACATTGTACTGGATTCATTTGATGGATTACACTTTTTTTTCATCTATTTGATTTTCTTGACATTTCTTCTTCTTTCCGTTTCCGTTAGTTTAAAATTTGCCTTGAATATTAGCTGGAGTATGCCTCGTCAACGAGAGTATATAAATAGGTAAAATTTTGCCACGAGCAGGGAGGGGGTGAAACATTTTTGGTACCAAAACGTTCGCCCTTCGATCCCATGAATTAACTGCATAAAATTATTTTCTTCTTTTTGTTTCTGCAATAAGGTACGAAGGCGTAGAAGGGCCACCTAGTAAAAAAAAATATTTCGACTTTAAAGTCGAAATTCCGACTTCAAACTCGAAATTTTGACTTTAATCTCGAAATTTCGACTTTTTTCTCGAAATTTCGACTTTAATCTTGAAATTTCGACTTTAATCTCGAAATTTCTACTTTAATCTCGAAATTTCGACTGTAAACTCGGACCATTATAATAACGGGGTAGGTCTATTGTTTCTGGACTGATATTGTTTCATGTTAATCCAAATTATTGTTTTATTCCAAGAATACAATTTTAGTTCCTATTGTTTTAATTTTGTTTTAATATTCTATAGTTTGTTTTTTGGTTTTTAATAAAAATTTTACACAGAATTACAATTTTTATTTCCTTCAAACATTATAAGCAAATATACAAAATAACATGTTTAATATAGTAATACAATGTCAGTTAATATAGTTCTAAGTCGAGAATAAAGTTTGACTGCATCATACGGGTCACATTTATGTGACAATCCATTTTCAAGCATGATTATATTACATAAACGGTACATTCTGTTGCAAGGGCATCTATAGCAAAAGTTGGTACTTCGAGCAGATAACTTTTTGTTTGAAACAACGTTGGCATTTCATACATAATACATCGTCTGCCAAATGGCATAATACTATTCCTTGAACCTCTTATTTTGTGTACATTCCACTCGAGCATAATGCGATCAAGGTCTCTCTAAAAAATAAAATTACAATAATATGGCAAGAGTAAACAACTTAAAAGAAGAGAAAAAGTAAAGAGGCATATATAATTTTTTCTTATTATTTAGAAAAATATTGTACTTTTTATTGTGATATAGTATTAAATTAGGCTTAAACTATGCCAGTTTGTAAAGTATTTGATTATTTTGTATTTACGTTTAATTTGGGAAAGATATAGAATGCTTGGTCAAGTGACCAAGTTTTTGGTATACATTAATTTTTCTAGCGCTCTAATTTGTGGTCTTTGTTCAAATAACTATAAACATTATTGTTATGTCAAATAAATATTTTAAATTGTTTTTACCTGTACGAGGTTCATAAAAAAATACTGAATTAATGATTTGTCCGTAAATCCTCCATCAAACAAGTTTTCTTCTTTAAGCATCTCAAATAAGTTCATCCAATATTGTGTATTATGTTTTCGAACTATTGACCACCAAGCCTCAATTCTTTGATTATGTGTACTTCTTCCATATAAAAATGTAAAGCTTTTTGAATACGTTCAGTTACAATATTTTCAGTGCCTTGATCACTTCTTACAGTTCTTGGACATCCACCAACCATTTTAATTGATTCCATGTAATAACCACCAATCACCTATAAATTCGAAGAATATTTAAGCTAAATATTTTACAACTTATACTTATCCGATTAAACAAGGTGTGTAAAATACAGTACAATGGAAATTTTAATATGGCAACTCTTTGAGCCATTTTATTTAATATTATTAACTGAAAATCATGGTAAATTCTGTTTGCGCAAATTCTGTTTTATTTTTTTATTTTTTGTATTAGAAAAATATAGTGTGCTACATGTGCTAGTTACCAAAACCTGTTTATGGAAACAAATAACAATAGAATTACCTTAAACATTATGGTAAACAATAAGGAAACTTCAGAAACAAATATTCAGGAACACGTTTAATAAACAAGCAAAAAAAATGATCCTATGTATATAATATTTTGAAGATTCTTTAATTTGTAAAAAGAGTTTTCTTATTATTATTAGTAATAAACACTAATAGTAAATACGAGAGTTACCAAGAATATGTAACTTCTGTAAAAACATAAGAAAAATCCTAAAACTGCATTGACATAAAGATAATGAAAATATCTTTCAAATAAGATATCACATGACCCTACTTTCGATGATGATTATAAAAAGTATATATGCAACAATTTCAGAAACTTTCGCACATGTAGCACACTATATTTTTCTAATACAAAAAATAAAAAAATAAAATAGAATTTGCGCAAACAGAATTTACCATGATTTTCAGTTAATAATATTAAATAAAATGGCTCAAAGAGTTGCCATATTAAAATTTCCAATGTACTGTATTTTACACACCTTGTTTAATCGGATAAGTATAAGTTGTAAAATATTTAGTTTAAATATTCTTCGAATTTATAGGTGATTGGTGGTTATTACATGGAATCAATTAAAATGGTTGGTGGATGTCCAAGAACTGTAAGAAGTGATCAAGGCACTGAAAATATCGTAACTGAGCGTATTCAAAAAGCTTTACATGAATTATTTATTGAATCTATCATAACAATGCCACCATTTTTATATGGAAGAAGTACACATAATCAAAGAATTGAGGCTTGGTGGTCAATAGTTCGAAAACATAATGCACAATATTCGATGAACTTATTTGAGATGCTTAAAGAAGAAAACTTGTTTGATGGAGGATTTACGGACAAATTATTAATTCAGTATTGTTTTATGAACCTCGTACAGGTAAAAACAATTTAAAATATTTATTTGACATAACAATAATGTTTATAGTTATTTGAACAAAGACCACAAATTAGAGCGCTAGAAAAATTAATGTAAACCAAAAACTTGGTCACTTGACCAAGCATTCTATATCTTTCCCAAATTAAACGTAAATACAAAATAATCAAATACTTTACAAACTGGCATAGTTTAAGCCTAATTTAATACTATATCACAATAAAAAGTACAATATTTTTCTAAATAATAACGGCCAATTTCATAATCGATAGCTAAAGTGGCCTTTAATGAAAGGAGACTTTAAGCTATTTGAACTATATGGTTAAAAGATACTTTAAAATTAAAGTGTCCTTTAAATTGATTATGAAATTGGCCGTAAGAAATAATTATATATGCCTCTTTACTTTTTTCTCTTCTTTTAAGTTGTTTACTCTTTCCATATTATTGTAATTTTATTTTTTAGAGAGATCTTGATCGCATTATGCTCGAGTGGAATGTTCACAAAATAAGAAGTTCAAGAAATAGTATTATGCCATTTGGCAGACCATGTATTATGTATGAAATGCCAACGTTGTTTCAAACAAAAAGTTATCTGCTCGAAGTACCAACTTTTGCTATAGATGCCCTTGCAACAGAATGTACCGTTTATGTAATATAATCATGCTTGAAAATGGATTGTCACATAAATGTGACCCGTATGATGCAGTCGAACTTTATTCTCGACTTAGAACTATATTAAAAGATATTTATAACTGACATTGTATTACTATATTAAACATGTTATTTTGTATATTTGCTAATAATGTTTGAAGGAAATAAAAATTGTAATTCTGTGTAAAATTTTTATTAAAAGCCAAAACACAAACCATAGAATATTAAAACAAAATTCAAACGATAGGAACTAAAATTGTATTCTTGGAATAAAACAATAATTTGGATTAACATGAAACAATATCAGTCCAGAAACAATAGACCTACCCCGTTATTATAATGGTCCGAGTTTAAAGTCGAAATTTCGAGATTAAAGTCGAAATTTCGAGATTAAAGTCGAAATTCCGAGAATAAAGTCGAAATTTCGAGAATAAAGTCGAAATTTCGAGATTAAAGTCGAAATTTCGAGATTAAAGTCGAAATTTCGAGAATAAAGTCGAAATTTCGAGATTAAAGTCGAAATTTCGAGATTAAAGTCGAAATTTCGAGAAAAAAGTCGAAATTTCGAGATTAAAGTCAAAATTTCGAGTTTGAAGTCGGAATTTCGACTTTAAAGTCGAAATATTTTTTTTTTTTATTATGTGGCCCTTCTACGCCTTCGTAATAAGGTGACCATAGGAGACCTAAATTATATTTTCTTTGAGTGCAGTAAGAAGAGAGATAATTTTTATAATTAAACAAATAACAAATTCCTCTTCCTACAAATATTACAATACTTTTATCCTCTTTTGATAAATCAGTATGGATACAACAGACTTAAATACAAGAATTGCAAGATGGGCTTTACTTATTTCTGAATTTAATTTTACCATTGAACATCGATCTGGGACAAGGATAAAGCATGTTGATGCATTAAGCAGATTCCCTATAATGAACATATTGATAAGGGAAATTCCCAGATAACGAAATTTTAAATTAAAATGTCAAAATTGAAGTTAGCAAAGCTGGACGGTTCTAGAATAATTTTATTGTAAAATTATCAAAGTTGTTGTTAATAGGATTTTTTAAGAGAATAGATTGTCATCAAAATTATTAATTGTCAGATAGGAATTTAAAAAAAAAAATCAGATGGATTATTGAATATAGTAGTTGAAATTGGGTTATATTGAAGAGTAATATTGTTAAAGAAGTTATATGTTAAAGATTGGAAGATTTAAATAAGGAAAAATATAAAAATAAAGGTAAAGAAAAGTTTTATTTAAATTTAAAGAAAAAGTGTAGCAGTTAACAGAACCCAGAATTAATTAAAGTGAAAATAAGAGTAGCAGGAGATATTGTAGGAAAACAACGAAAGGAGAACAGAGGAACCAGGGCAGACAAAAGAACTGACAGAAGCAGCTGGAGTAGGAGCAGGAACACAACAGCCAAGGAAGAGAAATAGAAGATTTTTTTTATTCAATTGATTTTTAATTATTTTTTATTTTTTTTTATAAATTTATAAATTTTCTAGATTTTGAACCCGCCCAGTTTTGAGATTTGGTAGTTTTTCGAAATTTTTGGAAATCCATATACTGGGTGTTTCCATATCAATATATATTAATGAAACGACGATACAAAGATTTAGGAAAGCACAAAACGAAGATGAAACTATAAAGACTATAAAAGGGATAATTAAAGAAAAACCCTACGATGATTACATTTTAAGAAGCGCTATACTCTATAAAGTTGTCAATGAAAATGAACTATTGGTTGTACCAAAGATGATGCAAACTGAAATAATTATAAACGCACATGATGAAGGACACTTTGCTGTTAGAAAAACAACAAATTTTAAAACGAGAGTTGTTTATACCTAAATTAAAAGAAAAGAGAGAAAAAATTATTTCGAATTGTGTACCATGTATACTATCAAACAGACAGAATGGGAAGCAAGAATGCTTACTACATCCGCTTACTAAAGAAGATTTACCGCCAAATACCTATCATTTTGACCACTTAGGCCCACTTGAATCAACGAATAAAAATTATCAATATATTTTTGTTGTTATAGACAGTTTTACCAAGTTTGTGCGGTTGTACTCAACCAGATCGACAACATCAAACGAAGTAATAACGAAATTAAAGTTACAGAGAAAACATTTTGGCAATCCAGCTAATATAATTTCAGACCGAGGAAGTGCATTTACGTCTCACGAATTTTAAAATTATTGTTCAAAAAACAAAATTAAACATTTTCTAGTAACTGCAGATTTACCACGTCCAAATGGGAAAGTAGAAAAAATAAATTCTATAATAATTCCAGTTTTGACGAAATTATCCCTTGAAAAAACAACTAAGTGGTACAAATATGTAGATAAGATGAAACGAATTTTAAATTCGTCGTTTCAAAGAAGTATTGACAGCACTACATTTGAGCTTCTCACTGACGTAAAAATGAGGGAAGCTACAGCTTTAAGAATTAAAGAAATGATTAAAGAAGAAATGATAAATGATTTCCAAGAGATATGTATTGAGCTACAACAACAAGCAAAGAAACAAATCGTCAAAGAAAACCTCCAAGATACAATATTGGAGATATAATCGCTATAAAGAGAACTCAACTTGGACCTGTATTAAAGCTACGACCATACTTATGATGTAGTGAAAGTTGGAATTCACGAAGGTCCTGTTAATACAACTACTTGTGCTGAGTATATGAAAGGTTGGCCTAACAATGATTCTAATCTATCCGAGTCGGATGACTATCAGGACGGCCGAGATGTGGGATCCAAGCTACGCTACTGATTATTCAAGTTAATGACAGCCGATTAAAGTGTCATATATGATTATTCTTTGAATGTAATTAAAATGTTATTTTTGTATTTGCAATTTCATAATAAAAGTTATTATTAAAGACTTTTTATCAAGCCACCAGGGGCGGTTTCTCCATTGGTTCATTTGTGCAGTGAACACCCAGTTAAATTTTATAAAAACACATTTTAATGTTACATAAATAACATAAAAATATAAATTTAATTTTAATATTTTTATTTTCATACGTATTAATCCATATTTTTTGTACATCATTGTACTCTGGCTGATCGCGCCTCTGTGTCACAGTATACCTAAGTATACTGTGTCTGTGACGCATTAGGATGAGTAAGCCTAATACGAGTAAGACGATATGCCGAATGCATATAGCTAAAAAGAGAAGACAACACGCCAACAGATCCTTCAAACTGTCAAAGAACACATTAATTGGCGCGCCGCTCACAAAGCAAGAATACTTTGGAATGTGCTGTGAAATACACTTAAAAAGGATCATATGGAGAATTAAGTGTGATAACATTTTACGATATGTATCTCACTAGTTTAGTTAACATATTTAAATATTCAATTATGTGCTGCTATTTCAAACTTTTAGTATCCTTTGATAAAAGAAGTTGAATATTATTTTTGATCTTTTTAAATTGTTTATTTTACCTTATACATTTTTTTTCTCTTCTTCATACAGTATTATGTGAAGAGTATTATAGGTTTACTTTGTCTGTCTGTCCGATGTCACGTTCTTTGTCTGGACGATAAGTCAAAAACGAGAAATGATATGAACTTGAAAATTTTAGGCAAAAATTAAGCTCTATAAGGGGACAAAGCCTTCTAATTTTTAACAAATCTGGTTAAAAATAGGGGGTTAAGACGGGTTGAAATTAAAAAAAAAAAATCCTAAATTAAAAACAAAAAGCGATATCAATATGAAATTTTTAGTAAAAATAAAGCTTTATAAGAAGATAAATCCTATTGATACTGAAAAAATAATGAATATGTTGGGAAGTTAAGGGAGGTTAAAATATAAAAAAAATTCTAAATAAAAAACTTGAAATTTTTAACAAACATCAATCTCTAAAAGGAGAAGAAGCCCTTTCATTATAAAAAAAATCTGATTATTTATGGGGGATTTAAGGGGGGGTTAAAATTAAAAAAAAATAAAAATGAAGAGCGATATCAGGTCTATCAGGAGATGAGGCCTATTGATTTTGAAAACAATCTGCTTTAAAATGAGGGTTAAGGGGGTCTGTTAAACTGCGAAGAGTATCATTTAAAATGCCAGGCATTATATATCTTTATTCTAGTTTGTGTCTGTGTAATATTATGTATTGTGATGGGACTGATCTTATAAAATAAACATTTAAAACATTTTATTTCTATTTTATTTGCCAATAAAAGGCATTTAAAAAATATATTTTTTATTTGACATCTGTGACAAATTTTGAAAATAATTAAACTTACAATAAAAACTAAAAAATGGTAGGTAAATTTTCATATAAAATTTTTTAAACAACAATCAATTTCTCTCTTTCTTTCTACATAACCTGATATATATTTAAAAATAATCTCAAATTATGAAGAAAAGTCAGTTTACTGACTAATAATGTTTATAGATTAAAATATTCATTTATTAATAGTTGTAGTGCTTGAAAACAGTATGATGTTGATAATAATAACTACACTTAATACAAACTCAAATAATAAAAAAAAAACAGCGATATTGACTTTTGTACAAAGTTTTGAACGGAACTTACATATGATAAAATTATTGGAAAAAGTGAACACCCATTTTAAATTACGACAACCCGCCACTGCAATCCACACCAAAGAATTTCATACAATATGTAGAGTTAGTATTTAGTCATCATTTAATCCTATCCCGGTTTAGTCCTCAAAATTTAGGTTTGTCTGACTTCTTTGAGAAAATAATTTCTATGAACTTAAACCAACTGGTTAATTGAAAAAGAGTATGACAGCAACTTTAAATAATAAAGAAATTCCTAACTGCAGGCATTCTAATAAATATAAAAACTAGCAAAACTAGCTAGATAATTATAACTCAGTTACGTACTGCCATATAAGACATATAGGGGAAGTTTTTACTTAGCTTTGAACTCATCTGCACCTGAAACGCGACGGTCTGCCAGTGTTTCATTTTTTAGATCAATTTTTTTAAATGAATGAATAACAAAAATGGTTGATATTTTAATGGGAAATTGATAATTATTTTTTTTTCACTTTAATCCCGTCTGCTTCCAAAAGGCGACCGCTTTACATGGCAGACTCACGTATTCCTAATTTATTTTGTTCCTCTGTTCATTGTGATGTGAATATTTTTACATTTGTCCAGGTTTATAAATTGTTCTAATATTATTTTTAAAACATTTTAATTATAAAGACAACTATGTCAACACATCCATATATTTTATTTAATCATATTAAAATTTAATTGGATGTCGAAAATTCCTTGCGCATAATTTATTGAAATGAAGAAACATCCATAAATCTTTTGCAATTCTAATAACATGCAAATTTCTATAAATTCATCAAGATGCGAGTACGTTGTTGACACCTGCAATAAAATTTCTCCAGTAAAAATAAAACAGACTCATCTTTCGCAAACATTAACAATAGATTTTTTTTATTGATATTTAGATACTACTGGATGCTACTATGTAGTACGAGTAAAATTATGTATGTTTTGTTTCGTCACTCAGTGGAAGTAAACAACAGATAAACTTCTACTCTTTCTGAAAGTGAAAGGAAGCTTAAGTTAGTGTGTCACGGTCAGTTAAAAAATTGGATGAACTGTGATTTAAGAGTATTTTAATATGAAATAACAGTTTTAATTTTATGTACATGGTGAATACAATAAAAATAAGGTTGCTGAGATATTTAACAAAGTCTGCACTGTTTTCGAATCCCGGGCAGAACTGGTACATTATTTACCATCCGACTTGCATCCCACTGAATAATTTTATTTTAACGGTGAAACCAATAGGTTTATGATAATAATTGAGAGCGTTGTCAATAAAATATATTGTGTAAAGGAAATTACATTGGTTTTAATATTTATTTAAAAGAAAAAAAATTATTTAGTAGAAAAAGTAAATCAAAATATTGAAAAACAAAAATACATTAGGCCATGAAGTAAAATTATTTTCTTTTTATTTTCATTATTTATAAAAACCTTTATGATCATTAAAGCAATACAAAGTATGAATAAGGTAAGTCAACTATATAAATTAAAAAATAAACAAATAAACAACGCAGTTTATCAGGGACAGAAGTTGGAAATGCTTTTCGCAGTTCTCTCACTTCATACACAGAAATTGACAGTTTTGCGGCAGAGCTAACCTAAGTGAACGCGATACATTAAATGATTTTATAGATAGTAATAACAATTTCAGGTAAATAGTTTAATGTGAATAGCTGTTGAAATTTTGTAGAATTATGATTTGGGATATTTTAATACTTGTTTAATAATTATTTTTGGTCCATAAATACTAGCGATTGTCCGGTTCCGCCAGTAACAATTTAAAATTACTTATTCTTTGAAGCGACACTGGCAGATAAACAGCCGCGAAATTCTCATCGATAATCGATCATCGATAATCGATCATCGATCATCGAACATCATGGCATCTTCGGCATGTACACACCCAGTATATAATAATTAAAATAGTGGTACGTTGCTTAAAACTTGAGCATTTGTTTCAGTATTTAGTTTAAATAAGTAGAAATGTTTAAAAATAATAACATATTAGAGGTAAGTGTATACAAAAAATATATTTGTACTTAAGTAAATGATTACCCTTTAAGATAGAAATATAAGTATTTATTACATGTAACATACGATGGCTCAATCAAATACTGCCACAACTAAAATACTATAGTTTCGAGAAATTTCATTTTAAAATTTTGTAAGTCTCTATTATCATTATTTTGTTTCTGACATAAAATCTTTAAATTTTATTTAAAAGCTCGATATTTTGTTGTTAAAATTAACTATTACGATTATAAAAGCGAGTTATTGCATAGTCTGTAAAAAATTTGGGTGTTTTTCAGAAAATAACTCAAATTGAGGCAGTTTTAGATACAGTTTGTGGCTTTATTTTAAATATTGTTCGTGCATCTTTAAGGATATTTTTGTTTGTGGCGGCATTTAAAGTAAAACCTTAATGATATTTTGCATCCATTGAACCAAAAATGTCATTTTCTTTGTTGACTTGTGGCGGTTTTTGATTGAGCCATCGAATATTTCTATCTTGCTTATCTATAAAAAAATTCCTCTGCTATATATTTTGTGACATTTCTGAATAAATTAGTGAAACTTATTTGATTTGTTAACTGGATTAAATAACTGACCAAAGAATGCTTTCACACTTATTGCCATAATTTATACAGCTTTCATCAATATAATTTTTTAATATAAGGGGACAAAGTATATTGGTTTTGAAAAAATCTAATTAAAAATGTAGGGGTTAAGAGGTGTTGATTAAAAAAAAATCATAAAAAGAAATGCGTTATCAACATTAAATTTTTAGCAAAAATCAAGCACTATGAGGGGCCAAAGCATATTGATTTTGAAAAAAAAATCTGAATATAAGTGAGGATGTTAGGGGAGTTTAAAATTAAATATTTAAATCAAAAACGAAAGGCGATATCTACATGAAATTTTTATTAAAACTCAAGTTCTAGAAGAATATGAAGCCTATTTATAATGAACAAACTGAATATATTGGAGGGTTAAACGGGTGTTAACATATAAAAAGAAATTTTACCATAAAAACAAAAAATTATATCCATTTGAAATTAAAAAAATCAAACTCTTTGGTTTTGAAAAAAAATCTGTTTAAAAATGGGGAAGCTTGAGGGGGTCAAAAAAAAAAATAATACATCACAAACGAAAAGCGATATCAACAGGACATTTTTAATAAAAAACAAGCTCTATAAGGAGGTAAAACCCATTGATTCTAAAAAATGTGGGTTTAGGGGGGTTAGGGGGTTAACAGAGGTTAACGAAGGTTAAGGGGTATTAATGGGGGTTAGGGGGTTAAAAGGTATAAAGGGGGATAAGGAAAGGTTAAGGCGGTTAAGGGGGGTTAAGGTGGTTGAAATATTAAAACAATCCTAACTTAAAAACGAACAATAATATCAACTTAAAGTTTTTGGCAAAATCAAGCTCTATAAAGGGACAAAGCACATTGATTTAAAAAAATCTGAATAAAATGGGAATCAAGGGGGATTGAAAAAAAAAATAGAAATCAAAAACCAAAAGCAATATCAACAAGAAATATTTAGTAAAAAGCCAGCTCTATAAGGGAATGAGTAAGTAAATATTTAAAAATGGGGATATAAAGGGGGTAGAAATATTGAAACAGGAACAAAAAACAATATCAAATTGAAATCTTAAGGAAAAATCAAGCTTTATAAAGCCTACTGATTTTGAAAAAAATCTTGGTTAAGAGGGTATGTTAAACTGTGAGAAGTATATTATATATTTTCATTCTAGATTTGTTTTTGGATGTATGGTTTTTCGAAGAGAAGATATTTGTTTTATTAATACTCTATTTCGCTAATTCTTGTATATTTTTAAAATTTAATTTATAAATTGTTAACTTACAATTACCAGAAATTGTTTTATTGTCAAATAAAGCTTAAACAGATAAAATTTTTAGTCATTGTAACAATTAAAATTCTTAAGCAACTGTTTAAGAATTTTAGCACAGAATGAATGCAACGTTGCTGCAAAGTTAACGTAAAATGGCACCAATAACAATAATATCTCCAACAACTTGCTGAATCTAGGTTTAACATTAGTAAATTATCATATATTTTAAATGTACACATAATTCCTTAACAAACAAAATTCATTAAATACTATTGTTCAATACCTTATTCAGTAATTTATTATTTTATCATGAAATTAAAAGGTTAACACCAAAGTGCTGACACCATAAACTGCTTATTAATGATAAATTAATCATGAATTTAAAAAAAAGATAAATTTTTTACAGGGTTTCCTAATGCTAAACAATGTTTGGAATTCTAAATTTGTGATTAAATTTTATTAGTGGCAATATTTGGTTATAGGTTTACCGTATGAGTTTATTGGAATTACACAATAAACAAATAATACTAAAATGAATAAACACATTTTCTTTAGGTCACTTTGTTTAGTGCCTTTAAGCAACTAGTGTTTTAACTGATCCCCATGACAAAACAGCGCAGGACAAAATTATGCAGAACAAAAGAGTACAGACAAAATAGCGCCGGAAAAAATAGCACATGGACATAATAGCGCAAGACAAAATAGCGCTAGAACACAATAACACGAGACAAAATAGCGCGTGTCAAAATATTCCAGTATTCTAATTTAAATAAAATAAAATAATTCACCTAACCTGGACAACCACCGAAGCCACCGAAAAAAAATTGACATAAAATTGTAAAAAAATTTGTCTGTGCTCTTTTGTCCTGCGCTATTTTGTTCTGCGCTGTTTTATCATGGAGCCGTTTTAACTATGGGAGGTCTTTAATATGGAAAATATGATGTCGCATGTGTTAAAATCAAAAAGTAGGTAGAACAATGCATACAAAGTAATTCGGTACATAATAGACAACAAAGAGATTTTAGGAGTAAAGATTGTTGCGGTATAATACTAACAGGAAAGTTTAATCCAGACACAAACATAATTTTTTAACAAATCTTAAACAAACCAAATGAGACATCACATTTTAAATATATCATGAGGTTTCTTAAAAGACGATTCTAACCACTGAACAAATCTGGTAATGTCAAGAAGCCAAATAAGTTAGTCAAGACTCATTCAAAGCCAAGACTGCCTTTATTATAAGCAGTAAATGCTACAAATTAAAAAACTTATCTGTAGCTGATAGAAATTAATTTATCTAATATATTCAACTACATGGTACATGACTCAAATGAAAAATTCCTTAACCCACTCAGATGCCGCACATGTGGTATGCCTATCATAGTTTTCTTCATAAAGATAAAGAAAAAACGAGAATTGTAGAACATGACAGATTTGCGAGATCTACTAACAGTTTAAGATCCCAGATCATTACTACCATAGTAGCCAGTCAAATTTCGCAATGTACCCCATCTACGTCAACACACATAGAAAGAAAAAATAATACAGTTTTTCTTTTTAGGGCTATGGTAAAGATACAAACGTCTAATGTAAGGTTTCAACTTCCGCTAGTTGTTCAAGGGCCACAGTCATTCTTTATCGCCAAAAAAGCAGCTTAATTCTAAAATTTAACGAGAAAAAGACTATAAGCTGACATCTCGAAATTGGGAGATGGAGAACCTAAAATTTTTAATTGGAATTAAAGCTAAAATAAAACCAAAATTTTCTAGCAACTTTACCTTGACCGTAGATCTTCTTTTGATACCCAAACTAACGCAAACACTACCAAAAGAATTCTTGCCGAACATTGACATAAACAAATGGCAAAATAAGCTCACAGCTGATCAAAACTGGTCCAATTGAGGTATTTTTTGGAGCAGAAGAATATGCCAAAATCATACTTCCTGACCTGCATTAAACTGAAGATGATATATTCGCATAAATAACCAAACTAGGATAGAATATATCTGGTATCACCCAAAACACCACAAAAATGTGGTTGTGCGTACTGGAAAAGTACATTTTTGGAACTGAAAAAATCAATCCCAAATTAAATATGTGAACCAAGATGACCAACTATGAACAGTTTTATCAACATACTGCCAAAAGAAACGAAGATGTGACCTACGCAGTAAGAATTTCGTTGTCAAGCTCAAAAACATCTACTAGGCAACTCCAAGAAAAAAGATGTTCCATGATTGCTCCAATTAGAAAATAAACTCCCCAATCCAAAATCTGGATACTCATTATATACAGTCTCTTTAAGAATATGCAAACATGGTAGATGTGACTTAAGTAACTTTCGATGGCCTTAACAGAGGAAGGTATTACATTCCTGACCAAGCAGTTATCAAGAAGTCTAGCATAACCACTAAATTCAGAGTATTATTTGACTTGTCTGCAGAAAATTTACTGTTATGGCGAAAACATTATGTTGTCTTTCCAGCAGATATTCATAAAATGTATAACAAATAAAATACATCCTGACGACAGGGCTTATCAATACATTTTATGGCAGAAAATATCAAAGAATATCAACTTAATACTGTTACTTACGGAATTAAAAAAGCATCATATCTCGCCATAAGGATGTTACAATAACTAGCAAAGATAAAGAAGACCATTTTACCGTGGCTCTCAAAATCATTATAAATAATTTCTATATTGATAACCTCCTATGTGGAGCAAATAGTAAACACAAAGCAGTAACACTTAAGTAAAATTTAATAACGACACTTAAAGCTGAAGGTTTTACTTCAAGAAAGTGGTCAAGCAATTGGTCGAAGATTCTTGAGACGCTACCAGAAAATTTCTAAGACAATGTAATATAATTGACAGGAGAAGAAACTAGAAAGTTCTTTGGTGTTTGTGATAGCCGATACTTCATACTTTCAGATTTCAAACAAATTTATCAAGTTACCAAAAGTTGTCGAACTGAGTTATTTTATCAGATAGCTAAATTATTTGACCAATTAAAACTATTGATGACTGTGTTGGATGCAAAAATAAACGGACTGTTCTGGATTATCTGGAACGATATAAAAAAATGCGAATTTAACAAATAACAAATGTCAGTAGGCAATTTTGAGATGGAATGTTTTAAGTTTTTAAATAAGTAGAGGTGATTGCATGCCCTATGAGAGTCTTTTCCAATGGTAAAACTAAAAAAAAATCCCATATGTATCCAATTTTATGGCTTGTATATGGTTAAATTTTGTACATATAATAACAAAAATTTATAAATTGTTAAAATATTTTTCAAAGATAAATGCTATTTAATACTAAGTTTCGTTTTGCCAACATCTTTATAATTAAAAATAAATGTATTAAAAAATAGTACTTATTATTATAACAAATTATTAACTGAGAACAGCACATTCATTAAAGTAATGCGGTTTCCAGTACAAAGGGCAGAAAGGGAGCTCGTTTTAGTTGGTATTGAATCCAAAGCCCCACACTATCCGGCCAACAACATCTAGGGTAGATGAGCGTGAAAGAAAAATGTAAAAAGAGTATTTTAGTACCGCTTTATTTTCGTTTATTGAATTCTTGTAGATACTTATATATAACTGGTTCTTAATTTGCTTCCTTAATATTTATTCAGTTTTTTTATTGAGTACATCACTAAGATCCAAAACTTTGTTAAAATGATTTTAAATAAAGAACAAAATAAAAAGAAAACCTAACAAATTTTTTTTAATTTTCTATTACTGCTTATGTATTTAAAGTTCCAGAATGTTCCAGACCATCTCAGGAAAAACGTTATAAAACGATCAGAAGGGATGCATGGGATTAAGCAGGAGAACTCGCAAACACCGGGAGACTCAGGAGGGGCTACTATAACCACACTATTCTGAATATGAAAATACTCTCGGCCAAGGTAATGAGTAGGAAGGCAGTAGTTTCTAAGGCCTCAAAACCAAACTGGTATCTTGCAAATGAAATAGTACAAAAGGGCTAGGAAGACTAGATATAACACTTTATAAAATATGTTGAGCTACAATATATGTTCAAAAAACCAGAAGAGGTTTTTATTCTCAATACCTAGAAAAGCGTCTTATGCGGATACAAACACATTCAGACCAATCAGCCTAAAATATTTTCACATAAAAAAACTTGACTGATAGCTAGATATATAAGGCACAATGTTTTACGGGATCACCCGATACATGAGTACCAGCTTGCTTACCAATCTGAGAAGTCTTTCAATGCAGACAAACATAGTCTAGCTGAAAGGGATGAATAAACATTAAAAATAAAAAAAATAGCAATAGGCGCATTTCTAAACATAAAACAAGCCTTTAATACGGCTTCATACAATTCAATAATTAAATCTATTTATATACACTCTATTTTATATACACTCATGTAGACTTTGGTGGTTGATGATAAGAATTGGAGCATTATTAAACGGTAAATTTGAGACCGTTGTTTCGAAAGGATGCAACAAATACTATATATCCTAGACAGATGGTGTCTAAAAAAGGATTGTCCACAAACTTGGCAAAAATCTTTGTTGTTGCCTTCACAAGAAAAAAGAACTAAATAGCTTTATATGTGGGGAAAACATTAATTATAAAAATTACAAAGTGGTAAGGAATAAATGGGAAACAAAGTATAATGCACTGGCGTTATACTAAGGTTGCAGTACCCATTGTAACCTACTCATGATGATATAAGGCTAAAAGCGTAACACTTAGAAGAAACTTAGGTTAGGTTAATTAATAACAATAACGGCAATGAAGCTACTGCTAGATATTCCTCAATTATACCCACGATGAAAGACAATAGGTGTTTCAACTTTCCTAAAATCCCATATAAAAACAAAAGACGATATGGCACCAAACACAACGTAGGTCCAAAAAATTCATCAGAGGTCGTTAAAAGGTGAGGTACCCGTTTGATCATTATACGAGCTAGATAAAGTATATTTTAACATCAACATGTATCCAACTTCAAGATTTGGCCCTCAGATGATTGGTCAATCATTTGACATTTGACAGGTTATTATACTAATGTTCACGCAGCATGACATATTTACGAACACATAAAATTGTATTTTATTTATAACTCTAATAATTTTGCAATATTATTTATTAAAGTTAGTTTAAAGTAATGCTTTTTTCATCATTGTTGAGGTCTAGTTATTATCTAGTCCAGTTATTGTTGATCTTAGATATGAATGATGTACCTGTCAAATTTTAATTTAGATATATCGATGGCTCAATCAAATACTGCCACAACTAAAATACTATTGTTTCGAGAAATTTAATTTTAAAGTTGTGTAAGTTTCTGTTATGAATATTTCGTTTTTGACATAAAATCTTTATATTTTATATAAAAGTTACGACATTTTGCTATTAAAATTAACGATTACGATTATAAAAGCACCTTAACTCGAGTTATCGCATAGTTTGTAAAAAAATTGGCATAGTTCGTAAAAAAATTGGGTGTTTTTTGCAGAAAATAACTAGAATTGGGGCAGTTTTAGCTAGATTTTAAATGAGTTTCGTGCATCTCTAAGAATATTTTTGTTTGTGGTGATATTTAAAATAAAAACTTAATGATATTTTGCATCCAGTCAAACAAAAATGTAATTTTCTTTGTTTTTTGACTTGTGGCGGTTTTTGATTGGGCCATCGATATCAAAAGTTGAATTGGACAAAGTAGAAATAAAATAATAAAGACGATAGTAATTGCTGTTATAAGCTTTTATATTATTTTGTAGATAAAGAAAAGAAACGAATAAAGGTATTTTCAATTTTTTAAATGTGTATATGTGTACATTTTATTAGAATTAGCAGTTCGACTGTCAAGACATCATCCGTATATTATAAATGTAAACAAGAATGGAATGATTGATAATTTGTTCTTTTTTTTACATTTATAATGCAAGCTCTTGGCGGATACTAATAAAATTTCCACACTTGAAAAGACCTACCTTTCCTTCGTTTTTCTTTATGAATCTGTGTGTAGTTACACCTACAAACCTTTGATTTATTTTGTAAAAATAATTAAAGTTGTATAAGTTAATGAATCGATTGAAAACAATCCTTTCCGTTTATATTTAATAAAAACATTATTAAAACACTTATTCATATAGGCAATTAAGGTTTACAGATCATTTTTGGGGTACGGTCGACTTTAGGTCCAGTAATATTTTAAAGAAATTTATTTTTAATCAGAAAGAGCGTATTTTAAATAGTACATTAAAAAAAAAATTTGCGGTAAATGCATTATTTAAGCAAAAAAAAAAAATATTTAATTTCTATAAAAATCAGCATTTTGACGACTGTAAACATGGAAACTCGATGGTTTCTGTCAAATTTAGAAAATATAATTACAACGTTGCCGGATTGTGATAAAATTAGTAGTTAATGGAAAATTGAGATTGCGCATACCGATCCATAAATATGCAACAAGAAAACGAAGTAACGACTTATCGTAGGATGGCTTCGCCGCCACCAAAAAACATTAACACATACCTGGCTACGCCGACTGGCATAGACTCTAACGGCCTGGACAAAGCTCGAATTGAATTGAAAACGTAAACTTTTTTTACATAATTTCTTGCGATTGCGCATACCAGTCCATAAATATGTAACAAGAAAACAAAGCAACGACTTATTGTAGGGTGGCGGCTTCGCCGCTACCAAAAAACATTAGCCCATACCTGGCTACGCCGACCGGCATAGACTCCAACGGCCTGGACACAGCTTAAATTGAATAATTGAAATGAAAAGTCTCATATAAACATATTTATATTCTGATTTTATCATTTGGCTTGGAGCTATTGAAAAAACAGCCACTGTCATTCCTGTTATGTACTTTCTTTTACTATGTTTGACATCTCAACATTTATAGAAATAAAAATATCAGTTGTCATATTATTCATAAAAAATAATATAGAACGGTATTACCATGAATAGATTTATTTATAACAAAAAGCAATTGGCAACATCGCTAAAATCACGCACAGGCGCTCTTAGTGTGACTCTCAAATCTAAAAAATTAAAAACAATATGGCTACGTAACAATGTACTGAATAAATGCATATTCTTAATTTTTTAGCTTACAAATGTGTTTTAATAATATTTGTTACTTTAATTAGGTTAGTGCACACTTATTAAAAAGTGTAAAAATATAATGGTTTTACTTAATCTTTATGGAAAAAGTGACAAAATTACTGGACCTAATATCGACCGTAGCCCATTTTTGTACCTACCCTTTTCATCAATTTGCCTTGTAAGAACCACATTTTATTACAATTAGGAGATCCCTCCATGTGAAATTGTTTAGGACTGGTAACAAAATAAGCATGTATCTTTGGAATGTGTTTATTAATTATCTAAAATGTGGCAGTTATAATTTTATACCTACTCTTCTGTAAACATAACATCAAAATGGCACTTAACACACACACAAAATACTGGAATATTCCAAAAGCCGGGAATATAGGAAAACTAGTCAGCCTGGAATGTAAGAAAGCATTGGAAAGATATATTGACTTATACAGAGGTAATAGTAGAGAAAACGAAGATGCAAAACAGCACAAGAGCTGGACTTCAAGATGTGAACTCACACTAAATCTGGAGTTACTGGCAAGTCTTCGAGGCTGAAGTAACAAGCAAAAAATGATTGTACTACTTACTGTACCCAGATCATGCTAAATGACAAACAGCCACGCAGTTCTTAAAGCACTGAAAAGGATCTAAGTACAATCCAAATTAATATTGAACTGCGAACAATCTCTTTCGGGTCCTATTATTTAATATAATTAAAATACTTTCTAATTATTAAAGATTAATATTCATTTAAATTTATTGGATCTTTAAAGTGTTTATTAAGTTTAGTATGTTTATTAAGGACTAATATTAAAGAAAAAAATTCAGTTTGTATAATACCATAACCCAAAAAGTATTGTTTGAACCAACTTGACTTAGAAGAATTAATAAAAAATAGTGCAAAATAGTAAAGAGGGAGTCTTAATCTATTCTATTCTATTCTATTCTTTATTAATCCATTTAAACAGTTATAATGTTATTGGACACGTCAGAATTATAAATATAAAGGTGTATACAATAAATAAAAGTAATTAAACAAAACAATACAGACAAATATAGAAGAGACAAACGTAGAATGGTAGGCGAGAAGGGGCATTTGTATAAATTTATCTAGAACAGTTTGGTGGTGAAGCATGTGGTACAAATTTATATTGAAAATATTCTTGCACTGAATATGGACATATTTCTAAAAGCTGTTGTTTTATTCGATAATTAAATGTTTTTAATGTTGATTCATTTTTTATGCTCTGTGGCAGTTTATTGAATAATTTTATTCCAAGAATTGTTGGTGACTTAGCACAAATATTTAGCTGTGCTAACAGAGGAACAAGTTCATCTTTGTTCCTGGTGCTATATGAATGAAAGTCGCTATTACGTTTAAAATTCGATTTGTTTTTATATATGTATATTAAAAGTTCTAAAATATATACTCCGAATACGGTAAGGATTTTAAGTTTTTTAAATAGAGGGCGACAGGAATCTGTTGGTAGAATACCAGCCAAGCATCTTATAATTCTCTTCTGAGATATAAATACTTCATTAGCATGGGACGATCCGCCCCATACACAGATACCATAAATCAACCTAGAATGTACATTTGCGAAGTAAATTTGACGAAGATGGTGAGGTTTTAAAATGCATTTAAGGTTACGAAGTTGAAAACATTGTGAGTTTAAGGTTGTCGCTAAATTTTGACAGTGAGTTTTAAACGATAGATTTTCATCGAATGTTATTCCTAGAAATTTTGTGGAATCAACTGTATTTATGTGTGTGTTGTTTACAGACATATCTAGACAAGGTATATTAGAATTTTGGTATGTATGGAAATAAATGTAGTTAGTTTTTGTAATATTAAATAATAATGAGAGATTACTAGCCCATTCCGAGAATATTTTAATTGACCTATCGATTTTATTTTTCAATTGTTCTTCAATGGGATCAGAAAACAAGAAAGTCGAATCATCTGCATAGAGAATTGTGAATGCATGGTAAAGTAATTCTGGAAGTTCATTTACATAAATTGTGAAAAGTATGGGAGCTAACACTGACCCTTGGGGCACTCCTATATTATTTATTATTTCTTGAGAGAAACACTGTTTTCCTGAGTTGTTACTTTTAACCATTTGGGGTCTATTTGTAAGATATGTTTCAAACCATTTATTTTGATTGCCTCTAATTCCAGATGAGTGAAGTTTATTTAATAAAACATCATGCTGAACACAGTCAAAGGCTCTGCTAAGATCACAGAAAATCCCAGCCGAACCCCCACTACACTCAATAGATTGAACCTTGGGGATTCTGGAGAATAAATAAATTTCAGGTGATCTATTTAAAAATTCTAAATAAGATGGATCCTAATATTTTTAGTTCACTCTGTATATTTTAAAATGCAACTAAAATATATAAGAAAATATTTACGGTAATGTCAAATGTATTGTCAAATATATCAAATATATTGATCAATCAGAAAAAATGCGCTCTGTCTGGACGTTTTCCAAGTTATCGAACACAAATATTTTTGTTATGCTTCTTATAAATTCGTTATTATTTATTATTATGTGTTTGTTTATACTTATTTTCTTTTTCTTTGTATTATGTGTGAAAGATTAATCCACTTGATACACAATTTTTATTTAAATTTATTGTTGGTTTATATAAAATATAAATTTTAGTGTCTTTTATAAATTTGACCAAGGTGTTGAATATTTTCTTATTGTTTGACTCATTAGATATTGCTTTGTCTATGAAGTGGGTTATGTTCTGTCTCTATATTAGTGTCATGTTCGATATTTATACCTAAGGTCCATTTACACCATTGGTCGTTAAGAATTAAACCAAGCCAAAAATTACATTTTTCTATTAACAATGTCATTTTAATCCTCGCTTATTTTTTAACTATCAGCTGTGCGAGTGGCCCTAAGTGTAACAATGTAGGTATCAGTTGACAGTTTTTTGGCAGCATTGTATAATATATTAATTAACCAATAAATAGTTTAATTTATTTTTTGATCTGTATATTGTAATTAAATAGACTTAAAGAAACAATAAAAAAATTACTTACCTAAAAAAAATTAAATATCCAAACTATAACACTATCGAAACCGAAATCAACACAATCAAACGTATTACTACAAATATAGATAAATCATATCCTACACAACACAACAAAACCGCAGTCGCCAATCTTTTCTGTTTAATTCAATCCGATTACGATTATTTGACCCCAGCGAACAATAATTGATGACCTCCTCCCCACCAACCTCCAATATCTTCATAGCCAACTAAGTCCCGTGTGTTGGCTGCCATCGACTAAATGGGAGCCTTGAAGAGTTCAAGATTGAAATTCTTTGTGAAAGTAATCGCAAGAAGTAACGACAGCTTTGCCTGTACTGCGGCTGGATTGGTGTTTTTAAGTATACCAAACCGGTTGATTATTTTTTTGTTATTGTCTTTGTTTGTATCTTCTATCTATTTGTTATCGAATACAAGCATTACGTAACAGAATAATTGAAATCCGAAAGTTATAATGCTAATGTGGCTTTTAACAATGGCATGATGTAAAAACAAGAAAAAAAAACAATAGTACAGATAATGAAAATTTAAAATCGAAACAATAACAACGAAACAACTTGAAAATTTAAAACAATTTGGAGAAAATATTTCTAAAGATATTAAGTTATTACTTTGGACACTTTAGGGGAAATTTGTAGTATGCATTTCCTCTAATACTCCCATCTCAAGATATATAAATCGTTAATTGCGACTGCCACGGTCTAAAACCACAAAGCAACTTATGAATCAAATAAACTTTACGTTGACATCTTTGATCTCTATAAGACTGGTTTACTGAAAGGTAGCCATAATTGATAGAGGAAGATATCACTTATATCCTACGACACTCGAAGAAAAAATTATAGTAGGGTACCTCAAATGCAAATGACAATCACACAAAAGTCATATGTCTTCTTGGCTCCGACTATGTACAATACAATCCCTGAAACAATCAAAGAAATTAATAGTATTTCCATATTTAAAAAACTTTTAAAAAAATTCATTATTAACTTACCAAGAGAAAAATTCCACAATCTTATTGATCTTAAAATTTTTACATTATAGACGATTAATAACTGTAAACCTTTCTCTCACACATTCTTTTTTTCCATTTATATAATTATTTTAATGTCATTTTTATATTTTTATATTTTTAGTTTTAGAATAATTATTATTATTTGATTTATATATATATATAAATTTAACGAACCCAATTTTTTCCTATGAGCTCGACACAAGTGTTTTATACACTTCCAGAGTCTCTACCAACTTTATTTATTTACAAACAATTTTATATGTAATTATACACTATTGTATGTACCGTTATATATTCTAAATAAAGTTATTATTATTATTATTATTATATTAATTAGAACGGGTTAAAATGATAATTATTAGTACTTAATAATAATTATAATTTTATCCCGTACATATTTACCTCAATTTTACCTATTTATAAGACACAGAATGGCGAAGTCCCAAAATATAAATTTTACAGTGTACTAAAAAAACCGTTTTATTTGTTGCGTCTTAATAATTTAAGTGAAAAAACTACGTAGTTATTAAAAAATAATAAAGAGGACCTATTATGTATTGTATTTCTGGAAACAAAGCAAAAGGGCAATTTTATGGGCCTTACTACCTTTAGTCTTAAATTTTAATATTTTTGGACTTACGATATTTGCAAGTTAAGCCGACGATATTGTGATTGATTATTGTGTTTTGGAGGAACTTGTGTCAGGAAACGCGATTTTTAAACAAATACCTGTAAGTAATAGTAATTTTAGTAATACTAATTTTTATTTATTATGAAAATAAGATAATATTTTAAATATATTAATAATTTGTTGTGGTAAATAAAAATGGAAACCTACAGAAGAAAAATCCTCCGTGTAAGTGAGAAATTTCATTTCTATTTTCGTCCTACACATATTATTTTTGTAAAATATTTTACAAAATTTGGCAAAATAAAGAACAAAAATAACATAATAACTATGTAGTTATGGGGATAAGGGTTAAGGGCTCATAATTTCATAAACGACAGGAAGTCGAATCTTTCAGACCATAATAAATAGGGATGGGTAAAATAATCGATTAATCGATTATTATAATTCGATAAGTCAATTTTTTTAAATCGATTAGTCAACTTTTTAAATCAATTAGTCTTTTTTTTTAAATCAATAATCGATTATTCGATTATTTTCGGTTAATCAATTATTTTCGTTTAATCGATTTTTCGATTAATTATTATCGATAAATTTCGATAATTATCGACTATTTTAATTTATTTTCGAATAATCGCTTATTGAAAATGCTATTATATTCTAAATATTTTCATATTGCTCTTACAAAAGTTTAAAAATTGATAACATTATTGTTAACTTTATTTTGTTGGGTATTTTTAGATCAACATTTTGTGGTAAAAGTAGTCTTTATACCCAAACCTGGAAGGCTTGATTACACATGCATATACCCCAGGCAGATATACTGATTTAGCTTTTCACCTAGTTGATGGCCGCATAGAGAGATTCGTGGACAATAAAGAGTCCGCCTTGTGTGTTTTCGAGGATATAGAAGGTACTTTTGGTAAGATGACCTTTTCCAAGATAATACACTCACTACAACAGGAATGTTTAACATATGGTTATTGGGTGGATACACAACATGCTCTCAATTCGAGCAGTAAACATAAGTGTAGAAGATGTGAATATAAGACGCTTGGTTGCGAAGGGATGTCCACAGGAAGGGGTGCTATCACCTCTACTGTGCAACATGGTCCTTGATACTGACATCAGCCGCCTCAATAATGACACTCACTATACAATAGCGTGTGCAGATGACCTGGTCATGCTACAAACAGAAAATATTAAGAACATACTTTGCGAAAGAATGCAAACAGCTCCGAAAATTATAGAATAGAAGTGCGGGTGCCATTTACTGTCTATCGGTTTCAAAAAGGAAGAAATGGTCCTTCCTACAAGAACAAGAACGAAAATGGAATTAAAACCTCCAGAGCTCTTAAGCACAAAACTAAACATTGCAACAGAAGTGAAGTACCTAGGTCTCACATTTAATAGCAAGTTAACATAGAACTTACACCTAGAAAACAGAGTAAAAAAAAGCATGCATTGCTTATGAACAATGTGGTCGAACCGTGGGGTGCACCTGACGTCTCTCCCCCAGAGTCGTCGCACGGCCATCATACGACTTAGGGTAACTTACGGTGCAGTTGTCTGGGTACCGAAAACCCAAAAATTGACAACTATCTGCAACAGATTTAAAAAACAGTATGTCTTAACGTAACGGGAGCCATTAAAACCACATCGACCAGAGCCATGTAAGTCATTCTTAGTCTCACTCTCCTTAATGTTTAGAATTGGCTAATACTGGCCGATATAAGAGAAGCACAATGAGTCCGGTCAGGCATAAGTGCCGTGGGTTAACTCACGCTCCACACGTTACAGATAAAGATGCTTCGTTTCGGAGCTACAGCGTGTCAAAATTTAAAATAATTAAATCTTGAACTACGAGAGATTTGGACACTTAGAAACATAAGGGGCATATTTTAATATTTTGATCAAATGAATGTGATTCGCAGGACCGGACTTACAGACATATAGGTCCATAAAGCAAATTAAAATAAAAGGTGGTAAGCCCCTGACTTTTTAATTTAATAAATAAAAAAACACCTTATATAATATAAGCATAATTTATCCTACTAATATATAAATGCGAAAGTTTGGATGTATGTATGGATGGATGTTTGTTGCTCAATCACATAAGAACGGCTAAACGGATCTAGATGAAATTTGGAACAAAGATAGATTATAGTCTGGAATAGCACATAGGCTACGTTTTATATTGGAAAAATATACGGTTTCCGTGGGATAGAATTGTTTTTGTTTTTCATAGACATCAATAAATGCATGTATTCCGATTTGTTCTTGGAAATCTTTCATCACCGGTAAATAGATCAGATGAATCAACCTACTTATGTCGGCCTCGAATTCTTGTAGAATTTTATTATGTTTCTGACTGCGAACCTTAAGCTGGCTTTGGAATATCCGTTTCAAATGCTGCTGGCCATATCTTGTCTCCAAAGCTTGGACGAGAGGGGAAGTAACTAAAACGGTTGCTGATTGTCCTCAAAGCGATACTATCAATGAAGCCGCCATATTTAGTCCTGCCGTTGGCTCTAGCTGCAGCTTCAAATTGAAGTCGATACGTTTCCCATGTTATCTGACCGTCAAACGTGGGTGGCTTAATGATCTTGCTAGTTCTCTTTGTGAAACTGGGTTTTGGATATAGCTTGGTTTGGTTATAGATGAGGACGAGGTAGTGTTTGCAGTTTCTTTGTTGCTTACCAAAATTAGGCTACCAATTCTTTTTTCTAACTCAGCCACTTCAATTCTTATTTGCTTTTCCAACTCCGCTGTAGCCTTTTATTGTCGCTCTAAACTATCTTTTAAATTATCTTGTTGTTGCTCTAAATTAGCTTTTAAATTATCTTGTTGTTGCTCTAGGACAGTGATACTCAAAGTGTGCTCCGCGGAGCCCTGAGGCTGTGCAAAGCCTTTGTGGGGGCTCCGCGAAGAAAATAATAGTCATAATAAGAAAAAAATAAAGCAGTACTATCGCACAAAAGGGAGGGACCTGACTTGAGGACCTAGAAAATGTGTTTAGGGATCCGTCAAATATTTCGCTTTTCAAAAAGGTTCCGTCGCTAAAAAGTTTGAGAAACACTGCTCTAGGAGATCTATTCGACTCTTTAGCTTACCTGCCTCTTGTCTGAAGGTTTCTTGAATTTTTAGCAGACTATTAATTATTTCCAACTCTGCTTTTTTGTGCCTCTCCTCCTTCAGTCCTTTCCCTCTTCTCTTCTTCGTCCTTCCTGCTCCTTTCTTTTTTTTCCACTTCTTTCTTCCTACTCCTTTCCTTTTCCTCCGCTTCTTCCTTCCTACGTCTTTTCTTTTCCTCCTCTTCCATCTTCAAAAACCATGCTGGTGGGCCTGAAATATCCATATCTGTTTCGTGGGCAGTGGATCTAGTATTTACCATAAATAGAGTGTTTAGGTACTTTTTATTTTATATCCCACCGCTGCCATCTCAATTTATTTCAACTCAATTTTTACAATAATTCAACTGATAACATTAACGTATAACGTCTATCATAAAACTGATTGGTTGACGTTAGGCTCACAGACTTATATAGCTCAATTTAACGTTCTAGAACCTTCCCAAACGTCCAGATGTTTCTTGACGTGAAATGATCATACCACTGTGAACTTAACCCCATAAGGAAATAATTAATAGGGTATTAGTAAATAATTCTACGACAATCGCATAGGTAGAAATGGTCACAGTGATGAAGCTAAATGTTGCTACACCAGAAAATTGGAAATGTATTCAGAAAAACAGAAAAAATTTTTTTGATGGGTGGGAGAAAGAAAAGATTACAAATGAAATAAACCTAACTACAATTAAATTTAATGACTACCAACGACTAATTAGATTCGGAAGAATAAAATACAAAATAAACCCTACCTTTGGTAAGAAAATAAAAGTAAAAACATTTTTAATATTTTTATTTGTTTAAATAATTGTTCGTTTATATAAATAAAATGAATTTAATAATAATTTGTCACTTTTACAAGAAAACAAGCAAATTTTTCTCCAATTAGGCAACCCAATATCCTGTCAAATGAACAAAAATGACCAATGTTTCGCAAAGACAACAAAGTTTATTGATCTGGCTTTTTCATTAGGATTTGACTGTTATAAATAATCATACAATTAATATTTATATATTCCTAATAAATATTAATTCATGGCATTTTTTAACTAAACACACCGAAAAGAACTGTAAACACTCAAACAAATAATACACAAAATTAGAATGATAATCTCACTATAAACTTAAGCCTTATTCCGGCTTGCGGTGAACTGATTAGATTTTGGACAGAGTCGGAACATCTGGGGAGTACTTTATAGGTGGTCATTTTTATATTTTATAGAATATATCTGTTATTTACGTTTAAAGAAAAAAAATGTTCAAATAAAAGTTGCTTCTAAAATTATTCTTAAAATGGTCCGTATTCGAGAAATTTGACAAAATGTGCAAAATTCTGATTTTTAAGAAAATTGTTAAAACTTAAAGTTTTTTGCGATTTCGATCTCTATAATTTTTGTTATAAACATATGATTTCTCTAAAATGGAACGTAATGAAAAAAATTTAATTTTTCAGTATTTTCGTTGGTAATAAATAGACCAAGGAATATATGCACCCAAAAAGTAGTTAAATATGCGCATATATATGCCGCAAAATACTTCAATATATGCGTAAAAAATTTTAAAATATGCAGTGCATATGCATATGCAATAATAGTAATTTGTTATTTCATCGAACAAATTTATTAATATTTATTATTTGTTTTATTTTACAATACCTAATATAATACTTAATAATTATTTAATTATTAAATAATTTTAGTTACAAATCAACATTATTATAAAACGAATGAACAATTAGATATTTTTCTAAATTATCTGTATTAAATGATTGTCTCCAATACATACTTACTAATAAGTAAGTATGTATGTACAAAGAAAAACTCCTTTCGACATCTACAGAAGTAATGGGTGCAAACTTAAATTTTCCTGAAATATCTGGATGAATAGTATTAATATCTTCAAAGTTACCAGAATAAACATTAGTAAGGTTTCTTAAAACAATAAATCCTTCATTTTTTAAAATTACATTTGAAAATTTATGAAAAATCGTCTTTCCAATATCGCCCTGGACATTTTTACACTCTGATTCAAACGTCTTAATTAAATTTACGGAAGTCATCAAAGGTAAATTTTTTTGTTCTAAATCTAATATAATTTTGGGTACAAATGCATAATTTTTTAAAAACACTAATTGCTTTGGTAATATGTGATTTTGTAACAACTTCTTCGTATTAGATATTCCCTTATATGAATCATCAAAATCAAATATGATTTATTTAATTTTTTCATAATTATCTGCGTAAAAAAGGCAGCTTTAAGCCAGGTACCCCACCGAGTAATCATAGGTTCCGGTGACATCTGTAATTCAGGAAATTTTTCTTTGTACAATTGAGTTCTTAGAGGAGCTTTAAGAAATATTTTATTAAAGGAAAGTTGGACCTAATTTCTTCTGCAACTCTGTTAAGGGCCATGAGCCAAACATGTAACATGGATTAAGTTTTCATAAAACATTTTTAAATTTTGTGCGGCTTTGACCATGTACGGGGCAGCATCGGATAACAGCAATAAACATTTTTCTGTTGGAACGGCTTCCGGAAGAAAAAAGGAAGACAATTCTGTCTGGATAAAACGAGTTATTGTCAAGTTATTTGTTTTATCTAATTGCTTTGAAGCGATTAAATATGGACCAATTTGCATTTCTTCGCGTATTGAACCTATCATTAAATGGGTTATATATCGACCACAAGAGTCTTGTTTCATCCACAATAATGTAGAAATGGTTTCCAACGGTAATCTCACGAATTTTTTCTCGAGTCTCAATGTACAAACTGTCAACACCACGTTTGCGTAATATACTTTGCTCTGGAATATTAAATTTACAGTATTTTTGCAAAAATTATTGGAGATTTGGATTATTTAATCGTATTAAAGGGATATTCGAAGTCACTAAAGCTTTGCATAAATCCTCATTAAAAATAGCTTGTTCACTTCTACACGATCCAGATTCTAAATATTGTTTCAAGGGAAGTTGACTTTGTCTGCGAGTGTCTTTAGATTTCTGCTTTGCTATATGTGAGGGTGTTTTCACGTGTTGGTCGATTTGAAACTTTTTTTTGCATCGAATCTAAAACAAATAAATTCCTGTAGATGTTATAGTTTTAATTAAATTATATAAATGCGTAGTTGCCCTACTTTTTTTTTAACTGTGAGTTAAAATAATATTTTACTGTCGTTTGATTTACCATTGTGAAAGGTCAAAATAAAATATAAAATAAAAAAGTACTTACAATTTTAGAACATGTTTTACAAAACACCTGGTTATCACCTTCTACAACAAAATCAGAATAAGATTTTACCCACGACTCAATTAATTTTGCCATTTTTAAACTGGTTAACACAATACAACAATACAGACTGAAATGAAGTTGAAAGTAAACTGAGTCATTTAGAAATTTGAAGATATAAATACAACTATCTCAAAGGATACTTAACAAAATTTGTTGGTTTAAGGAGGGTGTTTATAATTTAATCCTCTCAAGTACCTACACCATTAACCGTAAAATATTATTTTGGTCAAAAACTCATAATTTTAATATGTCCAGCCAATTAGTACGTCAGATATATGATAAAAAATTAACAAAATGTCAATATATGCATTCAAAATCAAAAATTGTATATATATGCAACATATGCAAAATATGGCGTTTTGCATATATTCCTAGCTCTAGTAATAAATATATATAAAAAAATGTTTCGAGTTGTACAAAATAATCAGAAAAAGCCTGTAATAACTAGATAGAAAAGTTATGTGTTGGACACATCAAATTTTTATTTTTATTTCCTTCTACGAAATTTTAATTTTGTAAATATATTTTCTTTAGGTTAATTTTACTGATAATTAACCTAGAGGTTTCACCGCTGATTGGAAATGCCGTGGGTGGGGAGTTTTAATTAATTTTGGATAGCGGAAAATTTAGATTAAAATCTTAGTTTAACGAACACTTTTTATATGTTTTCATTCACAATTTTTGAAATTATTTAATTTTTTATTTGTAATTATTTTTTATTAAATTAATTATAGTGCTTATTAACTTAGAGCTTTTCACCGCTTATTAAGAATATAATGTCCTTATTGATTTGTATTTGTTTCATTATTTTTATTTTTGTGCAATTGATTGTAAATAAGGTTACCGTTTTAAATATATTATTTTGTATAAACTTTCTGTGTTTCTCTTAACTATACCCCACACTTGATCTAGCCCTTCCAGGATTACCTTTAATGATTACATTTTATTTTAAATACAATTTTAAAATTACATTTTGTATTCTCTTAAGAAAAAATGGAACTTGATTTAAGCTTATGCATTTGAAAAATACTGCATTCTAAATGAAATAATTTGTTGGGAAAAATTAGGTTATTTATAGTTTTCTGGTTGAACCATGATTATAGGTCAATTTTTTCCTTTTTTGTATAAAATAGTACAAACATATTAATTATTATTTGATTAAGGATAATTTCCTGACCGTAGTAGAATTTTATATAAATAAAAATTTCCTTGGTTTAATCGGTCATTGTTTTTATTTTCAAACGATTGAGGTTTGGGATGGTGTTCTGTTAATTTAAAAATTTTTAAACTGTAATCGTCTCCTTGTGTTTTTTTTAATTTTTAACTTTTGACTGCACCCGAAGATGGAACAAAATTAATTTCCGAAACATATGTAGTGCTAAACGATTGAAAATTATAACGATGACCGATTAAACCAAGGAAATTTTTATTTATATTAATTATTGTGTCTTTTAGAATTAAAAGCAATTGGTGGAAATTCGCCCATTTCGATTGCATTGGTACGCACTGTAGTAACCTCTTAAAACACAATTTGACTTTATAGAGAAAAATGTGGTCTTTCCTTTCTATTGATCTTACTTACCTGGTAAGTCAATCAGTCTTTAAATTTTTCTTTGCCTTCATCGATAATTATACCCTGTAATATCATATTTTTACAGAGTGTAATTATTTTCGAAAGCTACCTTTTTCGATAAACATCAATGTGCTTTTTCGTACATTTCATATATAACTAATAAACTATTAAATGAAATGGATTAAATCTTTTATACCAACTTTTGTATGCAATCAAACAAATTACCAAGAAATTTCATAGATATTTCAATTTCTAATTTAAAACAACCCAACCGAATAAATACAAAATTAATTTTACCGGATTCGGTTGCGCATTCAGAGAAATTTAATGCCGATTATTTCATTAAATTAGGTAAATTATAGAGTAATAAAAAAAATATCAGCATTTTGCACACATTTAGGTAATATAATTAAGGTTAATTGTGCTATAATGATGACGTTGAGTTCATCACGTACTTTTTTATAACGTTGCACGTAAAGGTAAGTAAAATTATTGTAAATACTTTATAATATGTCTTTCTACTATCACTGTCCAAAGCAGGCTTTCGTATCGCTAAATTTGAACAGTTTAAAGTGAATTATGTATTTTTTAAATTTTTTAACCTCCCTCAAATCTCCCATTTTTAATTAGATTTTATTCAAAATGAAAGAGCATTTTCCGCTTATATAGCTTGATTTTGCTAAAACAATTTAAGATGATATCTTTTTTCGCTTTCAACTTATCGTGCAGTGCAAAAAGTGACATCGGATAGACGGATAAAATAAATTTATAATACTCTTCATAGACTACTGTATGAAGAGTATAATAATAAAATAATATTCAAGGCTTTAATATTTCAACCCCCATTTTAATTTAGATATTTTTAGAATTATTAGGCTACTTTTTCCGATAAAGCTTGATTTTCCTGAAGATTTCAATTTGATATCGTTTTTTGTTTTTGAGTTAGAATTTTTCTTTTAATATTTCAACCCCTCTTATAGCCTCATTTTCTTTTATTTAATTTTTTATTATTTTTTTAATTTTCACATCCTCCCTTAACTATTTTTAATTAGATTTATCAAAATCAATAGGCTTTGTCCCTTTATTGAGCTTGATTTTTTGTAGTTGGTTTTTGATTTTTTTTTTATTTCAAACTCCCTTAAGATTTTAAAGAGCGGGGAGGGAACAAGGCCACATTTAAAGAAGAGGTATTTCCACAATGGAGCTCTCTTCTTTATATGTGCCAAAAAACCGTTAAGACCTGGCTCTCCGAAATAACCCTCCATCTCTAACCATGACAGGCAGCACAACTTAAGGCGGGATCTTCAAGCGAGATCGTCCCAACCAACAAATTTGTAGCTTGGGTACCTAAACCCATGCAGAACATGAAAACAACAAAAGTACTTATGTTCCTCAAAACCCAAAATCAAGGGCTCGAGACGGAACAGTGGCAAGTTATCTATAAAGACAATGGTCAAACCATTGTTCTATTGATTGACGACGACTCTCTGAATGCTTTAGAAAGTCCTACTTGGGCCTAACTCAGGTATATTATGTACAATTGTAGATAAGTAAATACCTAAATGAATAAAGATTTATTAAGTGAGTAAGCTCAGCATAGCCCACCTCCAACTTTTATTACCTAGTTCGCTAATGTTTTTCTATTTCTCACACGTAAAAATGAATAAACTAACTAATCAAATCATTGGATTCCGTTAAATATCAATTGCAAAATTGCTGATAACCGACGTTCTCTGTACTGTAACTTCTTTAACAGATGTGGCCAACCCCTTTCCAATCAGAGTTCCTTGACCAACACCTTGATTGCGCTTCGAAGGTTCAGCCATGACAGGCGTTGCTTTCTCTACAGTTCCTTGCAATCACCTTACTCTTATGGTTTCACTACTTTCAGGCAACACCGTTCCTTCCTGTACAGCCACCGGCACGGTTTTTCGATTCGTAGTGTTCTTTGGTCGTTTGCGCGAACTGCTTACTTTTCCCATTTCACCGCAATTCCAGCACCTAATAGTCTTCGGTTGCTTCTCAATAAGGCTTTTTATCATGTGAAACAATTGGTCCAATTTATTTTCCTGTTCTTCTTCTTTTACAATCCTTACTTTACTGTATCCACCAGAAGCCAGCGTAGCCGCTTCATATTCAAGAGCAGCGGACAAGACATCGACCAATGTTTTGTGACGGGCTAAACGAAGTGTTCTTTGCATTTTATGGTCACGAAGTCCATCTACAAATGCTTGAACGGCCAAATATTCAATCATGTATTCCGGAGCTGATGGGTAGGCAAATCGCACCATCTTCGCAATATCTAATTCAAATTCTTGAAGGCTCTCGTCACGTTCTTGGTTGCGATTCTTCAACTGTAATCTGTACACCTGCTTCAAGTGTTCGGGGCCATATCGCATATTTAGTCTCTTTTTGAGTTGTTCAAAATCATCTGTCTCTTCCACGGGTAAAGTCTGAAGGACATCTAAAGCGTCT
Source organism: Psylliodes chrysocephalus (assembly GCA_927349885.1). NCBI lineage: Eukaryota > Metazoa > Arthropoda > Insecta > Coleoptera > Chrysomelidae > Psylliodes > Psylliodes chrysocephalus. Next base: position 44,491,691 of record OV651821.1, read on the forward strand.
CCTCGAAGGGCGATGGTCAAATTTATTGCCTTCTCTCGTTTAGACCACTCGTTTGCTCTGGTAGCTGTTTCAAACTGCTTAAGGTAGTTTGTTCAAGGTATCTTTCCGTCAAAAGATGGGGCTTTAACACGAGGAGAGTTACAGCTCCTTCCAATTTTAACTTCGACTTCACCTTATGGCACTTAATTTCAACGTCCTTGGCCGGGTCTGAATGTTCCAGTTCTTCTATCTTCTTTTCCGTCTCTTTTATTTTCTCCTCAACGGAAGACATTATTTTTTTCTCAACAGAAGAAATTTCATTTCTTATAGAAGATATTTTGTTTTCCAAGTCGCAAGAAATTTCATCTTTTAAAGACGATATATCGAAAGAGACTTTATCTTCTAAGGAAGAAACTTTATTGTCTAAGGAAAAAATGTCAGAAGAAACTTTAGTTTCTAATGAGGAAATATCATTTTTGATAGAGGATACATCTGAAGAAACTTTATTTTCTAATAAAGAAATGTTAGAAGAAATATCGGTTTTCATAGAGGTCAAATCAGAAGACATTTTGGTTTTTAAGAAAGATATTTTACTTTCCATATCGGAAGAAACTGAAGAAATTATAGCAGAAGATAATTCATCAGAAAATAGATACGTTTTCGAATCAAAACCTTCATTTTGTAGAGCTTCTTTAAGCCTCTCTGCCAGTTCTGCTTTCTTCCCTGTCGTCTCCAACTCACAATCTTCTAACTCCCGACGTAGCTCGGTCACTTCTAAATCACACAGTCTTTTAGCCATTATTGTCCACTATTTATTTACACTATCTCACTTCTCGACACCAATGTGATGTTTGTTTATTTTAAACAACAATTTATTTATTAATAATTTATTTATAACACTATTATTCTAATTTATATATATTTTGAATATCTTTAAACTGTTCACTATTTATCTTCACTGTCCATATATCTAATGACTTTTTGTTGATCCTCCACCAATATTTATACACAAATTGGTGATCTAGAATGCTCCTCCACCAAAATATCCGGAATATATCAGAAACGTTATCACAATGACTCAGGAATGTTCGCGAAAGTGTATCTGCCATAGTCGTCACATATGTTTGGTCTTAAGGGGTTTAATTATGTATAATAATCGGACAAGTTGAGCCTCAAAGGACAAATAAGACAGAGAGGGACTTGGAGGATTAGAGCATGACTGAATAATGAAATGGCTCACATAACATTATATTGAAAACATCTGTAGGCGTATCAACGTTAAAAGAAAATATTTAATTTTAATAGATTTTCTTAGTATATGTTTATTATCAGATTGCTTTTTTATTAATAATTACCATTCTAGCAGAGGTTTATTGATTTCTAAAAGTACTCTGTGTTCAAATCGGAGAGGGCGGCGGTTATCGTTTGCTGTAGGAAATGCCTGTAGGTCAGGAAGTATGCGCAGTAAAATTTTGGGAAAAAATTGTTAAAGTACAAAAGAAATTGATTGAAAATTATTTTTAAAAGTAGACTACTAAAGTCTGTTCAAATTTAATTTACGCCTGATGTAAACAGAAGCAGGTGGACGCTAAAATTGAGCAGGGCCGTATTTTACTTTTCCGTCTTGCAAAAATGTAAAATAAAAGAGTGTAATTGTGAAATTATTTTTTTATTGCAATAAAAACATATTTTGTAAAGTAAATCTATAAAATAAATGCCATACACGGTCTCCCAGACTTTAGTGACATTTCTGGACGAAGATAGGTGAGCGACATAAACTGCGTTAACCTGCAATACAAATAAATAAATAAATAAATGTATTTGACTTTAAAAGAGATGGTTGCATTATATTTAGTTCATTACATATGTCTACTGTGATACAGAGCATTAAAACAATCATATTATAAAATTATATTGTACAGGGTTTCCAAATAATTGCAAATTCTTTAATAGCTAATATATATCTACTAAAAGCATTAAAAAAACTTTAAATATAAGAGGTATTTCGTATTTGAATTTGGTATTTGATTTAAAATTGTGCATCTTAAAAAGTAACCTTTTGTATTTTTGATAACTTTTGTTCTTTATTGTTCTTGTTCTACTAGTATTTAGATTAGACAACTTGTACCCTGTATTATAGCAATCTTCCTTACTTGACTTAGCACTATTCTGAATCGGATAAATTAGTTAGACTTGAAAGGCTATCTTCATTAATCAAAATTACAAGTGGTTCTACCTGAACCCCTATAATATTATCCAACTCCCACATTTTTACTTCAACTTTTTGGCGAACATGGTCGATACACTTTTTCCATTTTTCTGGAAAAATTAATAATATTACTTCTTCAAAAAGAATTTTAATGTCTCCAGATTTAAATGTTGGGTTTATATCTGCTACGTATTGTTTAACGTCAACCTAGATGAATTCAATAGGGTTAAGTTCACAATGATACGGAGACATGTGAAGTATTATGTTGTTTTGCTGCTTAGCCATTTCATCTATTACATACAAATCATAATGTTTATGTTGCTTACCAAGTTTTAGAAGTTGGATCTTAAGCATTTGGTAGTCGAATTCAATTTTTTTCCCTTATAGCCATTTTTAAATATTACCTTTTTTAGACGTCGTAGATATTTTTTCCAACTTTCTCGAATAATAATGCAGTTATCTTCTTATTTTGGTAGAGTGTTTGAAAACCACTCTTTGAACGATTCCCCACACATTTTTTCATGGTAGTCACCGGATTTTTTAACTCAAATACATAAAGTGCATTAGAGACAAAGCCTTCTTCACTTCCAATATGGCATATAATGAGCTGTTTTTACGCACATACCTGATGGGTTTTTGAAATCAGTTAAAAGTTTATCCAAAAAGGCTTGTCTGGATGAAAAAACCGACATATTGAAACATACTTTTGATTTGGTGTGGCCTGCGTTAATCCAAGACTCATCAAGATGATATATTTTTTGCTTTTCTTCTTTTTTTTTTTTTTTTTTTTAAGGCGTAGGACGAAACAATTTCATTTTTGTCTAAAAGCAAACTATTTTTTTCTCGAGTTTTAAATTTAAAATTAAGGGTTTTGAAAAGCTTGTAAAATGTAGCTCGCTTAAAAGTAGACAGATATGGATCATCGTTGACTTCTTATAAAACCTTATCAATTGTTGGAAGTTAATTTTTAAAGAAGAATTGATGTACTTTGCGCCTTATTGCATTTTTATCAGAATCATCCACAGAGCCACTAATTTGTTTATAACGTAGCTTTCTTTTTGGTTCAGAAAATGTATGAATCTGCCTATACTCCTTCATAACATTAAAAACGCACATCCCTGTTTTATCAGCAACTCTCCTTTCAACATCATGTACCAACATATCAGGGTTCTATAAAATTTAATGCTTATAAATATTAAGAACCATTTCTTTAGTACGGATGACCAAATGTTCCTTTCTCAGTCGCTTTTTAGAAGGAGTAAAAACATTTTTCTGGACTTTATCTGCTGTATCTGTGGAGGGCATAGTGTCACGCAGCAATTACAAAATATAGTCAATTAAATGTCTATAAAATAGAGTAGAACATGTTCAAACTAACAACAACCACAGAAACAAAAAAAATTAATAACAATATATGTATATCTAAACTATAATATAATGAATCATAATCAATCAAACATACAAAATGTCCAAACTAACCAACACGGTGAATGCTACCAAAACGCCGTTTATAATTATTATCCAAATTGAACTGAATTCGACTCTGACAAAAAATATTTGCGCGTCGTCTAAATGACTAACGACCGATTAACCAATAGAAGCGCAAAAAAAGTCACGTGAGCTGTTGCTGGATGGGAGAAATTGTTTTGACGCGGCGTAAATGAAATCTGAATAGACTTTAGATTGCGCAATGATAAACGAGTGAGTAGTCAAAATTGAGTAAAATTTCGTGCAGAACATGATTTTGGTACGTTCGACATAACTCTATTTTACTTTTTTTATCATTAATAATAAGTATTACGCCCTCTAGCTGTAAAGTTGGGAACTTAAAAATAGTTTTCAATGATTTCTAACAAAACAGATATGAATATATTATCCGTAGATATGGCTGGTGTCCTTTATTATTTATTTTGGATTCTCGGTATCAATAACCATGCGAGATATAAAGTACATAAAACTTCTTGAGCATATTCAATGCTATTTTCCATATTGGGGACTTTTGAAATAACATTAAATACTCCGAAATATAAATATTGTCAAAATTTGTTACAAAAAAAAAATTGATCACAAATGTGTACCAAATATTTCAAAACATTAAGTAATGGTGAGCAAAATTATAATAAGAGTCATTCAATTTGACTATTGAAATATCCAACAGTAGTTTCTCACTGGAATATACATTTTAGTAAATATTTAATTAAATACATTAATTTCATTTAAACTGACTAATCTTGACGTCAGTCTTCAGATTGAACCAAAAAATCGTCTAGGTATAAATCAATAAAACGTTTAGAGACGAATCTAACAACTGTCTTCAGATTGAACCAAAACCATCTAGATATAGCCATGCTAAAAAGGATTAAAATGATATCATAGGAAAAAGGAAATTTGAATAGGATTTAGATAAAATGCTTTAACTATTAAATACACAATTTAAAGACTAAAATTAATATAAAAAGGAAAAATCTTATTTAATGTATTTAAACATAGTAAAGCATGTGTTATTCATTGTTGAGGTTATGTTCAGGACTTAACAATTTATTTAAGAAGTCTTTGTACAAAATATATATTTTCAACAATATTTAATTATTAAAACTTACCTTATAAAATCAGACGACCAATAACATAAATAAGTATCATCTAATTCATAGGATGACCTAGATTAAAATAATTGTGATCTATTTGATATATTCAAAGGAAATGAAATATATGAACTTTTGATACAAGGCATAAACGACAAATGACATTTGAGTAAGATGTGATTGTGTCAAAATAACGGTTCCAACCGTTACAACCTAGCTAAAATAACGGACTACTGGGTTTTATAAATTAACTGTTACATAATTTTTTTTAAAATAATGTAATCGTAGAAAAAATCTTGTTCAATTCAAGCGAAAAGTTAGTTTTCGCTTATTTTCCATCTCAAGCGACCAAGTACCTATTACTTTCCGCTTTTAATAAACAAATAGCTAGTTATGATACATTTCAAGTGGGTACTATTATTATTCGAATAATTGTTTTTGTTTCTATTGATGTATGTCGTTATCAGTTTTTTGAAGTTGTCAAATGATTATATAATTAAAAGTTGTTTTTTCCGACTCCAATTTTATATATTTATTCCCTGATGTACAAAAAAGAGTAATAGGAATTTAATAGGACAAATAGTATCATACTTACTAAAGTTCATTGACAGAGTTAAATCTTAGTTTTTGAGAAATAGTTAAAATGTCGACAAATCCGACTACGAGTAATAATATATTCCGGCGGTCCTGAGGGCGAGTCCGGAAACCGTCCTCTACGACCCCGGAGTCCTATCTCATTCACAGCCAGCGGCTATGCGAGCGCATTACGGATATTTATTGCCCGGAAGATTATCAAGAAAGGGCGGGTTTTCACCAGACATCGATTTCTCACATGTGCCCTCTGTTCAAGTGCACACCCTGATATGCCCGTCGTAATTATCACCCGGTAGGTACTAGATTATACTTATCGCGATTTTTTTTTCATTCTTATTTCGAACTATTCCGGTTCAAAGGTCAGAAAATGCTTCTCGCGCTTTTCATCAGCTCTCGTTTCATAAATAAAGGTTGCCAAACCAAAACTGTCTGTTTCATAGCATACTTAACTGTCATATTATGAATCTTTAGTCGTCACGAGCGTTGAGAATACGGTGTAGATTGAATAAAATCTATTTAAATTGGTGGTAAGTTTTAGATAGGGGATAAATTGGAAAAAATCTGATGACATCGTGTATGAAAGCTCGTTAAATCACAATTTAAAAAATGTATAAAACGTTTGTGTTTGATACATTTTCTTTAACACTTTTTCAAAAAACGATTAAAAATTGCTCTGCTCCAACTTAAAAATTTGAAAAATACACAAAAATACATTTTCTTTAACACTTTTTCAAAAAACGATTAAAAATTGCTATGCTCCAACTTAAAAATTTGAAAAATACACAAAACTTGAGTATAATGTGTAGATTGAAAAAAAATTGCATTTAATTAGAAATGTTTTTTTATATATAAAAAAAGAGAAAGATATACTGTACTGATACTTTGTATCAGCGCCTGTCTATCAACATAAACTATTTATTGTATATGTACGACCAGTGGCGGCTGCTGACAATTTAAAATGGGTGTTCACTTTTTCCAATAATTTTATCATTTGTAAGTTCGGTTCAAAACCTTGTACAAGTGTAATTATTATCTAAATCATACTGTTTTCAAGCACTACAACTATTAATGAATGAATAAATAAATATTTTAGTTATTGTAATATTTGTTTTGTTTCTAATACGTTGAAAACCATCTATAAACATTATTAGTTAACTGACTTTTCTTCATATATGAAATTACCTACCATTTTTCAGTTTTTATTGTAAGTTTAATCATTTTCATAATTTGTCCCACATGTTAAATAAAATGATATATTTTTTAAATATCCTTTATAAGCCAAAAACAAGTGAACTTAAATGTGTGTTTTATAAGATCAGTTCCATCACAATACATAATATTACATAGATACAAACTAGAGTTATGATAACACAATCATAGGGAACAGAAGTAGAATTATGCAGACGCGGCAAGTCCAAGATAAGGCCTCACCAAGTCTAGAATGAAGATATATAATGCATGGCATTCTAAATTATAATTTTCACAGTTTAACAGACTCCTTAACACCCATTTTCAATCAGGTTATTTTCAGAATCAATAGGCTTCATCCCCTTGTAGAGCTTGATTTTCCAAAAATTTCAAGTTGATATTATTGTTTGTTTCTGAGTTAGATTTATTTTAAATATTTTAACCCCTCCTTAACCCCTCCACTTTTATTCAATTATTTTTCACAATTAATGGGCCTCATCTCCTTATAGAGCTTGATTTCTACTAAAAATTTCATGTTGATATCGCTTTTTATTTTTGATTTATGATTTTTTTTTATATTTTAACCCTCCCTAACTCCCCTATTTATTTAGATTATGTTCAAAATCAATAGGCTTTATCCCTTTTTATAAAGTTTTATTTTTACTAAACATTTCATGTTGATATCGCTTTTCGTTTTTAATTTAGGATTTTTCTTTTAATTTCAACCCATCCTAACCCCCTATTTTTAATAAGATTTTTCATAAACAATAGGCTTTGTCCCATTATAGAGCTTGGTTTTCAAGTTGATATTATTTTTTGTTTTTGACTTATCGTGCAGACAAAAACCGTGCCATCGGACAAAGTAAACCTATAATACTCTTTATAGATTCTGTGTGAAGAGAAGAATAATAAGTAATCAAGGCTAAAACATAAATAGCCTACAAAATGGGTATACTAAAAGAATGATAAAGTCAAAGAGTTGAAAATTATTTAATAGGTATATCAGTACTTCGGAGATAAACTGTGCTGTCATTCTAGTCAGCTTTTTAGTAGAGCAAACTGAATGTTGGTTGAACACTTTTCGTGTTCCATATTTACATATAATAATTATATTTCGACAAAAAATTCAGTTGGCTCCAATTATTGTCACAATATGTATTGTTTACTTATAATCTAACTATTAAAACTTTTTTTAAATATACATGAATTGTTGGTTTTTGTAACATATTTCTATGTTCTGTTAACAAATTTTCTATAACATATCTAGGGTCTTATACCTCCAACATGCCTCTATAAATAGCACGACTAACGTGAAAATTAAATAGTGTTGTTTAACGTTTAACTTGTAAGTTTATTAAACATTGAACATAGTGTTCTTTTTTTAAAGTCAACTTATATTGTGACAACACTATACATGGTATACAATACTCCTGAAAAGGTCATGATAAGCCGATTTTAAAAATATAACCTATATAAAACTGCAGTGTCTACATAGTTTACCTCCCAGATAGATATCGATAAATATTTAACTTAATGTTCATGATATAGGTACATACCTAACATCGACACAACTATTAAGTTTCTTGAATTAATTTAGGACAGTACAATATTTATATTTTATTTCCTCTTTAAAAATCTGTAATGTAAGTTTATAAAATCCTCAGTGCTATATCAATCTGATACTGTTTATCAGTACCTTTGGCATTTATAGATAGGGCATTTTTTTATAACTTCATGGGACAACCTACTAAATGAACAATTATTCATATAAATTGTACAAGGGTCAAGAAATTTGGAAATAAACATAAGCTCTACAAATAATAGTAATTTTTTACCTGTGACATTTTTCGGTAATAATCGTTGAATTGACACACGTACTTCTAATTTATTAATGTTGCAGTTTTATTTAAACTTAACTTTTAATACAATTCACAATTTAAATTGTGTCATGTTGATTTTTAGAATTTGACAGCTTGATTGGAAAGTTGGTTGGAAACGTTAAGAAGTTAGAATATGAAGTAGGTATATACGGAATAATGACTATTTTGTGATATGACAAGAGAAGGCATTTTAAGTCATATTTTGATTAATTTTAATTTAATAATTTTAAATATGTAGATTGACAAAATGAAAATGTTTTTATATAATTTAATCACACTATTTTAAAAAAATTGCATTTATTATCACCAAAACTTGCTAGCTCGAGTTTGACATATGTCGTAAAAGAGTAATGCAAAAGTGCAGACAGGTTTAGTACAGTCATTGCTTCTCTATATCTATGATTTGAAAGAATGGTATGGCCCGCCCTACTTTGTGACGTCACGGTATGCGTTGCGCAAATTAGGCTGATTTAAGTTATTTTATAACTGTTTCACTACATTTCAGGGATCTGTTATCGTGTGATATCTCTTTTTAGCTAAAGATTTTCAAGAACGCTTCTCACTTCTTCTGGCTTACTTATAAAAGCCAAAGCCCAGTGGCGTGTACCAATAGATATTTACACTTATGAAAACAATAAAATTATTAAAATTGAATTAATATTTTTATGTTACTTATTTTAAAATAATAAAATGTAACTGGGTGTACACTGCACAAATAAACCAATGGAAAAACCGCCCCTGTGTACAACATGTAGGTGGTCAAATTTTTTATATGTCCAAGAAGGAAATTCCTTTCAAACCTAAAAATAGTGCGCAAATATTAATTATCTAGAAAATAGACAACATTATGAAATAAATATTCAAAATCCATGATTTACAACCTACTAATATTTATTTTTCTAACGTTACAATAAATTTTTGTAATGAGTAGATGAGTTAGAAATTGAAAAAAAAATATGTTTGTCCAGTTTAGAAATTTAATTAAAAAATGTGTGATTTTTGTTGTGGTCGTAGAAAAAGTCTAGTTTACTACTGGTGTACTTACTTTCTGCACTAATTGCACAATATACTACTGGTAATGGGAGTTCGTAACGAGATTTATGGATTATCGGTAGAAGCACACGGTTGCCACATTGGCAAAAGTCATGGATTCTGAATAAAATAATGGATAATTTACCGAAGTGTTTTTAAAATTATGTTTAAAAAAGGGATTGGCTACAAATTACTGAAATGAGATATTATATTATATAAAATTTCAGTGAAAATTTTACACCTCCATTTTATAGCCGAACAAATGCTTCTATTTTAAAACGTTTCTATGGTAACCAGAAAAATGTAGTTCTTTATCAAAGCTAAAATAATAATTTGATTTTTCGCGTGGTCTAAACGAATTCAAATTATAACAAAAACGTATAACTGGTATACATAAGAGTCAAGTGTTTGATGACTTTCGACAAAATACAATGAGTTCAACTTAAACTTTATTGATGTTTTTTTTTATACATTTTACTTGTTCTAAAATTATTAAATTATTAATTATAACAATTGACATCTTGCAACGTGTGGCATAAAAAATGGGGCGTTAAAATAAAATAGGGTCAATGAATTTGAGAAGAGGAAAAAAAGGTTAAACAAAAGGAAGATGAACAATACGTACAAGGAGAAGAAAACAGGCAAGGTGATATACAAGAATCAGATAAACAGAACGTAGATGAAACAATCATAGAATAAGAAGATGAAGCTGAAAAGGAATCAGAAAAAAGATAAAACATAAAAAATTAAAGAAAATCTGACATATATTATATAGGGTGTTCCTTAATGACATGCTTATACTTAAGGGGATGATTCTTTGGCCCATTTTGTCACCGCATCAGATTTGACCGATTTTTATTTATTTAAGCGAAAAGCATGCGAAAGAAAATTAAAAAATCAAATTTGCTCATAAATAAATGAGCATTTCCAAAATAATTTTTATTTTGAGAATAGGCAGTAGCGTATTATTTATTCTCCAAAAATATTCAATGCAAAACCCGTACGGACGCCACTGCTAAAAATAATAAAATTATTTTTACATCAGAAAATGCATCTTGATTTATAGAAGACGTGTGCTAAATTTCATAAAGATATTCACAATAGTATCACAGTTATTATAAAAAACAATTTTTTTTTTGAAAATTTTACCGCCCTGCATCTAAAAAGTTAGAAGGTTTAGGACATACGTCCATATAAAGTTTTTTCCTTAAAATAGGCCCAAGAATCACATTCCTAAATATTATCATGTCATTAAGGAACATTCTGTATAACAGAGAACAAACATGATAAAGAAGAGGATTAGGATAAAGAGAAGTCAAAACAAGAAAAACACAATATTGAAATCGCTTGGAAAATGCAAATTTTAATATAAATGATAAATGAAAAAGAAAATAGTATAAAAAATAATGAATAAAATAAAAAACAAGACAAAGAAGAAATCAAACACAGACAATCAAACAATAAACCAAATAATAAATAAAACAGGAAATGTATTGAAAAATCAGAAATTAAAATATATAATATGGAAGAAGGTATGAGAAAACAACAAAAAGCATTTAAAACAAGAAATCAAGCAGAAAATACATACAGTAACAAAGAAGACAGAGAAAATATAAACAATATTAAACGAAATAACCAACAAGATTAAGGAAGATAGAAAAAAAGTAAGTGAAGAAGTATAAAGAATAAATGAAAAAATGGGGAATTGAAGTCATTACATATAAAGATATATTTAAACAAGAAAATAGAAGACATGAAACAAGGAATTAAAAAATCAAAGTAGAAGAACGTATTGTTACGATTGTTTATTTTGAAAACAGTTTACTATTTATAATTTATTTACACTAAATGCTAATTTGCTTATACTTAAATATTTATTTCAGCACCATTTATATTTAATAATTTTAATCGAATTTATATAACAGTTTGAATGTCTATTTTTATTTGTATCTTGGCTTCAACTGGCTGACTTCCACTTTAACACAGCCCATTTATATATAAAATGGTGTATGCTCCCCATTATTCCCGCTGTCACCATTTATTAGACGTGTCTCCGGAAATTTCTTGAATATGCATTTACCAAATTCGTCATCTTTCTAGTGTATTTTATGAATTATTCACTACGACTTATCACCGGAGGGGTTGAATTTTTCTTTAAATATTTTTGACAATCAGATAAGTTGGGCCTTAAAAGCACAAAAGGCAGAAAGGGGCATAAAGGATTAGAGCATGACCAGATTGGCCAGAAATGGCTCGCATTACAGTATGATATCAGCAGTAATGATTAAGAAATTAAAAGAACAAATGAATCATTCAAGAGAACAGGTAGAAGAAAGACATAAGTAAATGACAAAAATTGAAAAAGCAAAAACGATACAAATCAAGTACATAATGAGACTTATTAAATTAAAATATTATAATAAAGCATATGATACTTTTTATTGGCCTTTTTTTTATTAGCTTCACCCGCAAGCTCATATGACCATGAGGTAGTAAGTAATTTCCCGGATGCCCGCGCGAAAACATCGGATGGCTTTATTTCAGGTTAAACTTAAGTTAAATCTTGAATTTTTACGGTATTTGATTTTTTGTAGTGAATAAAATATTCTAACAAAATTTTAAATTAAAATATGTCAAAAAATAAACTAGGTAACTTGTAGTGAGGGGATGTGGGTAGTGGAGTGAAAGGTATGTGGAATTACGTATGAATAAAGCCATCCGATGTTTTTGCGTGGAGAACCGCTATACAAGTATATTTTGTTGTGTTTTATCTACTTGTCCACCGACGAGATTTTTTTCTTTTTAACGTACTTTGATTAACTTTTTGTCAATTTTTCACTTCATGAAATCCCATTTTTATTGGTTTTCTTACCAAAGTTTAGGTAATAATATTGTCAAATTACAACAATAACAAATTTTATGTAAGAGGAATGATGATAACTACATAGGTCGAAACTAGGCGCGTGCTAATTTATTCCATAAATATTGTGATAATTATTTAGCGAGTTTTTTTTATTAAAAAAAAGTGTTGGCAAACACTTTATTTGAAAATATATTTCTAAATCCATTTAATTCGAAGTGATTCATAAAGAGATAACTGCAGACATTAAAAATTATCTTCGTTACAATACAAGATATGAATATGCTAACGAAGCTAATGCTGTAATTTAACCCCGAGTTTTAAGCCAGACTACGGTTTTTGTTTGTATTGAACGTAAAGTGTAACTACTGAAAGTTTCGGAGGTTATATATCAAATAGCGAGTTAGCTTAAATACTTAGAGTACTTAGGTAGACAGCCAGCTCTAAAAGCCCAATTACAGCGCCATTTAGTTAATTAAAAATTATTAGTTTTGGTACGTTTAAATAAAACGCGGAATTTGGAATTTTCGAAGGCCGTTTTCGTCCAAATCATTTATGAATGTAAAAAGAGGCAAAAAAATTTGGAATTTTTTGAAAAACCAAGATAAATTTTGTAAAACTAATCTACAAATTATTTAATTACTTAACTAATTATTTAATTTATTTCAAATGTAAAGGAAACTAAAAAGTGTGTCATCATATATATTGAAAAACAAACTGTAAGTCACTAGTTTCAGTCGCAAAGTTGCATCATCAGGCTTGCTCGGTCGTACCTTCAGAGAAACATTGACACAGGGGCGGTTTCTCCATTGATTTACTTGTGCAGTGAACACTCAGTTAAATTTCATAAGAACACATTATTTTAAAATCACATATAAATAACTAAATAATATAAATTTACTTTAATATATTTATTCTTTTCATACGTATTAATCTTTACTTTTTTTGGTACCCCACTATGCTCAGGCTGATCGTGTCTTTAGTTTAATATGTTGATTGAACGCGAGAGGTGTATGAGAATTAATGTTAAATAGACAGGTTAATAGATTCGTGAAACAGCAGTGTGCCTGCTTGAAACCACGCTATTTCGTGCATCGCACGCTTCGAGCATATATTTACTAGAGCCATCGTCCAAATAGACTTTGTTTTGGTATATGGGGAAAATTGTGTCCAGCATTCCCATTGGTCTATTTCGTTTTACTTGGCATGTCAAATCTTTCAAAATTGACAGAACTGTCATTTGATTTTTGATTTTCATTAATTTCTAACTTATTTTTGTAGTTTTTAAGTGATTTTTGTATTTTATTACTTTACTGATACAAATTTTAACAATGGTGAGAGTTTCTGTAAGTTGTAAATAGAAATAAGAAAAGGCATCGTCAGTGGCATTTCACAAGTAATAACCATTAGCGTCTTTACCATTTTTTTAAAAGAAACATAGTACCTACATTTTATGCAAAAGGCCGTTAAACATGAATTTAAAATAAATGGTAAATTTAGTGAACTAAATTTAAAGAATTTGTAATATATATGAGGAATATTGTTTTTGATATGATTTAAAAAAAAAATCATATTTTTGTTTTTTAAGTGATTTTATCATGATAATGTTGAAGATGTTAAATCAATAATTTTTGTTTTTTGTAGGTTTCCAGCTAATGCTGCCGATAAAACGCATTTGGTGAAACATATTAAAACTTACTCCAGAAAACATTTCAAATAGTGATATTTCATGTTCCAATCATTTTTCTGGATATATATTTATGTCAAAGACTGGATGCAGAGGAAGAACTAGATTAATTCCAGGTGCATTGCCATCAGCATTTACTGAAGCTCCAGAAGCAGATCAATCTAAAAGGTAAAGAACCCTGCACTTTTCTTGTGGGTTAATCGTTTAAAATTTTTAATTTTTCAGTGATTATCTGAACCATGAAGCCTCTGTTACAGAAAAAGAAAATGCAGAATTAAAAAACATGTAAGTAACTAAGTACTTTCTAATACAACATTAATTTTATTTTAAAATCATTATTACTACCCATATTTTTTATAAACCACAAAAATTGACAATTATTTTTTATTAAATACACCTATGTTCTTTAATTAAGTAGACTAATAGTCGTTAAGAAATAAGCAAAACCTAATGTGAGTTTTTCAATAAAAAAGTCACTTTAAGCTTCTTTTATTTGCACTCCTAGTCATTAAGAAATAATCGAAACTGAAGACAGTTTTCCAATAAAAGTGAAGGAAGCTTCACTTATTTGTTAACGACTAGCAGTACAAATGTACCTAAGTATTAGCTTGATTTCTATTTGTAGTATATCGTTTAGTAATCTATTGAACATACATTGGTTACGAACAATATTTTTATATTTAATAAATTATTGGAAAAAGTTCTTGTATTGTAATTCTCGTACACGTGTGTTAAGAGATATCATAAATATTTGTCTAATATACCTACTATTTATTTATATTTTTGATTTTTAATTATAAGCTTTTTATCTTTTTTATTGCCTATTATTTCAACCTTCATTTTTCCGTTATACACTGATGTTTTAATTAAAAAAATCTGATGTTTCCAACACAAATAATAATAATAATCGTAACAAAGCCTACACAGAACACGAGGCGAAATAAGCTTAGCAGTTGAAGCCGATGACACACACACAAAAAAAAAAATATTAGTAATAATAATAATTATTATTATTATTATCATTTACTATTACTAGATAGGTACCTACTTAAATAATGCAAGTTTATCAAATATGTGCATAATTTAAAGAATTTTGAAGGTATGTATCAAATTTATTATTTATATTAATTGCAAACTCCGTAAAAATGATGCGACACTGGTAATAGTGTCTAGGCATTTCCCCTTATAACGTAAACAAATCCTATTGAATGGGGACTCTATGAAATATATATGCTCGAAGATCGCACGTAGATTACGTCACGACAGTTAACTTCACTTGGTCCAACGATTAAGTATTGTGCTTGGTCAAGGTCACTCTGACTGGGCGTCTTTAATTCAACGTTGCCACATTTGGTAGATTTCTGCTTTTTTGGTAGATTTTCAGCTGTTTTGGCTAGTTTTAATAGACAATTTTCTTTTGGTAAATTTCTGTAGATTTTTATAAATTAATAAAAAAATCTAGTTACTCAAATAAAACTTCCTATTTAAATAATTTTGTTGCCAAAATGGATTGCTAAAAACGTTCGGGCCGGACGATCATCAAAATAAATAATCAGTTATTTTCGACTAGTAGATTACTTAAAAATAATCGATTCTTTATGATTTATCGATTAATCGATTATTTTCGATTCTTTTCGATTCTTTTCGATTATTTTCCATTCTTTTCGATTCTTTTCGATTCTTTTCGATTCTTACCGATTCTTTTCGATTCTTTTCGATTCTTTTCGATTCTTTTCGATTCTTTTCGATTCTTTTCGATTCTTTTCGATTCTTTTCGATTCTTTTCGATTCTTTTCGATTCTTTTCGATTCTTTTCGATTCTTTTCGATTCTTTTCGATTCTTTTCGATTCTTTTCGATTCTTTTCGATTCTTTTCGATTCTTTTCGATTCTTTTCGATTCTTTTCGATTCTTTTCGATTCTTTTCGATTCTTTTTGATTCTTTTCGATTCTTTTCGATTCTTTTCGATTCTTTTCGATTCTTTTCGATTCATTTCGATTCTTTTCGATTCTTTTCGATTCTTTTCGATTCTTTTCGATTCTTTTCGATTCTTTTCGATTCTTTTCGATTCTTTTCGATTCTTTTCGATTCTTTTCGATTCTTTTCGATTCTTTTCGATTCTTTTCGATTCTTTTCGATTCTTTTCGATTCTTTTCGATTCTTTTCGATTCTTTTCGATTCTTTTCGATTCTTTTCGATTCTTTTCGATTCTTTTCGATTCTTTTCGATTCTTTTCGATTCTTTTCGATTCTTTTCGATTCTTTTCGATTCTTTTCGATTCTTTTCGATTCTTTTCGATTCTTTTCGATTCTTTTCGATTCTTTTCGATTCTTTTCGATTCTTTTCGATTCTTTTCGATTCTTTTCGATTCTTTTCGATTCTTTTCGATTCTTTTCGATTCTTTTCGATTCTTTTCGATTCTTTTCGATTCTTTTCGATTCTTTTCGATTCTTTTCGATTCTTTTCGATTCTTTTCGATTCTTTTCGATTCTTTTCGATTCTTTTCGATTCTTTTCGATTCTTTTCGATTCTTTTCGATTCTTTTCGATTCTTTTCGATTCTTTTCGATTCTTTTCGATTCTTTTCGATTCTTTTCGATTCTTTTCGATTCTTTTCGATTCTTTTCGATTCTTTTCGATTCTTTTCGATTCTTTTCGATTCTTTTCGATTCTTTTCGATTCTTTTCGATTCTTTTCGATTCTTTTCGATTCTTTTCGATTCTTTTCGATTCTTTTCGATTCTTTTCGATTCTTTTCGATTCTTTTCGATTCTTTTCGATTCTTTTCGATTCTTTTCGATTCTTTTCGATTCTTTTCGATTCTTTTCGATTCTTTTCGATTCTTTTCGATTCTTTTCGATTCTTTTCGATTATTTTCGATTCTTTTCGATTCTTTTCGATTCTTTTCGATTCTTTTCGATTCTTTTCGATTCTTTTCGATTCTTTTCGATTCTTTTCGATTCTTTTCGATTCTTTTCGATTCTTTTCGATTAATTGACTTTTTCGATTATTCGAATATTTGATTATTTTTAATCGTTTTTTTCAATAATCGATTAATTTTATAAATCAATTATTTATTTATCACTAGAGTAGAGCAAGTTACTTAATAGTTGTAATGTTTAAAAACAGTATAATATTGTAAACAATTAATTAAAATCGAATATAATATCTCTAAAAGATCGAAAATATCCGATTTATCTAAAATAATCGTTTTTTGTATTTTGTTTGGGGTTTTTGTATTTTTTTCGAGGTTTGCAGGGTATTTGAATTTGCTTGATACGATTGCTTTTACTTATAGTGTACTGTAGTGTAAATAGAGTTTTAAATAGTTCTAACGGACGAAATTTGAACAAAACCCATTATTTGCATCTTGGCTTTGCAATGCCCAGGGTGGATATAGTGGCTTTTGTAGAGCCACGTAATTTAATCAAGAATTGCTTCACTAAAAAAGCAAATGTTTGTGCGAAGTATAAAATGCACATTTCAGGATTCACTGGCAGCTCTAAGGTTTGTCTTCTTTAAAAATTTTTTTGCTCTTTTAGATTGACAAGTTCTTCGAAAATGTCGCGAGTTTCGGATGAAATAAAAACGGTAGTTTCTGCGCTTGTACCATTTCTAGTAATGGATCATCTAAGTGATGATATCTTGCAACTTTTTATGACTCAGAATTCTTATAAAAAATTCGGAATTTAATTGTATTAAAAGGGAAGATGCCAAAGAAGTTTTAAGGGATATTGGCTATTGTACAAAGTTTTACAAATGCTAAAATTATTGGAAAAAATTGAACCCCCAGTTTAAATTACTACAAGCCGCATTGACATAAGTGCAAATTTTTAATTGACTAAACTATCGATATCAATATCAATATTCCTAAAATGCAACTTTTTCTGGATTGTGGATTTGACATATGTTTTGATGCAACAACAACGGACTATTTATTTGTATATTTACTGGCCGGCCCATTTGTTACAATAAATTGATAAAAATTACACTGGTATATTTTGAATATTTTACCTAAATCTATTTACTGATAAATAAAATATAAGATTATACAGGGAGTTTGACAATTATCCAAATTATTCAACGGCCATAACTAATATTTGTATCAAGAATATTAACGTCTTTTATTATGCCACAAGATTGTAGTATAATCAGAATATAGAGTGATACTTCCTGAGATATCTAAATTACCTAAATCATTTTTATAAATTAAAAACAGGGTGGGCCCAAAAACAGAATCTTTGGGACACCCGATTTTATGTCGCTAGTTAGCGACCTAAAACGTAGGATTTCATCAAAATCTCTCTTAAATTTTATACTATATTGTATGACCTAATATTATAACTCTGATGAATAAATGAATTTCTATCATTAGAAAATTGACTTGATGATAAATTCCATAGTAATGTTATGGATTTAGCTAGTTAGGCATGCAATATCACACTGTACCGCATTATTTTACAGAAAATATGGTAATTGATTATTTATATTTTTTACTGACAAAGTTTTATACAATCTGTTTATTTAAATTTACTACTTAACATAAAATATTGGATTTTATATTAAATTTTACATTCTTTTTTAGGAAAATCAAATGCTGGATTCTTTCTTCAACAGCCAGAAAAACCAATTGATCCATAATAAACTTATTTACCTCATCGTCTTGAGAATCCCTTTAAAAACAACTGTTTAAATTAATTTACTTAATTTTGATGACATCACTCCTGATACCAGTTTCATTTATATTTACCGAATACTAGAAGAGTTTATGTTTACTTAATTGAATAAATATTTAAAAATATTATTCATAGTGTAATTTTGTTAGAGATAATTTTAAATGGGTGTTCAATTATATGTAAGAATTATTTAATACATTTATCACACCAATCAAACTAAAATTGCTAAAGTTATTCTTCAAAATTAATATTGAAAAAATATTAATTTTTGTTGTACTGAATGATATTTTTATTATTCATTTTTTCCAAGAGTTTAATTATTTTTTATTGATTCGACATATTGTTTTTAATATAATATTAGTTTTCTGCTTAGATAAAAGAGACCAGAGATATAACATACACCGGTTTTAAACCTGCGCAAATGTTGCCAATTTCTAAAGAAGGGTTAACGGAGTGGGGGAACTGGGCGGCGACACGCGGCGACCCGAACTCTGTGACAGGGACCGGACTTTGTTTATTAGCAACTTAATGAACTATTAGGTTTATTTAAAAGGTGTTTAATCGAATTTTGTATTATGAAATCAAATTATCGTGATTTTTTAATATCAAACAGATGCCACGACATTTTATGTAAAGAGAAGACGTTTTATAGAATATTTCGTTAGCGTTTATTTACTACGTACTTTTCTGCAAGAGATTACAGTAAAATGTTGAAATAGAATATATTGTTAATAGAGCAAAAAATGTTACTCATTGTCTACGAGTATTATAAAAATAGCATGTGCGCAGGCTAATACTGCAAATCTACCCTTATGAGTTGAACATTATATTTTTTCTACGGCTATTACATATTATTAAAAATTAGTCAAAATGAGAAAATGCTGTTTTGTATTGTAACCTCAGAAAAAGTATATTAAGGCTTCTTTCTTTAAGAATATTATTTATTATAAAGGATGAGTCACATAAAACTCTAGAAATGCATATAATAATAATAATAATAATAATAATAATAATAATAATAATAATAATAATAATAATAATAATAATAATAATAATAATAATAATAATAATAATAATAATAATAATAATAATAATAATAATAATAATAATAATAATAATAATAATAATAATAATAATAATAATAATAATATTAATAATAATAATAATAATAATAATAATACTCTCCCTAATTCATCCCCTTACGAGTGAATTTTAACCCCAAAAGCTGAGCTTGTCCGGGGAAAGGGACGGCTATTATTATTATTTGCCGCGGCGCTCCGGGGCGACTTAAAGATGATTGATGGTGCCATTTGACTTACAGGTGAGGTCTGAAACCAGATAACATTTTAAAATTTAAATCTATTAAAAGTCATTTGGTCGCTAGGGATGAGTGATTATCGAAATAAATTATCGATAATTGAAAATAATCGATTATTTTCGATCAATAGATTATTTTCAAACAATATATTTTTTGTCATTTCCTTTAAAATCGACTACTTGATTATCTTTGAAAAATCAAAAATAATCGATTAATTAAAAAGCCAATTAACCGATAAATCAGTGTTTACAAAATATAATATAAATAGAATTATCGTTTATTTTAAATAATCGATTATTTTCAAATAAACCATTTTTTTTTCGTCCATGGAAACAGATTATTCGATAATCTTTGAAAAATCGAAAATAATCGATTAATCAAAAATAATCAATTAATTAAAAAGTCGATTAACTGATAAATCGATTTAAAAAAAAACAGAATGATCGATTATTTTAAATAATTGATTATTTTCGATCAATCGATTATTATCAATAATCTATTTTTATTGTATTTCCTTTAAAATCGTTAATTCGATTATCTTTGAAATACCGAAAATAATCGATAATTCCAAAATAATCGCCTAATCGAAAATAATCAATTAATTAAGAAGCCGATTCTATGATAAATCGATTATTACCAATAATCTATTTTATTGTATTTCAAAAATATTCGATTAATTAAAAAGTCGATTAACTGACAAATCGATTTTCAAAATAAAACAGAATGATCGATTATTTTAAATAATCGATTATTTTCGATCAATCGATTATTATCAATAATCTATTTTTATTGTATTTCCTTTAAAATCGATAATTCGGTTATCTTTGAAATACCAAAAATAATCAATAATTCCAAAATAATCGCCCAATCGAAAATAACCAATTAATTAAGAAGCCGATTCTCATATTTCCTTTGAAATTGATTATTCGATTATCGAAAATAATTGATTATTAAAAAGCTGATTATCCAATAAATCGATAATTTTAAAAAAATAACCAAAATATCGATTATGTAAAATAACCGATTATATTCAATCGATTATTTTCATATAATATCTTTGAAAAATCGAAAATAATCAAATAATTAAAAAACCGATTAAACGATAAATCGATAATTTTGAATAAATGTACTTTTTCTGTATTTCCTTTAAAATCGATTAATACATTATCTTAAAAAAAAGGGAAAATAATTTATTAAAAACAGCGGATAAATCGATTTTCATTAAAAAATATCAGAATTATCGATAAATCGATTTTTTTTTGTAACCCCTATCGGTCGCTTGCTTTTATCTGAGCATTTAGTTCCAAAATTTAGAGATTCGGATTTTTTGATCCAATTATCTTTGAAATCGCATTCGCTTGTATAATAAATAAATATTGCTAAATTTTGGATTTTTTTTAGTAAACGAAAATTATGTTCGAGTTGTTTAGGGGTTTGTAATGTAACATTTTATTAACGTGACTAAGGGTTGATTCCACCATTGTCTTAAACGAAGTTTAAAATGACATTTTTACATTAACACTGTCATTTTAATCTCCGTTTAACACAACGGTGGAATCGGACCTAACTCCTGTAACTTTAGTATTTTTTTTTTTGTTTATACTAGATTACTTTGTTTTAAGACTGAAAATTCAATGTCACTTTTGATTTGACCGCAAATAAGATGAACCTTGAAATTTTAAGTAGGTCATCCTGTATTTCATCTAATATTCTTATAAAAATACCTTATAAAAATAAAATTTAGCTAGCAACTATGATTCTTTACCTCTTATTTATCTACCAAAAAGGGCTAAAAACTACCTTTAGAAAACATTCTTATAAAACTACTATTTAAATACAAAATTTCGTTAGCAATAATGCCTATTTACTATTTATTTAAATTAAATGTTCAAAATTTTACCCTTTTGTAAATTTATGTAAGTAATATGAAATCTGATGCTTAATATTTATTGAAACCCCTTAATGCGGATCTGAAGTATTCAGCCCAGAGAATCATGGCGCTTTATGTCAAAACGTTAATAAATATTTACCGCTGAAAACGAATATATTCATAACAGTAGTACTTGTATTATAAGTACATACAATTTTTCAAGATACATCGTGACATTTTGAACTTGAAATTGAATAACTAGAACACTTTAAATTGCTAAAATACCAACAAATAAATCAAAAAACAGCTGTCAATGGTGATTAAACTCAGGTGGAGGTGTGATCGCTGAATGGAAATCGGAGCAATTCGGGTGGCGTCGTGCAACAATGATTTTCAATTGGTGGGTTACTTTGGCTTAAAATAGACAGCATGCGCAGTGTGCAATGTTACATCTTCGGTCTCTTTAATCTAAGGTTTTCTGTAATATTTCATATTCTTCTAGTTGTTAACTTATTTCTGCACTATTTCAATATATCTCTTTAATAACCTTTAGGTTTAATATTTGTTTTTATATAATTGTAAGTGCTTTTAATAGGATACTGGTTTAATTTAATTACCATCATTTATTAAGTTTAGAACTATTTATTATAAGCTTCATAATGGCTTTATACTCGAAACCTTAATATTTCACAATATTTAAAATTGTGTAAAGGAAAGTGTATTAGAATTATAAACCACGTTCTAATATGCAATTATATTCATTGATTCAGAAAAATATTGTATAATAATTATTTTAACACATTTCTTTCTACAGCCTTGAAAATATTTCCCTACGCTTTAAGATTTAATCTAGGATGCACATTGATACAGTGACATGCTTGTCATCAAACTTCAATAACTATTAAAAAAAAGTACAGGGAAACATTTTCAAGGTTGGTTTATTGTACTATCATTTTAACTTCTTATTCATTCAATTCATATATTTTCCCTATACTCGTACATTATACCCATACATTTAACCTTTTAGACTCTAGATGTAACCCTGTGCTCTATGCGTTCGGTCATTCATTCAAATCGTGGTCGGTCATACACGGCTTGGCTTGGCTTGGATAGGAGTTTTGAATACTTTTAACACTCAGCCAGCAGCGACCCGACATTGTAAATAAAAAATAAAAACTTATTTCCGATATAACCAAGGAATCTTTTATTATTTATCAAGGCAACAATGTTTAGCCTGAATAATAATTGAAAATAATTAAAATGGGCAACACCTAAACCATACATTCAATTCAAATAATTCTTACTGTAAAATCCTTTGATATTTTGCTGGATTTCCTAGCTGGAGGAGTACTCTGTGTCGGTACCATAATATCCGGCAACAATATCGTCACTGGAAAGGTAAAAGGTCTTAAACGACACTTTGGTAGGTTTTCAGGGGAACGTTTTAAACATTAAAATTTTGGAAAAAAAATCATATCGAATTGCCTAGTAAATTATTATTAGGTTTGAATTGACTATCAGATGTATTGATTTTTTTAGAAAATTGTTATGGGAATGATTTTCTTCAAAAATAAATAACTCAATGGATAATTGGCGCTTAAGTCAAACTGTACTCTTACGTTCCTGAAATATTAAAAAGTAAAATGCCTAATACGATAAAAACAGTTTTGTCAGTATAAAGCACAGTCGCTTAAAGGATGATACAATTTTATTATGAGTGGGGTAAAACAATTCTTTTACAAGTATCAACAGTAAAATGCCTAATGAAGCAAACAAACAAATTTGACAACAAAAATACTTTATAGTGTCTTATAAAATTTACCCTAATCAGAATTTCCTATAACAAAATCAAGTGAAAGGCATATTTAATTACTATTGCTTTTATTTTGTAAGTATCCAGAACAACATAATATAGTCAACATTACAAAATATTTGAGCTAGAAGTTTTACGTAACTACTAATACATACTCTTGAAAATAGTTTCAAAAAAAGAATACAACTTATTCTGAATATTAGTTCTAAATGTAAAAAGAGGTACAAACCTAATAAATTTGTCAGATAGACATCAGCGCACATGCTACTGATTGGGAACAAAAAACTTTTTCATTTATTAAATCTTCTATTTAAAACAAAGAACATACTTTTAACCTATAGGTCTAAAAATCGTAATAAACTAGAAATATTTTATTTAATGATTGTGTTTAACTTAACAATAAGAAAACAAAACACTAATTTTATTAGTCCTCTTCTTTAATATAAGTCTCATATAAAGTGTCCCCAATATTATTTGCAGTCGTTAAGTTAAGATACTCATGTTGATACATTTCAGGAATTGTTTTATTGGTGCATAATTTAACCAAATGGATATATTTTTTTTTCGATACTGGCAAGGCGTTTTTGTATATCTTTTGGGGAACCAACTCCTTAGACTTGCATACTTCTATTTCTTCTATTTTTGCCTCCGTACTCATAGAGTACTTTACAAATACCTTAAATGGAGCAGTGATTTTAAAAGTAGCAATTCGCACTTTGCTAATTTTTCCAACTAAGTTGCCTTTAAAATATTTATCGGCCATTGAATCCCAGCCCTCGAAATCCCTGTGAGTCAACATTTCGACATGGTATGGTTTGGGATTTTTTCTAGCTAAACTAAAGACGGTTAGCCACTGCGAAGGAGCCCAGATTATATTATGGGAAACACTCTTCTCGATAACTGAATGCATAGAGTCAACGGGCATAAAGGTGTGACCAGGTAAAAGGTAGTTCATTTGAACTCCTTTAGATTTTCACAATTTTGGAGGTAATGATGTATACATGAGAGAACAATCTTGTTCTTGTTTTGTTCTGAGTCACTATATAATAGAAGATATTTTACCGAACCCTGATCGTCAATCATTTTTATATATCTTTTTAAAATCGTTGAAACTTCGTGTCCTCCTCTTTTACCTTCAACTTCTGTCCAAGTATAGCAAAACCCTTCCCTTGTTCCACATTCATAAAAAGTAAAATTGTATACTGCAATTTTTCTTGAGTAATACAGTAACATACTCTCTCCGTGTGGGGTGTTGAGCACCTTCTGGAGATAGATTGATACACAGAGTGTGGATGCATCGTTAGTATGAATATTTTGATGATTTTTAAAACGTTCAAAAGTCTCTTTCTAATCATTCAAATGACGTATTTTTTCTTCGTTATTACTTTCATCATTTTGATATTTTATACATTTCACACATTTATCTTTTTTAGGGATATGAAACCCGATTTTAAGGTTTGCAGAAAAAATATTTTTGAATACTTTCTCCCCTACTATGTCTTTGCCTTCTTTTTGATAGTTTTCTTTATAAAGTCGGTATAAGTTTGTAACGTTTTTGAATTCTTGGGGTGAGTAAAATCTTGTACTGTTCTTCCTGCAATAATGCGACGGCATAGCAGGTAAATTCTCGATATAAGTTTTTACTGAATTAATCAGGTCGCTTGTTGTTTTATTTGGTGGTACGTGCTTACCCCTGAGGTCCTCTTTTGCAGATTTATATGATGCATGGCTTAGAGTATAGTGCACAAATTTTTAAATTATGTCGAGTGTGTATAAAATAAATCTTAAACATACTTGACGCCTACCTTCCCCCTCATTAATAAAGTAGGTAAAGGTTGCACTTCAGCAACTCAAATCCTTGGTTCTTTTCCGCTTTACATCTAATCTCTTGCTGATGCTAACTAACCAGTCACGCCTCCTGCCTGCATTCAAACTCCAGTAATGTTGGAAAATTTGTTGTCGTCTTTCGTCGGTAATCGTATCGCATCCATTTATACATTTTTTCTGGACACAAGGATTTTCCTTAACTGCTCTTGGTCTGACCTTGGTACCTTTTTTTGAAACATATTATTCCCCTCGATCTCTTCGTGCCTTACGCTCTTTAGCTTTGTTTACTAGTTTTTTCTTTTTCTTAAAATCTTCATAAACAATTCCAATCTCCACCCGTTTTTTCTTAGAACTATCTTCACTCTCGGACTCTGACTCGGATGTTCCGTCCCAAGAACTATCACTACCAGGAAAAGGCTCATAGTCCTCGGATAAAAAGTCAACAGTATACTTGTACATTTCTGGTCATCTTGATCTGACTGCTCTTGTAGAAGGCCCGTCTTGTAAGACGATGTCAGCAGTTATATGTGCAAGTAATGGACTTGCAGGTTTACTTGCAGGTTCATATAAAGAGGGGCCTACTTGTGAAGAACAGGGTAAATCTTCTTCGTTAGGGCTATTTGATGAAACTTTATCTTTTACGTTTTTGAGAAGGGTGTTTTGACAAGTTTCCAGATCCATTAAATTTTCCTCAGATGGATTTTCGTCAGTTATAATAATATGTGTATGTAATGGACTTGCAGGTTCTGCTGTATTGGGACCTTCTTGTGGAGAACAGAGTAACTTTTCTTTGTTAGTGCTTAGTGATAAAACTTTAACTTGCATGTTGTCGAGAATAGTGTTTTCACTAATTTCCAGATCCATTAAATGCCCCTCAGATAGATTTTTGTCATTCATTGCTTTATCTTGAAGTTCCGAATTATTTTCAGAAACCGGTATAACATCACTTTTTGCTGTAGAAGCTTGATTATTTTGACTCTGTATCTCTTCTGAAACCATTGGTGGGTGGCAGTATTTTCGGAAAAACTACGCCATTCTAAAGTTAAGAAAAGCTTAATGTTAATAGTAATTGATAAAAATAAAAAAGTTGTGTGCAACAGTATTAAGTTTTAAAATAAAAACTTGTTGCCCCCTCCTCATCTAGTGTAAAGTAAAACACGTTATTTTTAATTCTGTCTAAACTAACTAACACTAACTAAAGAAAAATTAAAATTTAACACGCCCGTACCTACATAAAACGTACAAATTTAAGATTTAAGTTTAAAACCTCGTTGATTTGCGTTTACCTATTTCCATCATAAATCTGATAACACTGCCATTGCTCAAGGAGTATGACGTGCATCGAAAATTCTATGGATACTGTACAAGCAAATTTCTAGCCGAAAACATAAACTACACAAATCTTGTATTGACATTACTACACTTTTTACATACCAAACTGAATTTAAACAAAAACACTTAAGACAAACGAACTGTACCCTCTCATCTTATAATGCTAACTAAAATGCCTAAATGCTAGCGAAATCGAAGACGTGTCAGAAGTCAGAACAGTGCAGTACATTAGTTGTTATGCCGATGGAAAAATAAAACATTTTGACTTGCTTAAGTGACTATCGCTTGACTTTTTAATACTATGTATTTAGATTTAAGGTAAAAATCAACAATTAATGTTGTCAATAAAAATAACTTATTTTTGAGGAACACACAAAACTTATAAAGCTGATTTGACTATCACACCATTTTCCTTAGATCCTAAGAACGCAAAATGGGTTAACAATAATCCTTCTAAATACTAAATAAGGCAAATTGACTAACAGGCAAAACATAGTTATGTATGTCATATCAGATAGATTAACCAACCAAATAGTAAAAAATAATGAAAACTGAAATAACTAATGGTAGTTTATTTAATATTGGAGTTGACTTATTTGACTTTAGTAGGAAAATGTATATTTTTATGTCGTTTAAGCGAATTCTTTAAAATATAGGTACCCATTTTACAGTGACTAAAGCGCCAGGCTAAGTGATCAGATTGCTATAAAACTTGAATACATCGATGCAGAAAAAAAAAGGCTTTTTAGACATGTTTATAACTCATTTTTCCTTGGAATGGCGCTTTATACCTTTTACCATTCCAGTGACGATATACCTAATTTGTGACAACTCCATAAGAAATTGAAAAATTTAATTTCTTCCACCAAAATTTTAACTCCTTCGCCAAAATATTAAGTAGTGTAGTATATTTAAAATTTTGGTGGATACACTAATGCAAAAAATATTCTTATAATAATGGGATTATGCTTGATTATGCTTTTCTTTGGCTTCCTGTCACTATGAAATGCGGTAAACTGTTGTCACTGTTTTCATCAGATTCTTTTAAAAGAAGTGTATACCTCAGTTCTAGTGTTTGATTGCAGACAGGGACTTTGTTTCGTGGTGTTCTGAAGAGAAATTTGAGGATAACAAACCTCACAGAAGATGTACTATTTAATGCAACTTTTTGTAATGAAGACAATTTTCCTCCAAATATAGTTTTTCTAAATATACAAAACTTCTAAGCCCTAGAGTCTTTATCACTCTAGGTACGATGATCACATGATTTTTATAACGTGTTGGGTATAAATGTTGTACAGGAGTGCTAAGCAAAATATGCTTCTTCTGAAATATTGCAACTCGTAGGTAAAACAGTTGTCTCAAATCCAAAACATCTGTTTCTAAAAATAAACGTTCCATTGGGAAAGTATAGATTTTATTATAAATAATTTTTAAAATCCATTTTTGTAATATTTGTAAATGTTTAATATGAATATCTGCCGCACCTCCCCAAACGATAATACCATAGTTTAGATGCGTCTGTATTAATGTCTATTATAGTATCTTTAAATGGGGAATATCCAAAAAATATTTTAAAAATTTAAATTTTGCTACATGTAATCTAATTTTTCTTTATAACACTACTAATGTGTGATTTTCACTTTAAATTAATATCTTTTATAATTCCCAAGTATTTAGTTGTTTTTGACATTTTTATGCAAACATTTTCATTGTTGTAATTTTCAATTTTGACACCTTGTATTTCGGAAACGAGTAATATTTTATCTAAACATAATCGTCTTATTTTTAATCAGAGAATCTTCAGTTGTTCTGTGCCCCATTCTGATAAAGTATAAAATTATACACAAATTCAGAGAAATAAAAAATAACAAATATATTTGAGTTTGTACAATTTTTTAATTACTTATTTAATTATTCAATATTTTGCCGGTAGTGGTTTGACCGATATACAGGCTTCTATCGGTGTCCTCGCGCCATATACAAGATAGGACCGATATTTGATTCTTAACTATTCATGAACTGTAGAAATAAGAAAGTTTGAAATACCTGTGCGATCCATAGGCCTAAGAGATCTAGAACTTGGATTAATAGATGATTACCTTCTGATTGAACTCTTTTATTTTAAAAACTAAAGGAATAATTTGATTTATCACTATACATTATTTAGTAAAAACACTTTTTACATTTTTACAGAATTTCTATAGGATATTTGTTACTTTAAGGCATGTTAATAGATAGAAAAAAATGTATGTTACATAATGGTGAAGAGAGCGTAGCCTTTTTATCCCCGCAAAACGCTGTGATGTGTTTGACGGTATCTGAAGATCTGATTCTGAGAGGGAGATAAGTCGTTAAGTGTTGAGACTCACGTCTGTGGCGCTGACCAATGAGAAGTATATGACTCCTGTGGCGTTGACCAATGAGAAGTGGATGAAGCCTGTGATGTATTTATTTGTCGAAGGCCATTTTTATTGACAAAAACAGTGTCGATTACAGATATCAAGATTGAAAGCTTATTGTATATTGGATGCAATATTGAGTATAAGGATGAATGTTTTTGTTGAATTCAATACCTTCAATTTTGTTTGTTTTCTCATGTGTTGGTTTAATTATGTGTTTTATTTTGTTTAGTGTGACACCTAAGTACAGTAGAGTCTAATTTACCCTTATTTTTTGTTAATTATTTCAGCTTTTCTATAGTAGGTATAGAAGAAAATAAATAAAACCAGAAATAGTCTCAAACCATTTTATTCCCAATAATATAGAGTAAATACATTGTACAAAGGGCTTTTATTTTCAAACAATAACGTACCTTATGTGTAATCGTCTAACTGCATTTTGTGATTATGTAAATATAATAATAATTAGGCATGGGTAAATTTTCAAGGCCACTATCCACTAGTAAATAACATATTGATGATCCCTTGTATAGAGGGCAAAAATTCTAGCTAAATAGCTACTCTTAAATTCACTAGCCAAAATTCTGTCGGTGTTTTCATTTGTTTATTGCAAATTTTTCAATTTTGAGCAAATTTAGAATGCCTATAAGGAACAGAGTAAATTTTAACAAAATGTAAGGATAAATTATTTTTTAAGTTTTAAATGAAATATTATAATTATGATTATTTTTAAATTTTAAATTTCGTTTATCCTAAAATTGATAAATAAAAACGATTGTTTATTTGTTATAGAAAACACATTTTACACCTGTCAAAATTTGCAAAATCAAATAAAAATACCGTTCATAAAAATTTTCTCATTATTACATAGGTAGGCCTACACGTTTGTAGTAGTTATCTATATAAATTTCTATGCCTAAAATATTTGGTGAACTTTTAATTTGATGCATCTTTTATATATAATTGGCTGGAATTAACGCGACTCTTCCCAAAATTAACACCCAAAAATCTACTTAACTTCTACAGGTTTTTTTGTTTATTTAGATTTTAAATGACAGCGTTCTCTATAATCTGATAAAAAAACAAATTAAAATCAATAATTTAGATTCTGGAGTAAGAAATTTGGGAGGAATCCCTGAACCAGTTCGAGCAGTTACCATAACTGATCCCTGGTTTTGGAAAGACGGACTCTAAACACTATATCCCTTTGTTACTTACGTATATTTTCAAGGCATTAATGCAGTCTGACACAAAAATTATGCATTTTTTATTTTAATAATATTTTAAGACGACTCGAAATGTTTTCAATATTAATGTCAGTGAATTGAAAGGCACAGCTTTTAGTCATAAATTTTGTTCATTTTAACGATAACTACTAATTTTTTTATCATCTAAGAAAGGTTTCGAATGACTGATATTATTCTACATTAGGTAATTGTGTAGATACTGTTATCTAGTTGATTCGAAATAACTTAGTTACAAAAATCATTTAAAATGATTAGAATCATTAACGCATTATAAGATATTCCTACAGGCAAATTTTCCACATTGCACACTATTGCAAACTGGTATAGCAATAGTATATTCACTGATTTTTTAAAGGCATTTGATACAGTTAAACAAAATTCGTTACCAAACAATTTTGAATCTACATCGGTAAATAATAATATTTTGATAATTCACATAATATCTATAATACATTAAATTTGAAGTGCCATTCGGACCTCATTGTAGGTTTATATTGGTAATTCTTTAAATGTTTAATTATTTAAAATATAAACTGTTGATCGACTGTATGAAAATAGATATTTTAAAATTAATGGTAACATCTTTAAAATAAATCAATGATTTTATTTGGAATAAAGGATTTGTTGTATATTGTTCCTTTAACAAATCTGCAAGAAACTTTTACTTTATTTTTTACAATGAATCATCCTGTACCTATATGATGTTTCTTAAATTTATTCATAAAACTAACATTCTTTCACTGTGTCTTATCTTGTTGAAAATATAACCTCAATATAATTATATTATTTTTTCATCTAGATCAAATTCACTACATACTCGTATATTTAAAATTTAAGAAATTCCATATTCTTTCTTTTTGTTTTCAGAATTTTTTTTTCGCAAAAAAATATAAAATTTTTGTGCCCGATCGGCATATTTATCCGTAACTTCTTACGGAAAGGTACGCAAAAAATTGTATATATTCAGTATTGAAAATAACTTTTCTACTAACTTTTCTATATTTTAATCATAATATTGCTTGTAACGCTTACAAACTACAATCAGAGGGTTCAAAGAAACAATTTTGTGCATTATTTGTTAGTAAAGCAATTCTGCAAGCCTAAAATATCAATTAAACCAGGGGCGTACTCTTCGTATTCAACTTACAGGCTAAAACTTAAAACTACTATAAACTTTCCATATATACAAATTGTACAGTAAAAGGGTACGCCACTGGGTGGGCTAGGGTGATTATGGAGAAACTTCGTGTGGCCTTCAGTTCTTCTTGACACAGTAGAGGAACGTGAAGAAGTCGGTTCATGTGAAAGTCAGACTTATCCAGGTGTAGTCTTGATCAGAGACGTACTGGCACTGGGGACATGTGGTTCTCCAGGTCAAAAGATGCACGTGTCCCGGTGGGGTCTGGGTAGGTATGACGAATGTCCATGACAAACTGAAAAAGAAATATATATTAATTTTATTTTAATATAAATATCAATACATTGTTAAATGAAAAAATCAAAAAATGTAAATAATATCTTTGGTTTTCAGTTTGAATTATTCATACGTTATGCAGATGAATCTTGTGTTTCTCCTAGCAACTGTGATATTAAATATTTTGTCATTGCATGCAAAACGTTTTTAGATTCAAGGTCATTGTGCCTATTTATGATCTAATTAATTTAAGGTACAGCGATTTTCAATTAAAAGTGACTTTTAAAGTTTCGATATATCATCGGCGTGATACTAATTTAATCTACGTACGGAAGCGATTTATTTAAAATACTTTTGATGCCAGTTTCAAATTATTTAGATGACTTGGTAAAATTAAGAATAGAATGCATAATAGAAAGAGTAAAAATTAGGGTTGGTCAGGGTTGGATTTAGGATCTAATAGTTTAAAAACAGAAAACGGAGAATGAAAAATAATTAAAATAACTGTGCCACATATTACACCATTTAGTCTTATGGGAAGTGTCCTTTATCACACTAGTGTGGATAGGAATCTACTTTGAGTCCGTGTGTAAATATGAATTTACTTTTTCGCATCAGCTCTCAAATATGTTAGACGCCTATTTTCTATTTTGATCAATGTATTGTTCGTATTATCGATTTATTAGGTCTGGTCCAATAACGATTAAAAACAAATCTCAATTCACTGTGCATGGATCAGTATATAAGTTGACGGTCCCAATATTCTACTGCGCAGAATATTGACGTCACTGACTCGTTTCTGATCGTTAATGGAACAGATTTATTGATTAATTTGTTAACATTGTTTTTATACCTAGATCCTAAATATATGTATATATTTTTAATTATTTATTAAAATAATTTTAAATAATGTTATTATTTGATTCGATAATTCATATTTAGTACTGTAAAAGTATAAATATTTTTTCACTGGCGTATCATCTGCCCTTAGAAAATATTTTTCAAAATTATAGATTTTTCTAGGAATCTTTTTTGAGATACAGGGTGTTAAACTTAAAAAATACCATTTATTTGATAACGGTTTTTTCAGAAGAAAGCTAATCGATTATAATTTTTTGTGTCAATTCTTATTTTAACATCCTTTGGCATTCTACGAATATAAAAAAGCAGGTGAAAAATTGTTTTCCTTTACAGGGTGAGCCAGAAATAAGTAAGGACGTGTTTTTGATAATTACTTTTATTTATTTACTAAAAAATAAATTTTTGCTATATTTATTAAGTCTAATGATAATTATTACAAAAATATTAGGTGTCATTTATACAGGGTGATTCGTAAATATTGACATAGGCCAATATATTTTTTTTATAAGTATTATTGTGAAATACAGTATGCTTACGGGACTTTTGTGTAATTACCATATGTATAATTATCCAATTCATTGACTACAGGGTGAATTAACAAATATATTGATAGTTAATTTATCGAATGTGCCAAAAACAATTTTTTAAGCATCCTATAATTTTTGATTAGTCCTGTAAAAGTAGATATATTTTTTCACTGGCGTTTCAATTATCCTTTAGAAGATATTTTCCAAAATTATAGCTGTTTCTGATTGGTTTTTAAGATACAGGGTGAACAAATTGAGAAAATTATCCTTGTTTATTACTAGTTACTACAGGAAAAAGCAAATAAATTATAATTTTGTGTGTCTACTATTATTTTAACATCCTTGACACTTTAAAAATATACACAGGAGTCCAAAAATATTTGTCTATAGGATGAATCATAAATAAGTAAGTACAAGTTTTTTGATAATTATTTTCATTATTTTATTAGTTGAAAATATGTACAAAAAATTAATTAATGC
The DNA here is from genome assembly GCA_927349885.1 of Psylliodes chrysocephalus. Lineage (NCBI taxonomy): Eukaryota > Metazoa > Arthropoda > Insecta > Coleoptera > Chrysomelidae > Psylliodes > Psylliodes chrysocephalus. The sequence goes on from OV651821.1 coordinate 44,525,467, forward strand.
TATATTTATCATTGTTAATGATAATATAAAAGATTTTAGGTGCCATTTATACAGAGTGATTCGATTTTTTTTAATGATTTGAAACTCCTTATTTTAGTTGACTTTTGTGTATTTTTTATAATGTTAACATAATGTAGAACTTTCCAATTTATTAAATACTTGGTGATTTAATAGATATATTAATAGTTAATTTATCGAGTGCGTCAACAAAATTTGATAAATTAACCTGTACTTTTAGTCCGATAAAGGTGTTTCTTTACTAGTGTATCAACCATTTTGTAGAAAATAAATTCCCAAAAATTAAACCTTTTTAATATGATAGGTTTTTGAGATACAGGATTTGACTTAAGAAATACCCACTTTTTGTTACCTTTTTTTCCAGAATAAAGGTAATCAATTGCAATTTTTTGTAGCTTATTTTATTGTAACATCTTTTGGCATTCGACGAATATACACAGGGGTAAAACATATGTTCATCTATAGAATAAGTCGCAAATAAGAAAAGATATATATATATATATATATATATATATATATATATATAGAAAAAGGAGGAAAGAAGGGTAGTACTGACTGACTAGTTGAGAAAAAATAGCAATATCTTGGGGATGCAGTCAAAGATAAGGAGGGCTTTTTAGTAAATAAAATGCACTCTTTTTTGTTTGTTAAGCTTTCGGAAAATGTTTATTTCCTTCATCAGAACATCTACAATGAATACATAAATCGTTGTTAAAAATTAGTTACAAAAACAGAATAAACTAATTTACTCACCAAACTGAGATTAATAGAAAAAGTTGACATCAATTACACAATTAAAAACTTTTGTTGTTGACATTATACATTATAAAATTTGTTTAAAACAAAAAAAACCACTATGGTTAAAAATTAAAGACTGAGAAAATTTTATTAGTTGAATTTTAAATCCATCATCGTCGATTTCTACGTTAAAACTGAACAAGCCGGTCTTCAAATAACGAGCTGGATACAAATATAATATTTTTGGATCTGCGTTAATAAAAAGAATTATTTGAATTTTTTTTGTGTGTAATGTTATTGAAATATTTCTACAAGAATTTTCAAACAGACAATGAAAATGCAAAGAAATGGAAAATTAATTTGATATTGTTGATTTGATGATTGGAAAGAGAAAAGAGAAAAAAAAAGAAAGTTAAAAAGAAATTGTTAATGAGAAAAGAAACATTTTAGTTTTTTTTAATAATATTTTAATATTTAATTTTGCAAAGAGAGTAAATAATTGTAAATTTTGCTTAAATTGGCTACATCAGATTTTTTATTTAGTGTATTTTTAGTATTGTGAATATGGACCATTTCTAAAAAGATCCTCTTGGTAGAGTTGGGTTCTTTAACGAGAATTTTAGTTTCACTGAAATTCATAGTATGTTTTGTGTTGATCACGTGGTCTGCTAAGGCACAGGACAACTTTTTTCTGTTGCAATCACTCCTATGGGAAGATATGCGCCCAGATAAGCATCTATATGTATCCAGGGTGTTAAAAAAAAAGTGTCACAAAATAAAACGGGGGATAGTATGGGCCAAAATATGCAGAAAAGTCTTAATAAACATATGTCCGCAAATGAATGATTTCAGAGATACGGAGTGTTTTGTGTTTTGTATCATTTTTTGATTATCTTTTTTCATTCTCAAAAACTTGCTTTTCTTATCGGTGTCTACCGATGTTTTTTCATAGATACTATTTGCAGTTATTATTTTGTTGTGGGTGAATAATTTTATAAATTTTCTTTATGCCTGTTTACACTAATATTGAATTAGCTGACATGCATTTTATGTACGGTCGTGCAAATGGCAATGCATTGAAATGGAGGGAGGGCACTTTGAACATCTCATTTTACTCTATGTTGTTATTGATTGTTTATAAATATCATTGTTTTCTTATAATAATAAAAAATTGTAATAAACACAAAATGGTCCGTATCTCCGAAACCGTTAATTTGCGGTCATATATTTATTAAGACTTTTCTGCTTATTTTGGGTCATACTATTCACCATTTCATTTTGTGACACTTTTTTTTTAACACCCTGTATACATATTATTAATAATTTCTTATATTGGTCTGCCTATAGGATGAAAAAGTATTTCCCGAAAAATTAACTATTGGTAGATTTATCGTTTTTAATGACATAACAGGGTTGACTAGTAAATACTAACATAGACCAATATGATACTTAATATTATTAAGTGACTATTATATGTATATATCTACAATAGTTTTACAGTCCCTATTTTTTCGTGTTAGGCATATGACTAGTATATAAGTTATTAAAATGACAATAGGGCAACAGCCAGTCATCGTCAACGACTAGAATTAGGAGATATGGTGGTGGGATGTTGCCGAACCGAATGTGAGGCACAAAGCTAGAGAGAAATAGCGGAGATATCATAGTTGCAACATGTTTACTGAAAAAGCACTTCTTTGCCTAATACAAAATAAAACGAAGTGTAAAAGTAAGTATAAAATTATTAACATATTTATAACTATCACTCTCATGAACTACAGACTAATTTATCAAATTTATTAATAATTGTTCTATTGAATGACATGTTTTGGATATTGTTTTTTTATTTTTTATGTGGTAAAATATATACTTATAAAAGAATTATTACTAGATGGTAAATACATAAAAGTCCTGTAAAAATATTACGTTTCACATTAATACTCATAAAAAAATATACTTGCCTATGTCAATATTTACGAATCACCCTGTATAAATGGCATCTAATATTTTTGTATTAATTATCATTAGACATGATAAATATAGCAATAATTTATTTTTTAGTAAATATTTTCACCTTCTAGAACAATGTAATTATCAAAAACACGTCCTTACTTATTTGTGGCTCACCCTGTAAAGGAAAACAATTTTTGACTTTTTTTAATATTCGTAGAATGCTAAGGGAGGTTACAATATGATTTGGCATAAAAAATTATAATCGATTAGCTTTCTTCTGAAATAACCGTTATGAAATAAGTGGTATTTCTTTCTTACCAAAAATCTTAGCATTTTAAATAAAGGTACTACACCAACATTTTTAAACTCTCGCAGTCAAACACTAATAGATATTACTTGATTTACAACTGGTATCTATAAATCAACTCTAAACTGGCAAGTGTCTGATAACATTTCGATGTCAGACCATCGCTGGTTAACATTCAAATTAAACTTGATGTTGCCGACCTCCACGCTATCTCGGAACCCTAGGAAGACGGACAGGGCAATCTATGCCCACCTTTTCCAAGAGGCTCTAAGAGAGATGGGGGCCGAAACACCAAACAATACCAATGCTTTGGAGAAGTACTCAAACAATATACAAAGCACAATAAACAATGCCTATAAGAAATCCTGTCCCCTGAGCCTGGTCCAACACGATCAGACGACTATCACATGGTGGTGTCACGAGTTAAATCACCTCAGGAAGATGGCTAGGAAATCCTTTAATAAGGCAAGAACCACAAAACTCAAAGAGGACTGGGATATTTACAAATCTCATCTCAGAGAATACAAAAAAAAACATCAGACAAAAACAGAGAGATGCATGGAAATCCTACTGCGAAGAAATCTCAGATTTCCCGATGGGCAGCTAGGCTTCAAAAAGCTCTCCCAAAAGATTCACACTGAAGCATTGGTGCGCTAATCAAAGAGGATGGCACGAAAACTGCCAACCTCGAAGATAGCATCAAACTTCTGCTGTCAACACATTTCCCTGGCTCGGTCATCACAGATGTGGCCGACTGGGCAGAGGAAGCATAATCCATCTGTCTATGATTGGCAAACTGCCAAACACATTATAGACGATGAAAAAATTAGATGGGCAATATCCAGCTTCTCTCCATTTAAATCGCCAGGACCTGACAGTATCTATCCAGCCCTATTTCAGTGGGGTCTGGAAGAACTCACACCGCAGCTGGTGAGTATATTCAGATCCTCGTTAGTTCTGAAGTATATACCCAAAAAATGGAGAGAGGTAAAATTGGTATTTATACCCAAACCTGGAAGGATGAACTACACTGTCCCAAAAATATACCGACCGATTAGTCTGACATCGTTTTCCATGAAGACATTGGAATGGCTATGCGAAAGGTACATAAGAGATGCAGTGATTACAAGAACACCAATACACCTAAACCAACATGCATACACCCCAGGCAGATCTAATGATTTAGTCCTTCATTTAGTTGCTGGCCGGATAGAAAGATCCCTGTACAATAAGGAGTCCGCCTTAGGTGTTTTCATAGACATAGGTGCTTTTGATAAAACCACCTTTCCAAAGATAACACACTAACCAACAGGAATGTTTCACAAATGGTTAGTGGGTGGATACATAACATGCTCTCAAAGCGAGCAGTAAATATAAATGTAGAAGATGTGAATATAAGAGGCTTGGTTGGGAGGGGATGTCCACAGGGAGGGGTGCTATCACCTCTACTGTGGAATATGGTCCCTGACATCCTCATCAGCCGCCTTAATAAGGACAGTCACTACACAATTGCATATGCAGGTGACCTGGTCATTCTGCAAACAGAGAATTTTGAGAACATACTCTGCGAAAGAATAAAAGTAGCTCTAAAAATTATAGAACAGTGGTGCAAGGACCATTCACTGTCTATCAATCCTAAGAAAATAGAAATGGTCCCTTTCAAAAGGAAAATGATGAAAATGGAATTAAAACCTCCAGAACTCCTAAACACAAAACTAAACTTTGCGACAGAGGTAAAGTACCTAGGTCTCACCTTTAAAAGCAAGTTACCATGGAACTCGCATTAAGAAAACAGAGTTAAAAGAGCACTAGATCATGAATAAGACCTCTAATACCTTAAGAATTAAAATTTAGTGAGAGACAGTGTCAAAAGCCTTGGCCAAGTCGAGGAATACCGTTAGGCATGTCAGAGACCTATCCAAGGCACCGACCGTTTTTTTCTAGAAAATACACAACAGCATTTTCAGTATTGGAGATTTTTATAAATCCATATTGTCTTTCTGTAATAGACTTATTTGCAAGTCAATTAGTCTATTTTTTAGAGCCATTTCAAAAAAAATTTCAACATTATTAATAACCGAAATGAGCCTATAATTCGTAAATTTACTGGGGTCATCCGACTGAAAAATAGGGGTGACTATTGAGTTCTTCCATTGTTGAGGAATTCTTCCATATTGGAAACAAAGGTTTGTAATATGTTTTTTAGGTAAGACAATATATTCATGGATGTTTTTTTATTGTGGATGTGGCCATTTTGTCGAGGCCTGGTGAGCAGTTATTTTTTAAATTTCATATGAGATTAATTACTTCGTTAATCGTTATTGGTTCTAAAAATATACACTGATAATTTTTTTCATCTTCAAGAAATTGTTCTGGTAGGTTTACATTAGGTATTTTATTTGCCATAGTGTCTCCTAAATTTGAAAAAAAAAATGTTTAACTTGTCTGCCTTTATTTCATTGGTCATTGGTTTGTTGTTATCGTCCATTATCGTTAGGTTTTCTATAAGATTTGAATTTTTTTTAAATACTTGTTACGTCATTAAATGTATTCCAGACCTTTTTTAAATTTGCCCCTGCTTCAGAAATTTTCCATAGATAATAATAATTTTTAGTCTTTCTGATTAAAATATTTAGTTTGTTCTGGTATTGTTTATATTGGGTTTCTAATACAAAAAAGTAGTTTTTTTATTAATTTTTCATATAATTCCATTGCTTAATAGAAGAGATTAATCCCAGTGTGATCCAGGGTTTAATATTTTTTACCTTAGTTTTTATAGTTTTTGTTTCTGTGCAACTTTTTGTCTGTTTAAGTTAACTCGGGGTTATAATTTATATTTTGAACTTCAGTCCATTCCTCATTACTTAAATGATTTTTTAATTTAGCAATATTTACTTTTTGGAATTTATTTTAAATTTTTTTTTATTACCTCTTTTTGATTTGTGAAAGTAAAAAATACACTGGAAGAATAATGGTTGGTAATGACTGTAAGAAATATTACTGAATCGATGGCGATTTGATTTGGTAATTTTTTTTGCACTCTAATGAAAATATGGTCAATTGTTGATTTAGTGTTTTGTGTGACTCAAGTAGGTTTATTTATATAGGAATGCAATCTATATAGGATGTTAAAATCATATCCTGCACGAAATTTTACTAATTCGACATTTGCAACCCGCAAGTTATATTTATTATTTTCGCATTCAAATCCATTATTTAAGAAAAGTAGGAATATAACGCAAATATATAAAAACACCTGAAAAAAAAAACATCTATACACAACATTTATCTTGTTTAAATTTTGACACTAACTGCGCGTGCTTGAATTGAACATTTCAATAAACTCCATGAACTAACCTTTATGTCTTCGTTTTTCAATTTGGCATATTTCTCGATCGTAACATTTTACAGAAAAATTCTATAGCTGCTGAAATAATTTAATCCAACTAAAAAATTATTGCTAGATTTAATAGACGCGCAATATGAAGTAGCATCAATTCCCGTTTGAATGTCGTATAAAATTTTCTCTCTAAATTTCATTCTGTTCGTCCTCGTTTTATATACACATCATTAAACTTTTATTGGTCTTTCAAAAGAGGAACACATCGTATAAGTTTGTCGTATAACCAAAAATGCGCAATCTGATCGATAACACTCAATGGAACAAAACAAAACCGCCAAAGCATAGCGTAGCATAGCAGTAGTAGCCGTAGCAGCGGCATAGGATGGCATTCCGTTTTACGCCACTATCAAAACATTCGGGACAATGCTTACAAAACCAACCCGTCGATCTGAGGTGGTGCATCCGAAAGAATCATCCACTTACATTCAGGAAAGCTGAAAGTGAAAGGAATCAGGTTTTATCCAGATTTTCCATTGGCGCATTTAAAGGTATTCACTCATTTAATACATTCACAATAGTTGCAGGAAAAAGTTAAGTGAATTTTTTTAAAAAACATAAGGGATTAAGGGGAATAAAATGGTTAAAAAATCCTAACCCCAAAACGAAAAATGATATTAACTTAAATTTTTTTGCAAAAATCAAGTTCTAGAGGGAGATGAAGCACTTTAATTTTGAATAATCTAATTAAAAATTGGGTTTAAGGTAGGTTGAAAAAAATCATAAATCAAAAACTAAAAACGATAACTTGAAATTTTTAGTAAAAAAAAGGTGATGAAACCTGTTCATTCTGAATACAGTTTGAATAAAAATGGGGGATTCCCGGGGGTTGAAATATTAAAAAAATCCCTAATAAAAAACGAACAATAATATCAACTTGTAATTCTTGCCAAAAATAAAGATTTACAAGTAGTCAAAGCCTTTTGATTTAAAACAAAATCTGATTTATATTGGAATTAATGGGTTATGAAATAAAAAAAATAGAAATCAAAAACCAAAAGCGATATCAAATGTGTAGTAAAAAGCAAGCTCTATAAGGGAATAAATAAATAAATAAATAAATAAAAATTAGGAAAAAAGGGGAGGTTAAAATATAAAAAAAAAATTTAATTCACGTTTTTCTTTTGTTGTAAACCGTCTATATTAACTCTGAAAGTTATTTTGTAAAGGATTCTGACATAAATTCTTCCCCCACTCACGCTTGTTATAGTAACAATCAAACAAAAACCCAAATCACTTGGTGAGAAAATGCGTAGTTACCAAATTATAGATTATTTCATTTTTATTTTAATTAAGTTGAAATCAGTTGTAGAGAAATTGTTACCATGGGAACTTTTGTCATGGTAACGGCTGAACAAAAATCCAAATCCTGTGGTGAGAAAATGCGTAGTTACCAAGTTATATGATTAAGTTTAACTTAAGTTTAGCTGAAATTAGTTATGTGCAAACTGTTGCCATAGGGTCGCTTGTCATGGTAACGACTAATCAAAAACCCAAATCATGTGCTGAGGAAACGCGTAGTTGTCAAGTTATAGATGATTTAATTTAATTGAAATCAATTACGGAGAAAATGTTGCCGTATGGACACTTGTCATGGTAACAATTATACAAAACTCTAATCTCTATTTGAAAAAATGCATAGTTGTCAAGTTATAGATAATATAATCTAATTTTAGTTTAGTTGAAAGGCATTTTTTATGCAAGACACCCACTAGCTTGCACAAAAAATGCCTTCTACCTATTACTTTTATTTTATATTGATATTATATTATACTAAGTAATTAAAACGGTTGTAATGTTTAGAATTTTAATACTTTTTAGATAGAAACCTTTAAAGGCAAACAGTAAATTCCACAATATTTTAAAATAATAGCTTAAATAGAAATTCATTTGCCTGCATGAAAGTAAAAGTAATTTCAAAAATTATGTCATAGTCTGGTCCGATGTATATGATGCTCAAGCCTGTATGTGTTATAAATAACTTTATACTCGTTCTAATGTAATTTGGGTAATACTATTTATGAATGTATAATTACGTATGTCCATTGCCTTGGTCTCGGACCATTGGAGGCTATACGTGAGGCTGTGTTATTAATAGGTAGAAGCCCTTTGGTAAGGGATATACGTGGCGGATAAAATCCTCGACTGCATCATATTATATACTCGGAAATTATAATTGTTTTCATATTACCTAGAAGTAATAATTACTATTATTTGCCTGTAATAAGCACTACAATAACAGAATATAAGCAATGACATAACGGGTAATTAGTTACATTTAGAATGAAAAGATATTTAAATTGGTATAGAATTTATCCATATTTAGGGTGGGTTTATATTGTAACGCATACCCTGTAGCGTTTTGCAGACATAAGTAAAGCTACGAGTAAATGAAGAAGATAGAATAGTCCAGAAATGTCTCGAAATGTCATTCCCTGTCAAAGAAAAAGCCCGATTGTTCGAGAAGGTTCTAGAAGGTTGAGGCAAGCTATACAAGTCGACGACCTGACGTCAGAGTTTCAGTTTTATAATAGACGTTAAACGTTAATGTTATCAGTTGGAGTTATTGTAAAAGTTGAGTTAAAATAAATTGTGATACCAAAAACTAGCGTAACAATGTATTTCTACCTATTGTCCTTTATATAATTCTAAATAAAAAAGTATTCTAATTTATTCCAAGAGTAAACTTTGCAATTTTAATTCTTTTGTTTCGTGACTGTAATTTACCAAATAATATGTTGTTGTTGCAATTAAAATACCATAGGAACTATTATTTTTTGCAAATTTCTGCAAATTTTAATATATCTACAAAATAATTTTAATTTTTTTAAATTACCCTACTGTAATTTTCCAACCCGTCTCAAAACTCTTTTAACATCCTTTGCCACGATTGAACTATGAAGTGAAAGAAAGTTTGCAGGATGTTAGCAACTTGCGGTAAATAATTGCTGAACCTCGAAAACTAGTGGAAAACGATAAATTCGTTATTCCACCCCTGGAGGGCGGTGTGGCATCGCGTCGCAGGCGGGAAATAAAAATACGGCACGAGAAGTAAGTTTTATTAAGGCAGTAGTTGCAGTAGAGAGCGTTCCATGTGTCGTGTCTTTTAGAGTGCGTCTAATAATAGCCTAGCTGAAACTATTCCCGTCGCCAGGCTGCCTACCACTCGCCATAGGTCAAGACTAGGAAAATCGTTAAAGAACTACATGGACCCCCCAGAAATTAGAAGATACTTTTCGATGTCTATACGGTTTAGATACTTAATATGTGATTGTATAAAACGTGAACATGGGTTAGCAATTTTTTTTTATATAACAGTTTTTGTTCGGGATTTTTTCATATGTCAAAATAATAGAATTTTATGATTTCAGCCACAAAGAGCTCGCGATCTTAACCAGTAATTGCGTTTCTACTAATTAAACTGTCCTTCCGTTTTTGTTTTTTGATAAAACTATGTTTACATTTGGAACTGACAACTAAACATAATATAACATAACCTAACCTCCCTTCCAGTGGAAACTTTTCACACTCACACACACAGTTTTTATTAAAATAAAATATACCATAAATCTACGTTAATTCCCAAATTTGAAAATTATTAATAATATTACTGCACAAAATTGAAATCGGTAATATTTATAAGTAAAACTAACCTGTTTCTGTTTATGACAAATCACTTTTAATTCATTAAATTTTTTCAATAAGAATAATTTCCTGACGGTAGCAGAATTTAATATAAATAAAAATTTCCTTGTTATAATCGGTCATTAATTTTATTTTATATCGTTATCACAGCACTACATATGTTTCGGAAACCTTTGTTTCCATCTTCGGGTGCAGTTAAAATTATAAAAACATTAAAAAACACATGGGGACGATTACAAACAGTTTAAAATTTTTAAAATACCAGAAACCCCCTCGTTTTGTTTTAGCGTTTGAAGGTGTATTCGAATATTATCTGGCGCCACACATGTTTTCTTGGCATAGAAAAACGATGACGATTGTCATGACGAAATGAACGCTGACTATTTTAAGTAATGGTTTAAGGAGGGTGTTGTTGTTATGGATAACGCTTCGTATCATTCCCATAAATTTAGTTTTTCACCTACCTTATGAAACAAACTCAAAATAAAAACATTTTGAAAAAAACATTTTCTATATCGACTCCTATTCAAAATCTGACCTGTTTGAAGTTGACAACAGAGAGCAATACGACAAATATAAGATTAAGGAAATAGTTGCAAAATACGCTTACTACCGTATCATTGCGTACTCAACTCGATTAAGACGATATGGTAAAGAACCTCTTTGGTACTGTCCTGTATAGAAATAAATAATACAGAGTGCATGAGTCTTCGCCTAAGTAAACAGTAATTATAAAATAAATCAAAAATATTGTATATTATTCACTCATGCTCTAATCCTCCAAGTTCTTTATTGCTTATTTGGATTTTGAGGCTCAACTTCTCCGATTATCATACATAATTAAATCCCTTAAGACCAAACATTATGTGACGACTATGGTGAAAGCGCTTTTGAGAACTTTTCAGGTAGAACGTGATAATGTTTCTAGTTTTGGCGGAGATCATTCTGGAATCCATCAGAAATTCAAATGTGTATATAAATATTTGTAGAGGAACAACGCAGCAGGCAGTTGTATACAAAACAGTTATGAACAGTAAAAAGATATTCGAAATTTATATAAGTTAATAATAGTATTGTTTTAAAATAAATAAGTTTAAATAAATTATTAATAAATAAACTGATGTTTAAAATAAACATATCAATATTGTGGATTAATGCTTCTTATTGGATATACATTATCAATAATAAATTAAGCTGGATGACTGAAAAAAAGCTCTTTGAAATGGTTAAATTGAAGAGATGTGAACATTGTATATAGTATTCCAAATTATGTTGCCATGTTTTACCTTGGACCTTATAAATGCAGATTTATATTTCTAAGTCTTGACGAGAAATTCCTTTCGAGACGAGGTTTATCGTATAGTATATATCTTATCCAGTTAGTATTTAAGATCAGTGCATGGTGCATGAAATTTATTAAATGTTACAGAAATTGGCACAAATAATTCATTTACATAATTACTTCATACTTTTTTCTTTACCCCTTCAATATCCCTTCTTTTGATTTATCTATTTTCATTGGTCCCTATTTACCCATTACACACTATTTTATTTATTTTCTCAAATATACTTAAAATTCAATAAAATTTAAAAAATAAAAAACAATATATTTAAGGCTACGTTTTAGTGTGTTACCTATTAGCGATCATTAGTTAAAAGGCCAAAAAGTTTGCAAATAAAAAAAGGTATACTCAAATATAATTTCATTACAATATTCAATAAATTGTACCAGAAATCAATGTTTTTGCCTTTTTAAAGGTACTATTAGGAAATACGAGATCGCGACAGGAGACAGCGGCAGGCGACGGAGAAAAGCGACCTAAAATGGCCCCTTTACGTCCGAACACATGTAATTAAATGAAACACATTTGGGGGAGAGCGACCGATAAAAGAGACGGGACACCACTTTTAACACGACAATATTTGCTGGCTTGTTGCTGTCATCTGTCATCTAACTCTGCCTCACGTTCCCAAATAGTACCTTAATGATAACTTTTTAGGGACTTTGCTATTCATGAATACCTCAAAAAATTTATAGTTATCAATATCGCTCTCTCTCTCTTTTCCGAATTTTTTTCTTCGCGAGGTTTACACGAAAATCATTTTCGCCTTGCAACTAGTTACCAATCAAATCGCCTTACTAAGCCTCACAGTCACACCATTCTTACCCCTAATAACTATCAAACGCGACTAGTTTATTTGGTTCGAATTTGAGCAGAAGAATATTCTAAAGACGCACAAAATAACTTCATGCGACAAACAGGTGGATCAAAAATAACACCGAAAGGTGACCGTCTTGCAGACTCACTAGTAAAAAAGGCAGCCACATCTTTTGGATCTAGCCCTTCCATTGGACTAACAACATTGTGTTAAATCTAATTAAAGCAGTTGGATATCTTTCTCAAGAACATTTCTTTGTAAAATCAAGGAAAAATAGGATAAAACGAAGTTGTCATGGTTGCTAGGGAACTGTTTATCTATCCTAACAACGTTATAGCAAACAAATAATACTAGACCAAGACAAGAAAAAATGTACGACTAATCATGTGCGATTCTTATTGGTCATTGCCAGCTTTATTTGTAAAGTAGACAGCCTTTAAAAGTATCTTCCAGAAGAAAATTTTTCAGATCAGTCCTATACCTAGACTCGAAGCAACAAACTACTCTTACTTTCGCTAAGGACTTCTACTGTGCATAATTCTTATATGCGATCAATTTATAATTGAAATTTGACATCTACAGATTCTTTAAAATACTTCAAGTTGTTCAGTCACCTTTAATTTTTATTCAGGACAAAAGGGATCAAGTGACACTTCAATTGAAAGATAGCTTTTTGAGGAAATGTGAATACTTCAAACCTTTAATCTATCCTCACCCTCTTACAGGTAAAAAATTGTTGTGTAATTCAATTTATGATACGTCATATAAGCTATTTTAATTTTGATAGCGAATTTTTAAGTTTCTATTTTACATCAAAATAAAGATTTGTTTGAGTTTCTGGTAGCGTCAAAGCTTTCTATGGAACATCCCGTCCATAAGACTCCTTGAGTTTTATTAGTATATATAATTATTGGCAAGCGTGGTTCCAGGAGGAGGGTCATAGGGGCCATGCCCTCCCCCACCACCCCTCACTCACCCTCCACCCCCACACACTACATTTTTTATAACAAATATTTTTTTTATTTCAAAAAATATTCTAAAAAGAGAATTGGTATTAGCAATGGGGCCTGGGGACACCCTTGAATTTATTGGCCTATTCTATATATAAATAAAACTCTGTATTTCAAATAATTAATTTGATTTAATGTTATTTAATTAAGAAAAGTTTTCAATCTGATAAGCAATAAACAAGATTTCGTTGTATAAACAAATTTATTGCTAGAACTATGCAATTATAATGAACAAATATGTTCCAAACACCTGCTTAAATTAATTTTATGCATCGACCGTTCAATTTGTAATACTTAATTTTAAAATTAAAAATATAATGTAATAGAGATTTGTCTTAATAGTATTTTCCGCTTCGACAATCTCGGTCATTTTTTGTATTCATTTATTTATTCAATGTTTACAAACACATAAAATATGGTACCAAATAGGTACTAACAGTACCTACAACATAGATTTAGGATCGCAATTCAGTAGCATATTGAATCCAGTTGAATTTTTGCTGAAACAGTGTCAATCAAGCTGGATCCAGCGCGGATCCAACAATGTATCGATTTATTTAAAGAAATTAAACTTTTTTTTTAAGTACTTAGGAAACTTTTATTATTTTGACTGATTTACTATACATCAGTAAAATTATTTACACATTTACGTAGTAAACTTAACTTTGGTTTGGTTAACACTTGAACTAATTAACTTTAAATGTATAAATTATATAAAATCAAATACATTAATATATATTATAATAATATAAGGTAGAAGTAAAATATTAGTCTGCCATGACTTAAAGTATTAAATAAAATTAAATTTATAATTTTTGATCTTTCTGGAAGTAGAATCTCAAGAAACAAATGATATTGATGTAGTCTTCAACCATACTTCTTTATGAACTACATATACAAGGTGGGTCATTGGTGCGTGGGTGGAAGATTGCAGGTTTATTAAGGTACATCTTTAAAATTAATTTTTGGGGCTAAGGATACAACCTAAAAATATTTTCGATAAAATTGGCAAATTGGCGTAGCGATTACCTTAAACAAGAAAAGGGTTTGACTTTGATCGTCTGGCAAATATTAGTACATTTCATGCTTAGTAACACTGTAGAGTCACGGCCTTCTAAGTTTTATAATAACTGCTATATTTAATTTTTACTAGACATCTACTTTTTAAAAAATAATGAATTGTTGCTTAACGACTTATTTTAGATACCATGTGTGATGTATAAAGTCACACTAAAATTGACAGAGAAATCCAAATATGCAATAATATACAGGGAATTCCTATTAAAAAAACATAACTTTGATATAAATCACCCTGTAGAACAATTGGAATTTCATCGAAAATATTTTTACGTTGTAGCCTTAGAGGTCCTACACCATGCCTCAAAAAAGAATTTCAAAAATGTTCCTTAATAAACCCGCAATTTTCCACCCACGCACTAATAGCCACCCTGTATATCCGGCTTAGGGTGATTCATTTTCGCAAAGTTTGAGCTCTTAATATCAATTTTAAGTACTTACTATTTAAATTTAAAGTTTTACCATTTAAAAGGCATGTACATTTTTTTTAAATTTCTAATGCTTATCTACCTTTTAAAATAATGCAAATCGATTTGATACACCTTGTGGGGAATTTTATGCTCTTCGAAATTGCTTCACTGTTTTTTTTTGTGTAACTGGGATTGGTTCACCAGTAGGAGTCGTCAAAGTACAGTTTAAAAAAAGGGCTGACTTATAAAAAAAAAATTATCCCCCCAATATCTAATGAATTTACAGCCATTTTTATACCTAAAAACGTAAGAAATTAATAAATACTAACTCATAATGTTATTTAGATTAATTTTTTCTATTGATTACCATTATATTTCCCTACACTAAGAACTTTTTTATAATTATTATGATTTCTCACTCATAATGAATATAATTTCGAAGAGCATAAAATTCCTCACAAGGTCCAACAAACCGATCTGCATTATCGTAAAAGGTAGGTAAGCATTGGAAATTTAAAAAAAATTACCTGAATATTAAATGGTAAAACTTTAAATTTAAATATAAAGTACTTAAAATTGATATAAAGAAGTCAAACTTGGTGAGAATTTCTTTTTCTATATGTAGATTAATATTTTGCTCGAGCAACAAGAAAAAAAAATTGCGGAAATGAATCACTCTAAATTATGTCTGCAGAGAAGTCTCTTTCTGCCTTTAAGCTAGTTGATTTCACGGTCATCAAACAATCATAAATTAAAGTTAGGTTTTTACCTCTGACTCCCTCATTTTCATAAACATTAATTTTCTTTCTTAATAACTTATCATAATCTTCCTTAGTTCACGTTCTTTCCTTTTTATAAGGTTTTCTTTCTCACGCTTTAGTTAATTCTCCAGTTCTTGTTCCAATGTGAAATTCAGGAACTCTGAGTCATCGAATTCTACTTCCATTTTATTCTCTTCCGCTGCAGCTAGTCCCACTACTTATATATATTTACACGATTCAGCATATTTTTCCTCTCTTGTGGCGTTACATATTTTTTCGGCATTGTGAGAGTATAATCGGGCGTTCTACTTTTAACTTCATACTTGCTCGGATTCTGTAGGTAAATCAGCATCCTTGTGACCACGATAAGAGGCCCGGATTCTTTTACGGAGTGCCTCAGAAAGCTCGGCACTCAAGATTGTGTTCTAGCTTTGTAGTTTGTCTAAGATAAATTTTAGGCAGCAGTTATCAAACTCGACACTTCGGCAAGGAGGTACAATCTTCCTTTAGTAAAATCCTATTCTGTTTTATTCTAATTTTTAAATTTATATTACCTACTTACATGATTTCTGTAAAATATCTGTTTATATTTTTCATTAGGCTAATAAAACGCCTAATTGTAATTTTGGGATTTAGAAGACATGTCCTTGCTTAAAATTTCGAGGTTAGTAATAGAGAATCTTACTCTATAAACAAATAGGCTACGGCGCTTGCTGAAGGACAAACGGTTCCTTAGATATGGCCAGCGTTCTTTCTTATTTGGACACCCAGTACATAAACAAAAGTCAAATAACATATAGCACAGCATTTATTATGAGCTGATTTTAATAATTTATTTAAAATTTTAATGGTTTTGAAGACATATTTAAGTCAAAAACATAAAATCTGCCTAAAATCTAAAGTAAAATCTAAAAATTGCTGTATTTAAAATAAATAACTTAGGGTCTATTTCCAATATAACTGAAAATGCCTAATTCATAAAAATATTCTAGGTAAATAGGCCCAAAAACATCCAGCTAATTTCCAAATTTAATTTTTTTTTCTATATCCAGTTTCTGAGATATTGATCGACAAAGTTCTTGAAGTATGACCAGACTGTCCCGAATTTGTTTTAATAAAATACGCCAAAAATATACTTTAGGCACCTTAAAATTATTACAGTTGATCTATTAATTGTCTGATTTCGATACGCATGATGTATATTATTTCTACGACCCACTAACGAAAAACTATAAATTTTTAAAATTAATTCAGATGTTATAAAAATAAAATAACTATTTTTAAAATTATTTATGACTTTTACTAATTTATAAAATATAATAAACTCGAACAAAAAAATAATTGCTCTTTTATCCCGGATTTGAATCCCGACCTTTCGCATGACAAATCAGTACTAACCCTTATTATTTAATACTCTAAACTAAATTATTGGCTTTAAATAGTTTTATTAAGTCATACGATTTATTTATGAATGTTGACGGCTTTCTTGTGGAATGCTGTTATTTATCGATTCTTAACAAGAATTACTTATTTCTAATTATATTATTTAATTTATTCTCAATGGCAAAAAGTATACTGACAATTAGTTTTGCAGAATTGTCATTTATTTAAAATTATAAAAAATAATAGTGAGGCAGTAGTGATTTTTATTTTTAGTTCATATACAGTTTAAACTGAAATCAAAAACCTTTAGTTTTGTGATTTGTAAAGTCATTATTTTTAATAATAAAAGATATTAAATGCAGAAACATTCTAGCAATTTGCCATAAAAACGGCTTGAAATTTAAATAAGTTATTATAGCTATGGGAGAAGGATGGGGCAAATAACCGCAAGTTCCCATCCAGACTCTGCATTTCAGATTCACTGACATACTTTTTTTTTTTAGTCCACAACTTTTGGGCTACAACTGCGCTACAGTGTCAGTCTGTTTATACAGAGTGAACCAACAAGAACTGCATCGATCGATGGATGTGCAAAAAAATAAAAAATTTGGGAACTTGCCAGATTTCTTAGGGCATATTTAGCTAAAATATTTTTCTCTATTGAATACTTCCAATTCTAAGAGAAATTGACATTAAGTCGCTTATTTTTTTTAAATTTTTAGATTCTACTCAAGATTCTAGGCATATTTTATGTATACCGATGTCGTGTGTGTATATAAGGTATAGGAGAGGGGCCAAGACGGAGCCCTGTGAGACCCCAGCAAGTGGGATAAATGAGTCTGACAGAGCGTTGCCTACTTGGACCGCGATTGTTCTGTCCATGCGGTAGAAGTAAATGAATTTGGAGGTACTGGGGGAGACCTATATTCATGAGGTTTTTGACTAGTCCAGTATTCCAGACTTGATCAAAGGCTTGTTTAACATCTAGAAGAACAGGTAATGAGATTTGTTGGAAGTTTACTGCAATTAACGCCGTAGTGTGAAGCGTCCTGTGTGAAGTGATGAGGGATGGTGTTTCTTTCTTTACAAAAGTCCCAGATTCTTTTGATGAACAGAAGTTCAAGGAGTTTATCTAGGACTGATATGAAAGAGATAAGATGGTATAAATCTAAAGATTTGGGGTCCTTGCCTGGTTTGGAAATCAAAATGTAGATTTCCAGAAAAGTGGAAGGTATGAGAGGGAAAGATAAGCGTTAGGAGTAGGGTGAGGATGGGAAAAATGGTTTAAGCAAATATGCATTAGCGTTCTTCTATATATGGAATCGGGCCCAGAGATCGTGATTTGATTGATTGGCAGGCATATTGGATGTATTGGACGGCGAATGGGGCTGTGAGGGGGTTTTCGACATCCAAAGGTGGGATTGGAGCCGTAAGCGTCTAAGGGACGTTTTGTTTAGTCTCTTGTCTAAATTGGTCCTCAAAGTAGGGGTTTAAGGGGGTTCCAAAGGTGGCTTCAAGGTGAGTTTTGTGGGCTAGGGCTTTTTCGTTGGTGTTATGTGAATTAATCGGTCGACTTTGATGTGGGAGTGTGTTTTAAATTTTTGACCAGTGATAAGTCGGAATGTGTCCCAAAACTTGAAACCATCTCTATGATCCAAATTAGAAGTGGTATTAATCCATTACTGTTGTTTGTGTAAGTTAGTTTGAAGCCTGATCAGGGCGTTTACGCGATTACATTATTTTGAAGACAGGGTCGTGGGTACGGACGTATTGTCCATACAATTGGAATTTTTGGAAGATGAGATTTAGGATGAATTGGGAGAGGACATTTTGTGATCTGCTAATGAAGTTAATTGGGGCTGTTGTTTTGACAGCGTGTGAGATGGTGGTTTGGACTTCGGTTATCAGTGTGTCGATCTCCGGTAAAGCTCTGGATTATATTTGCATGGATAGTTCTCTGAAATAGTGGTGAATCTGCTTTTTGGAGATTCCAGAGGGTGTAAATTGTAGCTCTTAGTAGAGCGATGTATGTAACACAATGGAATATGATCGGAGGTGATTGTCTCTCCAATGAAACATCTATCAGCAACCAGTCCAATACAGGAATCTGTCAAAAGGATGTGGTCGATAATAGATGATCATTGGCAAGACACAAAGGTCGGAAGTCGGTTTGAGGCTCTGAATATAAGGTAGTCGACGAGCAGATTAGCTAGGCGACTTCAGTTTGGGTTTGAGAAGTGATATCCGAACATGGTTGGTCTGGAGTTCAAATGTCCAAGCAAAATGGCACGAGGAAATGATGACCGGTAGGCTATCAGAGGGGTAGAGTTGACTTGGCCTGGGTGGTTGTAGTAAGAGATTATAGTTAATGGATTGTACACTAGAAGGTCTATAACTATTATGTTCAGGTCTGCGCTACCTATAGTGTATGTAAATTAAATGGAATTGAATTTTTAATTAGTATAGCATTCCCAAAGCAGTTTTGGGATTTATTTTAATGGACAGTTTGAAACCCAGTAAAGCTGGGTGGTAGTTTAGATTTAGTGTCTGTAAGAAATCATATTTGTTAAGTTTTCAGTATTTAGAAGGTTCTTGATCAAAGGCCTGCTTCGACCGAGGCCATTGAAATTTATATTTCTGATTAAACAATTCATTAAAGGTCAGGGTTTATCGGAGAGTAAGTGAATACGTCAGTGATTGTATTTAGTAATAAATATCATATATTTATCGGTATTGACAACTACTCCCACTCTAACATGTTTATCAGTTCGTGAGGTGTCGGTAAAAATGTTGTTGGGAAGATAAATTTTCTCTCAATGCAGTTAAATCTGTTTAAATTTATAAACTTGATTGTTGTTAACTGATATTGAATAGTCTTGAAAGCATTTATAAAAAAGATGTGAACATGTAGGTGTTTGATCATATATAGTTTGATTGATATTAGGAAATGTACTGTTATAGAGGTACCGGATAATAATTGCTCGAAAATAACTTCCCGAAAGTCAATTCCTTAATGACAGTTGATCGAATGGACAATTGCTGGATCAGACATTTGCTCCAAAGACAAATGATCGAAAGAACAATTTTCCGCATGGACAATTGCTCTAATAACAATTAACTGGAAGCAAAATTAACCAAAGATTGATGGAATAAGAATGTTTTTATATTATTTTAAAGAAGCTATTTTTAAAAAAATGGCGTTTATTCTCACCAAAACTGACAAGATCCACTAACTCAAGTTTAAAATATGACGTGAGTAAAAATGTAATGCAAAGGTTCAGACACTTTTAATATCGTTATAGCATATCTTCTTTATTGTGAAAATACAGGATAAGCTAAAAGAATGATTTGGCGAATGATATGTTTCTGGAGTCATTTGACGAAGAAGAAATAGCAGTAAACTACCCTGTAAATTAACTGAAGAAATGTACATCGATCATGCTTCTGTGGAACCTCAAGCAACCAAAACTCTATAACGGCATTCACTTACAAGTTAAAACACTTTAAAAATAATTATTAGAAGCCACTAGTTTGATCGGATGTGCTCAAGGTGAAACAGCGGTCTTCCATTTGATTTTACGAGGCTACAATTATTCTGCATAAAATTAGGTTTCACCATGACCATAAATAAATTATACGAACAAACTTTACAATTTGTAGGCAAGAATACCCCATTATTTATTCGTACAAAGTATTTCCATTAATTACCTACTGTATATCAATGAAAACTATAACTAGTATTGTAAAGTTCTTGAATATAAAATTCCCAATAAAGAGTCTTATTTTTATTTTAAATTTAACAAATTACGACAGTAATATCCACAACTTTACAACTTATTTGTTAAACTCTTATCCACAATGAACAAACTTCCAAATTAAACTTGTTAATTACAATTAAAATTTCAGATCGGTACTTTACAGAGAGATTTACGGCTTTTCTAATATTTCCACTTATAACGGACGTTTCGTAATCATAAATCATTTTTCCGCAACCAGGAAGTAATCGATCACTACGGGACGTTGTTTAAATCCCGGTAAAGCTGAAATGGAAAAGTGATGAACACAAAACACTAGTTAATAGAAAAATCAAGGTCAGTGGTACATTTATATAGGTCTGGCAGAATTTTGAAAAACCAGAAAAAGTTTGACTGCAAATTAACATAAACAAATCCAAGGAAATGCACGTGTTTTATTTATATATTTTTAATATTGGAGATATTTTGTGGTTTGACGGTTATTTTGTGATCAGTTAGTTGGTTTTAAGGCAACGGCCAGTTTGTCCTATATATAGGGTTGCGAAAATTTTATTAAATACCATGGAATTTCGTTAATCGTTATAGATACAGTTGTTTAAATAAAAAAAATATGCGTTATAATTTATTTTTTTAACTGGAAGATACGTTAGAGGAAGTTCGTAAGTAAAATGAAGTAAAATAAAAATCGATAATTGGAATATTAGAACTAAGACAGGCTAAGATACTTCTGGGAGACTATAACCAGAAAAGATAATCTGTCTGAGCAAAAACAGGATACGCATTGTAAGTGATTCTAAACTAAAGCTAGTAGAAGATAGTGAGTGTTGATTCTATGAGGAGGAGGAGAAACCTCCATTTGCATTCTAACTGAATGTGTAGCACTTTTGAATCTAAGAGGATTATAAAAAAATCCTCAAACTCTTCATTTTTTATGTATGTTTAGCGATAATGCTTTACCACCTTGTCCGATTTATGATTCTTTTTTTGTTAGTAAGGGGGTACCTCAGGGGTGGTCCCATATAAATTTAGTTAAGATGTGGTGATAGCATCTGCACGTTTTTGAAGTCGGTTTTATAAATTTTTTAATTTTTAATAATTGTAGGAAAATCATGAATAGAACCAAAATTACAGACAATAACATCACAAACAACTTTTGTTATAAATTTTTTTTTCTATAATTATAAATAACAGAAATGTACCTTAAAGTAGAAAAATGTACTTGCGGCCATATTTTGATAGGCAACCCCACGAAGTTGTATTTTTCTATCAATAATTATCTATAAAAATTGATTTTGATTAAAAAAACTGCAGAAATCATACAGTCGTATCTTAGACTATAAGACCCATACAAAATTGTGAGTCTACCAAGATTAAAATATTAATTATTAAATAATATTTCATAAAATATCGCCCAACTTTTTAACAGATTTATTATAATGACGTTTCTATCTTTAAGAATTTAGAAAGAGTAAAACCAAATTTGGTAGATTTTCACACTTTTATTTTAAAAATATAATTTTTTTTTTTTTTTTAACACATGTTTCGAAGTACAACTTCTTTTTCAAATGTGACTATTTTAAATTCGGTATCCAATATATATACGAAATAATTTAACAAAACAAAGTACTTAAGAAAAACATCAATAACATTACAAAATAAACTAACTATTTAAAGTAAATAAGGGTACTTAGGTAATTAAATTTTTAAAAAAATTTTATATTTTCAAAATAAAAGTGTGAAAATCTACCAAATTTGATTTTACTCTTTCAAGATTAAATGGATTTTCATCAAGTAAAGGCCAAAAACAATAAATAATTTAAGAATTTACATGCGAATAAACATAAAATTGCTATAAATGTTTTTATCACGATTTGGCAATAAAATGAACTTGACGAATTTTCGTAAATACGATCCTGTCTCATGTTTATCTTAAATAATAATAAATTTCTTTAAATAAAACAATAAATTAAACAAACAAGAAGTAGCTGTGTACACACTGGATAATCAAAGGTTGGGGAGGAAAAACATATTTAAAGTGAGCAAGTTTTAGGAATACCTAAGATATTCTTTGTCTGATGTTTAATAAAATTAGTCAAGCGGTTTTTCGGCACAAATGCCATCATCGGAACTTAAAAAAAAAAAAAAAAAACTGTTTTTAAGAAACCTATAAAAAAATACAAAAATCACAACTTGTAAAAAAATATTATAAAGAAGAATTGGTAAAATCGCACAGTTCAGCCAAAATAATTAATAAGAAATCGATGTAAAATTTATTTTATTGTTTGCCGTTGCAAGAGGACCTCCACGTGTCCCCATCGGAAAAAAAGACATTGAAATATGTTATATTATGTTGAGAATGGGGTGTTAATACACTGCGACCTAAAAGATCTGTTGTGCTCCCTTCTGTCGCCAATGCACTAAGGAAATGTCTCAATGCCTATAGCGACCCTTCCAATCCTATTTTCTGAAGGATATCCTCCTAGATATACTGCCCTTGGATTCTGGAGTGCTACACATTGAGTTAGGATGTGAATAAAGGTTTCATCCTCCTCCTCACAGAATCTGCACTCACTACTACTACTCTCAGTTTACTTAGGTGTCCTTTTAGTCGGCAATGCCCGGTAAGGATCCCTGTTACAATACGTAGCCTGTTCTTGCTCAGGCAGATGCAGGCTTCCGATCTTTTCTGCTTATATTCACCCAGAAGTATCTTGGCCTATCTCAGCTCCAAGAGATTGTTCTAATTATCGGTTCTTCTACTGCCCAATTTTTTTTTATTCTCTCCTAATATTAGGTTACTGCTGGTACCGCAGAACGGCTCAGGTCCTACAAAGGGTGTTTGAGCCCCTTTCCTTGCAAGACTATCTGCAATCTCGTTACCCTGTACCTCGTTATGTCCCGAGCCCTAAGTGAGAGTAACTCTATTTTTTTCGCCTAGCTCATTCAATTGTTCTAGGCATCTCCATTTTTGAGCTGATTACGTAAGAGCTCAGCGCTTTGATGTCTGCTTGACTATCGGCAATGATGATAATCTCTTGTCTATGATAGTTTCTCTCGATGTTAAACTGGATACACTTCTTGATGGCGTGAATTTCCGCCTGGAAGATGCTTGGGTGTTTTCCCAAGCTTTCCGAGTACTTGGTTCTCGGCCCATACACTCCTATTCCAGTTCCTTCTATGGTTTTGGAACCGTCCGTATACCACTGAATAGCACGTCTTTCGGTTGCAAGCGCGATGGATTCTTGGCTCCATTCTTTCTTGCAACCCAGCGCTGTGGTTTTGAAGTAAAGATGAAAATTAAAATTGAAACATATGTTAAGACCACCAGTGTTCAGCCATCTAGAGGCACCAACATTAGTTTTAATGTCGGGACTCCTCTTCGGTTAAGGGAAAGTAGAGGATTGACTCTAACTTAAACAGATTTCTTTTACCGAGAGAAAAAACACAGATGTTGCAGATAACGATTTTATTTTAAAAGTAAACGGCAAATGATAAATAATATAGACAGGTGACAAGTGATTTGAAGAACATTGACATGTAATAAAGGTTTAGTATTCTACGAACTTGAGAAAATAAAAAATACTATTTTAATTTATTTTTGTTTTAGTGAGCACATTAGATTCCATATAAATCTACTTTTGGTCATCATATAAAATTTTACAACCACAATTTTACTCCTACTATCCTTCACACATTTTTAATTGCCACTTTGAACTAAATCTCCTAAAGGACTTTGAGATTCATCGAACATTTTTGAAACTAAACTCAACCTGTGTTAATACCCAAATTCACTTAAATAGCAAGATATCACCCTTATCCAAAAGTATTAACAATAATTGGTCAGAAGTTACCTACCATTGCTTTAACTATTATTTTACGAAAATCAACACATACTGAGGGGATCTGTGGTTGCTGGTTTCGAGGCTTCTTCCTTTGTTTTTCAAATAAAATCATAGAAAAACATTTTCTGGACCTTGAGTCTAGCAAGGATATTTTCTGTCTGGCTTAATGTTGGTTTTTCAACTTATTTTATGTTCTTTGTTTCCATTTTATTAACTCTGTTTTGTAACGTTGTGTGACGCAAAGCCGACTCTGTTCTGTTTACTATCTTGCCCGTGGTAGAAAGTCTAGCGTTGGCCATATAGAGACGAATGTACTGCTTTGAGAAGCTACCGGGTGATCGCTGTGCGGCCTATAAGTCATAAAGGGGGAGTTTCTGGAGGTTCTGCATCGACATGACTGTTCTTGTACAGAGCTGGCTTTATATAAATAGCGCGAGTTTGTCGATGGACGGGAAATTTTAATTTAAGTGTTGCATAGAGAAGATAAATTGTAATAAATAAATTAAAATTGTGAGTTGGGAAAAAGGAAACTAAGTAGGAGTCAATCCTCTATGTTCCTTCACCGAAGATAAATTTCGAGATTCAAACTAATGTTGGTCCCTCTAGATTACTAAACACTGGTGGTAATAACACTAGTTTTAATTTTAATTTCGATCTTTACTTTTTTCGATGTCCTTTTGTCCCGATGGGAACACGTGGAGATCCTTTTGCAACTATAAACATATACATTTCACGTTGATTTCCTATTATTTTGGATGAAGTGTGCAACTGTACGAATTCGTTTTTATAATAATTTTTTTGACAATTTGTGTTTTTTTTTTTTTTTTTTTTTTTTTTTTTTTTTTTTAGTATAGTTTTCTTAACAGTTAATGATCTTTTAAGAAGTCTTGATTAATTTGTGCAGAACGAGCTCAACTAATTTTATTAAATATCAGACAAGGAATATCTTAGATATTGTTAGAACTATTAAATATTATATGTTTTTAATACTATAATAATTAAAAAAAATTATTGGGTATTAAAGTCTTCGAATGAGTTAATCCTGGGGTATCTCTTTAGTCTATGAGTGTTTCGTGTTCTCTTCATTTCGAGATATTTTCTGTGACAGTGCCCTTTGTAATGCTAAAGGAATGGTTCTAGTCCTTTTAAGTTTTGGAGCCGTTCGTGAAAAATACATAAAAAATATCAGAGAGTTGAATTTCAGTCTTGCTCCATTTGTATCTCTCTAAAATTGTAACCCTTTACGACTTTTCTTTATGTTGTCGGAGAACTGGCGAGTCTGAGACCATATTAATAATGGGTAATTATTAACTTTTTTTCATAGCAAATTATCCTTGCATTGGCTATTCACCGTCTATAGAAAACCATTTTAGCCTCCCTTTCCAGCAAAATGTTAAGATGGTTAGATCCAGCATAGTCTATATGACTTCCGTTGGTCTGGTATGCAAGTTGTTGAATTCCATCAAGCTTTGCCCCTGCGTTCCACCCCAACCTTCTAAGAGTCCAGAGGAATAGTATGGCTTTGTTGAGAGTTTCATTTAAATGAGAGTTTCAGGTATATTAACATTTGTCACTAGTTTTTCAAAAAATATTAACCCATGTATCTGTTGATATGGAAACCCCATTTCCCAGTCAATTTATCGGTAAAGACGGGGAAATATCCTAAACTATGGAAAGAAGCTAGAATATGCCCAATATTTAAAAGCGGGACAAAGTCTGAGGTAGGAAACTATAGGCCGGTGTCACTATTGTGCAACTTTTCGAAGATCTTCGAGGTCGTTCTGTATAATCGTATATATCCATTTGTCCGAAGTTACATTTCACCATATCAGCATGGGTTTATAGACAAACGGTCAACGGTAACAAATTTAACTGTGATTACACAATTTATTGCGGATGTATTAGATGACCAACGACAGGTGGATGTGATATATACCGATTTCTCGAAGGCATTTGATAGAGTTAAGCATAGCTTCTTAATTTCAAAACTTTCAAAGACTGGTTTTTCTAACAGCACTTTAGCTTTATTTAAGTCATATTTATCAAATAGGACACAATTCGTTACTTACAATGGATTTAAATCAGAATCAATTGCGGTTACATCTGGAGTACCACAGGGTTCAAATCTTGGACCTTTACTATTTTTAATATTTATTAATGATTTATACAATGAAATTACTTGTAATAAATTGTGTTTTGCGGATGATTTAAAGATTTTCTTAAGTATTAAAAATACAGATCACTGCAATGAGCTCCAGAGAAATTTGAACTGTATTAATAACTGGTGTAAGACAAATATGTTACACCTAAATACTCAAAAATGTAAGATAGTTACTTACTCTAGGAAAAGAGAAAATATTCAATTCTCATATTCGATTGGAGATAATGAGTTGGAGAGATGTTCTACTATTAGGGACTTAGGTGTAATTTTTGATGCTAAATTAACCTTCTCAAATCATATTCAAGTTAAAGTTTCCGAAGCTTTTAGAATGTATGGATTCATTATTAGAAACTGCAGGCAATTTTCAAATATAGCACCCCTTAAATTATTATTTAGTACCCACGTGCGTTCTAAGCTGGAATATTGTAGTCTGATCTGGAACCCTTATTACAACTGCTACGTTCTGGATATAGAACGGGTTCAAAGAAAATTTTTAAAATACCTAGTTTTCAAAATTGATGGAGTATATCCCGAACGTGGTTGTGATTATACGGAGTTGTGTAACCAATTTGATATTAATAGCCTGAGCCTAAGAAGGAACACATCCTCGCTTATTTTTCTATTTAAACTCATGCACAATTTTATTGATTGTAGCGATATTTTGTCACAAATTAAATTTAATATACCCCGTCTAAATTCTAGAACCAACAAGCTATTCGAATGCCCTAGGGCAAAAACCAACTTGATGTTAAAATCACCCTTATATGTAATGTGTAACAATTACAATAAAATTAGTAGTCATTGCGATATTTTTCATTGTTCTTTTGGTGAACTAATTAAAAATGCAGTTACTTTCCTTAACGAAATATTGTAATAAGTATATTGTATTATATTGAATTCTCCCTGTGTTATTTTTGTAAGAATTCTTTTTTTTTTTTAATATATTCTTGGCTTGTTCACAATATTCATTTGTTTTCTATTATAGTTTTTATTTTGCAACTTTTAATTAGTTTTCGTGTAAATATATGTTACATCACAACCCATAAGTAGAATTTACTTTTGTAATTTATTAATTTTATTTTTAGATACCACTTTATTATTGTTACTTACTATTAAGAATATTGTCCTGTAAATGGGAAACTGTTGGGCAATAAAGCTATAAAGCTATTATTATTATTATTATTATTAATCCAGAATCTTACAATAATGGAGTGGATTCAGTTCTCTAAAAATTATTATAATAATGATAACATAAAATGAACAAACAAAATATATATCAACAATCACTCCTTCTCCCCCTTTCTCCTTTTCTTCTCCTTATAATATAATTATTATCTTCCTTTCTAAGTACAATTTTTTAAATTAACTTCTTTCATCTTCATCCAAATTAAGGTGGGTCAAGAAACAGGCCGTTTTTCTTTTTTAGTTTTAAAAATAAACGCGCTAATCTGACAAAGTTGTCTATTGAGGTATCCTTAAAAAAATTGGAGTTTTTTAACAAATTTTTTAGGGTCCAATTTTATTTGTTTTTAATTTTATTTATTTATTTAAAAAAAGTTTTTTAATACGGTAAATAAACTGTGCCAAAATATATCATTTTTAACCAGCCCCACAGATCATAATGCAGGCGGAAATTAACAAAAAAATGATTTTTTTAACTTTTGTGCCAGTTTTCGCTTGATTCAGTGATTTATAATTAGGAGTGAATTTATGTATCGTTAAATAAACTCAGTACTCAGCACTCGGAGGTATTTGCACCTAGAGTTCCTCTCATTTGGGGAACCCTTTCTTGAATAGCAATTTGTGTTTCATTTTGCTTCTCAAAATATTGCGATTTGTTATCAAATGCTGGTAAAAATTTTCCGTCTTCTAATTATAATCTAATATATCCATCTTTGCATGATTTATCGCAAACCTTAGTAGAAGCTTTAGTATTCTACCGCTTGTGTGTGACATGGAAAGTTTTCAAAATTTAGGGCTTCTATTCTAGTCACAATATTATCTAAAGTTTCGTTTGTTATATTAAATATTAATGGTAGTTTGGTGATCCTAGTATTCTGCCAATCTATCAAGTCTATGTAATCGTCAGCATCTAAATTTAAAAATGGTACCCTAAAAACTCTGATCGTTTTATTAGTTTAAATCCTACATTTTTAATTCTTCTTGCAGCTAATTCTCTAATGTATGAACGTGGGTCGCTTAGCATTTCCAAAAGTAGGTTTTCGGGGTGGGCAAAATATGCATTGTCGGCAAAGACTTTGTCAGTTATATGTTTAACGTTATCTCAGAATTATCTTGAAGCATTTATAGCTTTCCACAGCTGTCTCGCTCCATCGCAAATATGAGGTCGAACCAAACAGATGCGTAGACCTATAAAATAAATTCAGTTAAAATATCATGAGTGGGAATTGGATTTTTTCGTAGCAATATAAAGGCGTAGCACTCTGTTGGCTGTAGTAAGCTACCGGGAATTTGACATCCTCCCTGGATCTCTCTTTGCCAAGTTAGAAGTAATGGTTCCATTTTGAATACCTATCCAAATCTTATATAAACATTATTGATCTGTACGTACGTCTTCTGGTTCGAGTTGAAGAAGAGACAGTGTTTTAAAAGAGACCTAATTAGTCCCTAGAAGGTGGAAGGTCCTTTGGTATCGCCATCTGAACTTTGAAATAAGTGCCTCAAAGCTCATTGGCATGAAGCAGACAAATGCACCATTTGAAGTATTGAAGAAGTTCATCCTTAATATTTAATATTTGCTGCGGTAGCAGAGCCTTTTATAGATACATGGGAAAAAATATGTTGACAGGTTCTTTTATAATTGTAATGTGTTCTGCTTGTTGAGTTATCTTTTTACTGTTTTTAATAGAAATTGTATGGTCTTTTCTCCCGTCGAAGTATAGTCATTTTATGTCTTTGTTTTCTGATTGCCGTTAAAGTTTTTTTTTTGTTTTTGCTTGGTTCTTGGTGTATTTTGCTCTTATTAATTACGTTTGACTGATCCTCTTTAGAAATAATGTTAAAATCTTCCAAAACAGCATCAACAATTTTAGCTTCTGTCCTATTAGATGTGTTGTTCAAGTCCACCATTTTCGCTGTTTGAGTTAGGCTGCACCATATTTGCTGAAATTTGCTGAAATTTGGGCATCAAAATTCTTTTTTATTTCACCAAAACTGGACATTTCCAGTCCTCGTCTATGTCCGAAGAACTCTTAGTGGAAGAATTATTGCAGGTATTCATAACTATTTGAGACAATTTAGTTGAATTTTGAATACCGCTTGTACTTGGTATTAGCTCTTTCTCTTTAGTTGTATTTTGAATACCGCTTGTACTTGGAATTAGCTCTTTTTCTTCGGCACTCCTTTTATGACCAAGATTTCTTTCTTTTCTATTTTGTATCTGTTTAGGATCTTGCCAACTCCTATTTAAATTTCACGATAAGACCTTTGATCTTGTAAAAAGGACCATTCTGCTTTCGACACATTCCTTTCCTTTTCACAAGAGCTATGTTTTAAATCAACACACTTACAAGTTGATATGTCAAACAATTTTGTTGAGTCTTTATGGAAGTTATCCAACGAATAGTTTACTCACTAGCGCCGTCAAATTTGAAAGATTTTTTTTGCCTTTTCGAGGGCCGATGGGCCCGGTTAAAATTTGTCTCGATTATCATTTTTTTTTGTTCCCTAATACACAAATTTTATTTGGTAACGCTCATGAAAATTTAAGAAGAAAATGTTTTGATCCACCTTAACCCACATACTATGTTTCTCTGACTATTCTGTTTTTATATAACACGAATATTTTAATAAAAGTTTTCTCAAAGTTTTATCAGGATTATAACTTTTTTAGTTTTTGTATAACTTTAGTAACAATGGTTATTTTAATCACACAATGAACTTTACTTTAGGTACTTATCGACGCATAATATATGTGAAAGTGTAATAATTAAAATTCGTGTTTGATTGTTTCATAGAATTTCTTGATTCCAAAATACATGGGCAGGTACACAATGATGCCAAATTAGGCTATAGGTCTTGAGTCTCAGGTGTTTGCTTAATTTTGCTTCATTGTTCGCATATTAAACTTATTCGGGAATTATCCCTAAAACCCGTATAATTTTGATTATCGTTCAGATGTTTATAATAAATTGAAACATAGTCACTTAGCAAACATTTCGCAGCCTGTTTATTTCTTATTACATAAGGCACACATATATTTTATTTGTTTTCCTGACACCGAATCGCTATTTAACATTATAAATTGGGACCTGAAATTAGTCTGAAATGCCCGGTCCCCGTATGACAACCATCATTTTATCTACGCAAAATCGCTACGCAGCACTGTCAGAATCTGTGGACGGTCGGTTATAAATAGAAACCTATTTCGACGCTCACCGCGATTTTTGTAAACAGCTAAACATTTACAGGGAACGACTAAAGATGATGCAGAGAGAGTTTTCGGCCATGCCGGTATATAAATGATGCGAAACAACACAGAATGTCGTCATCTTAGAAAATAACTTTTAATTAATATTAGAAAGAAAATTCCCTGGTGTTTCTTAACAACATTAATTATATTATGTGCCATATCAGTTTGTTCATCTGATGTTGAACATTTTCAGGGAAATCTAAAAAGCTCTATGGCACTCCTTTAGTTTCAATTTTATTCCCAATTTTACGTAGAAGGGAGTAATTGGTTCCACACATTCAACTTCAGGTGGATGGCCATGATGATGTTTGGTAATTACTAGAATGTAGGCAGCTCGATCTTGTGTTAAACGAACTAGTTGTTCATAGTCAATATTGCGATATTTTTTCAGCTGGCACAATCTTTTTCTTCCTACGCCCTGTCGAAATTCTATTGGATCTTCTACGATTACAGTACACGTACGTAACCCTCTGATAGAAACGTAGAAATAGATACTACGTTGAACGTATAATCTGGATAAAAACATATTTAAATCAAAATGAACCTAAACGTAATCTAAATTCGAAATAACTATATAACCTTACTTTTTGGCAATGGTTAAAATTAATAAAATAATTGTGTTTTATATAGCAAAATTTAAAAACCTACAATCGTTATAAACTAAAATTAAAAACCTATTTAAAAAGAAAAATCTGTATTAAATTTTTTAAATTGTCTGAAAGTGTCTGACATTGTATGACAAGTTTATTTTAAATGATATGCTTGAAATTGAATACATAATATTTTTTGTCTTTATATAAGAACAACATAATTAGGTTAATTAGGTCGAAACATTTTAAACCTTTATAATAGATAATTTTTTTGAGCGCGAATTTGAAGGGTTCGACTTAACGATGAATAATTACTAGACTGAGATAAAACAAATGAATAATAGATAACTAACGATCTGGATCTGTTTGATGGCAGTATGAACCGTTTTTTCTATTAATTTCTTTTTCCTGGGTCTTTGATGTAATTCATCTATTTTAAATAGCAGCGTCAAATTTTTTTCACAACTGTCAACAAGTACTTGGTAACTGTCAGTTTTGTGTGATTTTATATTTCAAGGGCATCATTTTAAAGTTTTTAGAGTTTGTAGAAGGTTTTTTAACGAATTTTGTTAGTTGTAAGTCTGAAAATTATTACTAAATATTTGTTTGCCTTAAAACATATATTTGGAGAAATTCCACGTCGTTTCAACGGTAAGCAAATAAAAAAACATGGGCGGTACATATATATTGTAGAATATTATTGGTAAAATTTTGGGCAGGTTTCCTACAAACTTTGAAACAATTGGACATTTAGATTCAAAACCTAGATTTAGGAACGGTTGAAGTTGATAAAATTAACAAAGACACTAAAATATATTGAAAACATTTTATAAATTATGATTTTGTTATGAATTTTGCCGGGAAAGACAAATTTAAAGCTGGAAGCAATTTCTATTGTATTCAATTGTAAACTTACTCCGTCTTTAAGAAATTTATAATATTATTATGTAATACAATGCCTAATGTTCGGGATTTATACCAAAGTTCGGCAACGCCGCATTATCAAGAGGATGTGAGGGATTTCTAGCCCCCAGCTGGACAATAAAAATATATTACCATATAGAAAGCCAAGGAAGCAACAGCTTTCTTTTACACAAATAAATATATTTGTTTTATATTTTTAAATAAATTATAAATAATAAAAAGTAGCAAAAGCAAAGTGTGTCCTTGATTTTCTATATATTTATATCTTTTTATTGTCCAACTGAGGCCCTCTTGGTAATGCGGCGTTGCCGAACTTTGGTTAAAAATCCCGAACACCTAATACTAATTATTTAAACACTTTAAATTTGGATATTTAATTTAAAAAGTTAATGCCATACTTTATACTCATTGAGTAAAATAAATTTTAGTGCCTCCTGGAAAGAAAACATTTTATAAAAATATAAAATACTCCAAAGAGTTTCTTGTATCTTCTAGAAGCTATAGAGTAGGTTATTTAATTTATAAAGAAGACATCTATGAAAGTGCATAAATTTAGTGAAAAAAAGTTATGCTAAAAATAATAGGTAAATTTAAAAATACCCATTTTTAGAAAATATTTATGGCACATAGCCTTTTGGAGATTATGAAAAGATCTTAAATTCCAAAAACTTTAAAATGATGTTCATAGTTTATTAATGAGAAGTTTGTTATTCTAGAACAAGTAAGATGGGACTCTTCTCTAACTTTCAACCAAAAACGCATAGGGACAAAAGCACCAAGCGACAAGGATAAGATTATGGTATTCTCTAATTCTATCTATTTTGCTATTCGTGATTTTAATTTTTGTCATAAGCTGTCATAATTATAAATTGTAAATGCTGATTGGTCTAAATATCTAAGGTTAGGATCTGAATGTCATTTTGAGGTTAGTATAATTATAAACTATTAAAAAATACCTATTGACTCCCAATTCCAGAATTATAAGGGACCAAAAACATTGTAAACAACACGATACACAAGCTAACTGTATGCGGACTTTCGATTCAAACTGAATGCGGGACGGACTTAAAAAGTCATTTTGATGTTTTTCAACTGACAAAGTGTAAAATAATTTAATAATATACTTATTTGTGTTAGTAGTGTGACAATATTTTGCTGAACATAACAAAAAACAACTGAATTAATGTTAAAAATGATGGACTGTAGTAGTACAGTGGCAACTTGTAAAAACCATAATATGAAAACTAAAAGTAGGATATATGATATTTTAGAGCTTTCCAAAATTTAAAATAAAATTATGAGGACACTTTTAGTTGACAAAAGCCATTTTGCTGAGCCTGTATATTAATAATAATAAACACTTTCTGATGAAGGTATATTTAGAAGCCTTAAGGTTCATTGAAAAATAAGAAGCTTTTAAATTAAAAAATAAATATCTAGCTTTGAGAATACCCACAATGCAAATAAATATTGCAGAGGCTCCTCAGTGGTTGCA
The DNA here is from genome assembly GCA_927349885.1 of Psylliodes chrysocephalus. NCBI lineage: Eukaryota > Metazoa > Arthropoda > Insecta > Coleoptera > Chrysomelidae > Psylliodes > Psylliodes chrysocephalus. The sequence goes on from OV651821.1 coordinate 44,559,528, forward strand.
AACATTTTAGAATGGTTCATTAATTAACCCTGTACAAGAATTATGGTAAGTTGGGCATAAAATGGAAACTGAATTCCACCAGATGCCTGGGACCTTATTAAGTAAAGACAAGAACATTTTTAAAATTATAGTATATTAAACTGTAGCTTCATGTCCTTTTTGAAGTAATCCTATGCATAAATAGGTTCAAGGAAAGATGGGATGAAACAAGAAACTGCAGAGTTGCCAGGGAGCTCTTAAGTTATCCTGACAACACTGCAGCAAACAAATACTTGACTATGACTAGACAGAATCTGCGCCTAGTCACAGGCATTCTGACTGGTCATTGCCAAGTACGGAAGCATCTCCATATCATGGGGCTGTCAGAATCCGCACTGTGCAGAGGGTGCGAACAAGAAAATAAGACCATCGAGCATATCTTTAACGATTGCTCGACGCTCTCATTTATTAGAAGAATTGTGTTCGGCGAGTATCGGCTAACACCGGCCGACATAAGAGAAGCTCCTCTTGGCGACGTTGTCAACTACATTAAATCTGTAGGCTGTCTCACGAGCTAGGATGTGCCTATCATCTTAGGAGGATGCACAATGGGCCTAATGAGGCCTAAGTGCCGTAGGGGTAACCCACTCTCCATACGTTACAGATACAGTTGCATGAATAGGACACGAACATAATTGATTATTCTCCGTATTATCATAATTATTGTTCTAGTTTTGCACTAAAATATTATATTTAAATTAACCAATTTTAAAAAGTAATTTTTCGAGTTCTTACACTTTTTGAAAATAAATAATTTGTTTCTGTACATATGTACCTATGTTTTTGTTTTAATTTGGTGTCATTGGCATCGACTACTAAGGCCATTAGTCTCGTGGTCTGTGTAGGCTTGGTTACTGTTTCCCAGCGCCACTTTGGGAACAGCACCAGCATCAGAATTAATTTTAAATAATTAAAATAAATAAAAAAATCCCGGCAAACGGTGGAATTCAAACCTGGTATCCTTGGATCCACAGGCAGAAACTCTACCACTGAGCCACCCACCCCTTGTACCTATTTTATTTCACATAAAAGAGAAGAGATGGTAGCAGTAATTTAGTAAACTATTTTTAATCTATATACTACTCATAATATCTTATAACTAGGGTAGGCATTTTCTCTCAAAATACCTATAATTTATAGAATTATTCACCTTAAACCTTCATATCTGTAAACAAATATATTTCAAAATAAACCAGAAAGCTTAAGTAACTAAATAAAACCTAAAAAAAGCAAAATATCGAATTTTAAACACTTAATTCCCACAATAAATTAACGTCCCACGTGACGTCATCGTCTGTCAAATGCATGCGCAAAAACATACCTGTGTATCGTGTAAACAGCTCATATTTGCTGACATTTTATTATTCAAGTCATACTATTTACTAATTTTATGTTTGAGGCTACTGCTGTGTAACTTCTTTGAAAGCGCTTTACTTTTACAAAAATATTAACAATATGAACGTTTGTGCTTTACACTTTTGTTAGTTGTTTGTCAAGTTTCTACAGAGACTCGCTGAGTATTTTCAAAAATGCTGGTTAAAGAATAAGCCCCCCATGTTTGCTTTTAACATATTTATTTGAGATCAAAAATTATATAAGCGAAAATGCATCAGAAGCAGTTGAGCTAACTATGTATCCAGTATTAAAATAACATAATTTAATTTGGTTACATACATGTTGTCATTTAAATATAATATGTAGCCTATGCACAAATTCAGTTCCTATGGGATTTCCATATAATTCTTTGAAAATAGACCACAAACCAACTTTATCTATTTTTATTTATAATTAATTACCACTTTCTATACTTTTATATTGTATTTTTTTATTTATTTTATGTTGGATTTTATATTTAATTGTTGTATTGTTTTTAAATTATTATATCCTTTGCGTTAATTGTATGTTTACCCATTTTTGGATAACGCTTTATTGAGGCTTAAATATAAAATATTCTTGTACCTAGACAAATCGTTGGTTTACAAGCAACACACAGTAATTTTTTTTTATTTTTGAATTATTTAGATCAGTTGACTGGATATCTTTTACTCTATAAACTGGAAAAATTCACTATAATAATAATAATAATACTCTCCCTAATTCTCCCCCTTACGAGTGAATTTCAACCCCAAAAGCTGAGCTTGTGCGGGGAAAGGGACGGATATTATTATTATTTTCCGTGGCGCTCCGGGGCGACTTAAAGATGATTGATGGAGCTATTTGACTTACAGGTAAGGCAAACCCGGAAAACCTCACCCACCATCATCGAGACGGTAATGTATGGCGATTTTATAATCTGCATATTATATCAACAGAAATTGAAATTCTATTAATACGGCACACATCAAATCCTATACCGAACCATGCAATTTAATTAAAAATCCACATGTCTGGTCTGGGATTCGAAGCCCGGCAGTCTCGGACCATAAACTTGCCTATAAATCAATATAAGCGCGTTAGACTGCTACACCACCGACCCTCTAACAATAATTATAACCTTATTTTTAAATTATTTTCATATTCATTTAGTCCATAATAGCATAATTTTGTTTAAGAAAAATACATTAAGTGATTAATGGATTTTCATCAAATCTAACTTTGTTGGTAAGCCGATGAAATTTATGTGATTCAGATGTATACAGGAGGTTTTTCAGACATAAGACATAATACAATCTAGGAATGAACTGGCTAGATACTAACGTCAAATTTATGGAATTACTAATATTTACTCACACGTGAAAAACGAAGGCACGATGGGCATTTTATATTCTTACATATATTCTTACAAGTTGTTAAATGGTCATAATATTACTCACTAGAAGTTACTTGGCATCGACTGTAATTTTCTGATTCGGCCGAAAAATATCAACTTTATACTTATACCCTTTGGTAAACAAATATCTATTTTATATGACATGTATTTCTCATCTACAAAATTGTTATTAATGATAAAGAATTCTTTTAGGTTATTAAAACAAAAATAATACTTAAATCGATAACAAATCGCTGAAAGTGTTGCTAGAGTTAAGGACGTTTTTATAGAAAATTTTAATGTTACTTCCTATTTTACTAATAAAGCTAAAGTTAATATATCTTATTTAAATGTAAATATATTATATAAATTAAATTAATGCCGCTTTTCACTTCAACCTTTTTTATGCTTCTAGTTAATATGTTTGTGTAAAGAGATCTATTGTGTTTATTAGGCTATAGTCTCCATTAGATACTTCTTGGAACAAGGTTACAGACTATATAAAGGTAAGTTTTACCAAATTTATAGATTGGTTTTTCTATTACAAATTACTGTCAAAGTATATCTGTTTATTCATAGAAAGAAATGAAAAAATCTATAACGTATCATTTCTTTTTTGAAATAGAGGTAACTGATTTCATATAATTTTTTTCCATATATTTTAAAATTAGTGTAACACTGTACTAATTCCTATTTTTTGACATCCCCCGTATATGATAAAAAAACTTGAAATTTATCACTTCAAGTGGTAAGAATACCCCCTTTAATTATATAACGGAAGAGTACATTGTATTTTTTTTTTGTTGATTTCATAAATATTAATTTCTAGTGATTTTAAAATAAGTACATGAATCGATTAAAACGGACCTACAAAGGCACTTTGTGCGCAATCTCACCAATACTCCTGTGACGTAATGTGTGTAAATCATTTGAAACCTAATTTTGTTTTATAAATATCGTTTGTTACATTTAAATAAAATAAAGCGGAATTTAGTTTTTGTAAAATAAAATTTTATGTTTGAGCATTTTTCCTAAAATTTGTCATTGACAAATTATTTACAAAAGAATCCTTTGGATTCTGATGAAAAATCTATGGATATCGCATCTGTCAAAAGTTTGTAGATACTGGTTTCAAACAAAGCCTATGTTAGACGGCGCCTGTAACTAATCTATATTTCATTTGTTTATCTAAACTACTAGACTAATTCTTCTTAAATAAATAATCAATTGTTTATTTACTAGTATTAAATTCGTGTTTTAAACAGATAGACCTGTCACTTCGGCTCCTAAATTATAAAGAGTGGGGTTGGTGTTTGAGAACATGCGTTTTATGAATAAACCAACTTCTATGACTACGACGACGCTTGCTTTACACTGTTTTCACAATTTAAAATAAATGGCGAATCTACAACAACAATTAAAGTATAAAAATTTATAATAACCAGCAAATATACTTCCTTCATATAATTATGATAGTACGAATACGCACCACTATATCAGACGTAAATAGCTAATACGAAAATAGCTTCTACGCATGCATAGCTGTCATTAAATACGTTTCAGTAGATTGGGTAAATTTTTAGTTCAACTATACCAAATACATCTTATGTAACATTGGCTAAAATAAACAGCCTGCAATGTGCGATTGCTGTCGACTGCACCATTTTGGCAAACTACAGGTTCTTATTGAGTAAAATAGACACGCATCAGTCAATGTGCAATCAATAATAGCAGCTCGCTGTTATTTATTCTCAATGCTTGTGGATAAGCAATTTGTTAAGTACTGATAATTATTGTGATCATCTGCCAATTAACCAGTACATCTTTTTATATTTCACATTTAGATCTTTTCTTTCTTCTTTGATCTACCCCTAAATTTTGCATTCAAATTTATTCTCCAGATTACTTGGTCATCATATGGTACCTGGGATAAGCTTATTGTAATAGATATATTTTGTTTGGTGATTTTACCTTATAACTTTAAGGTGTAAAAAAGTTATTTTGTCTAAAAAACTTCTAAATACATTTTTAAAATTTTGTCGATTTTTGTTAGTGGATTGTAGAAAAAATATAATGTAGAACTCGAGTGAATTGTCCATATCGTACTTCACATGCGGCGTCGTGCTCAATCTTCGCCGCCATCTTGTTGCACAAACTACTATTTTGGTATAAACTACTGTACGTACATTTTTTAAAAACTTAAAGTAATTGGAAAATCGCTTGAATGCTAAATTTATGTATTTTTGACTACAGCCGTTGATGAGTCACGCACAATAATGTTATTTTAAGTGTTTAAAAATAATTGTAAATCTAAAAATAATTTATTTCGAATAACTTTTTAGCGTTTTGTAGGTGTCACATGTGTCAAACAAAAAATAAATGATTACGAAAGTTGCGCGTACAAATCAAATAAGATATTTGCAAGTATAACTTAAAAAATTGGAAATTTGCAGTAAGCTGTAAGCTTTAAAAGAATGGATTGGAAAGGTAGACTATGTATTAAATGGCTATCCGGAAAATTTAGTTGATTTTTTTTCAATGGCTTCTGATAGATTTCGAGGTGTACATTTTTAAATTTCATATATTACTTTGGAATTGTTGTATGCCTTAAAAACTTCCTTCCTTTATTTACACAATATTAATTTTGAAACATTCTGGTTTTTGTTCCGTTCTTGTAACTGCGTAATCACTTTATACATATACTAATAATATTAGTATAGTATAACTAATATTGGTATTAGAGCCACTACTTATATCCATAACTTTTTCACTTTCTAGGGATTTTTAAATTAATTAAGTTATGATGATGGCTTTGTAAATTGGAAAGGGTTCGCCTGATTTCATTCAATTTAATTATAAACCCCAATGAACGTAGTCCTCTATTTTTCTACATCACAAAACCTATTGTTCACATTATCAATTTAAAAACATTATTTTCCAAAAGTTTCGCATTCATCAAAATAACCTACAATAAAACTTTTAACACCTCTCTCCACCAACCAAAATATTAGTTTAAGCGCTACAACTTGTTGCATACTCATTGAACACGCTGTTTACTATTATTGGCCATTAAAATGTTGGCCAAGAACAACACATTCCGAACAGTAGTTTTGGCGGGAAGACGTGCAGGTAATATTTACCAGATGGCTTCTAGTGAGCCACGTGCGTTTTTGGCTTGTGTTGGGGTTTTCCTCGTTCAGAAGCCAAGACCTCTTATGAGTCAATGTTGAAGTGTTCCCAATTTTTTTTTATATTATATCATTTTCGAATTTTAATTCTAAAAAACGGATATTTACGCTTCCAGACGGTTTGCATCTTCATACGTGTGCCAATAAATTCAGTTTGTATTTCTCGTAGATACGAGGACAGTTTGATTAGTTTCTGAAGTTACGAATATAGGTATCTAGGTCAGTTCATCGATTATGGCAGGTACGTAATTACTAACAAACGAATTAACACGTTAAGCGCCACGATCCCCAATACTTTGCTACTGCATCTGACCGCTGTGGCCCGTGCGGAAGTTTTCTATTATTCAGGCATACCAGATTGATAGTAACATCGGTACAGAGAAAATTGAACGGGTTGTATTTTTGTTTTATTGAATTTTATTCAAGAAAACTTAAATTTCAGAAAACATAATATTTAATTATAAACAGAAAATGATGATATTCTTACCAACCGGGACAGCACACATTAGATGTAATTCTCGTCTAAATTTGGTATTGGTTGATTTCGTATACAGTTACGGTTTACGATTATTATACACACTGTTTTTTGAATTGTATATTATACGTTTTTTTATACGTCTTATGGTATATAATTGTAAATTATTCTACGTTTAAATATAGTTAACAATAAAGGACTATTTTTAGTTTGCAATGCACGATTTATAGAAAGTGTGCCCAAATATGCGTTTACAGTCCAAGATCCCAGAGCTATAAGACGTACCTTATTTTCTCAAAGATGAAACCTTAAGTTCTCAGAAGCATCTTATGTGCTTTAAATATTTGCTTGCTTGTGAAGCTTGCCCTGTGACACCTGGGCAGGTACAAGGTGTTAAAGTTAACTAAAAATAAGAGTTACTTAACTTAAATTTGTATGGCTGATTTTTAGACATATTTTATAGAATTATTATTATTATTCTCAAATAGTGTAGCAAGTGTCAGACCTTTTTCATGGACCAAAACTTTTGTCAGACGCTTTAAAGCTTCACAAAAATTATTTAACTTTACTTATTTTTAAATGTCTGATTTTTAAATATGTTATCAAGATAACTATAACAAAATTATATTTAATCAGACAGATAAATTGTAATGAACAAAAATCCTCTAAACACAAAAATTGTTCGGCACTGAGTATGAGCGCGAGAGCACTATGCATGCGTTTCAGAGCGAGTGAGACGTCCATAGTTACTCGGTTCTCCTTCCTATACTCACAATCTGATTTACTCTACGGTGTATGTGCGCGCAACGTATAGTATACAGTATAGTTTGGGTTTGTGAGAGTACATGTTTTGATATATTGCTGAAGAAGCAAGAATATCAGCTAGCTTTTTTGCAATTTGGAAGTCCAGAGTCGTTTACCGATGCGCACATACAACAGGATATTTTTAACAAAGTACAAACATTTATTTGCGAAATTTATAATGTTCCTGGTATACTGTTTCTGATATAAATGAAGAGTTCATTTCAGAAAATAAAAAACAAAAATTAATGCTAGCAATTTACCATCATGCAAAACTGAGTTATTTCAACAATTTCTCCAAGATAATTGCATTGCTAGCATATGGAAAAATACAAATAAAAAACCACCAACTATCTTTACTCCTGAAAACAATGGGTGGACGTTAAAAGAAAACCAATATCACTTTCATTGGTTTAATGGTGAATCACTTCAAGATCCAGGTACTGTACTTTGACTTCAGGTTTACAATTTATTTTTTGTTGTATATTTGTAGTTTTATGTTTTGTATTTCTTTTATTTGTTTTTTACAGAAGAAGCTGGCAGCAACGACAACATAACTGATGACTATGAGGATGATGACTTGAATGGAAAATATGACTGGCTCAATGATGAAAATTTTAATGATTATTTTGATGATGATCACGATGATCAAATACAATCAAATACTTTCACTTACTAACCCTAGTTATTTTTTTTTTAATAAAATTATTTTTTCTTAAAAATGCCAAACTTAAGATTTTTATTTTAATATATACAGGGTGTTAAAAAAAAGTGTCACAAAATAAAAACGGGGGGTAGTATGGGCCAAAATATGCAGAAAAGTCTTAATAAACATATGTCCGCAAATGAATGATTTCAGAGATACGGAGTGTTTTGTGTTTTGTATCATTTTTTGATAACCTTTTTTCATTCTCAAAAACTTGCTTTTCTTATCGGAGTCTACCAATGTTTTTTCATAAATACTATTTGCAGTTATTATTTTGTTGTGGGTGAATAATTTTATAAATTTTCGTTATGCCTGTTTACACTAATATTGAATTAGCTGACATGCATTTTATGTACGGTCGTACAAATGGCAATGCGAGGGAAGCGCTACGTCAGTATTTGAACATTTCATTTAACTCTATGTTGTTATTGATTGTTTATAAATATCATTGTTTTTTTATAATAATAAAAAATTGTTATAAACACAAAATGGTCCGTATCTCCGAAACCGTTAATTTGCGGTCATATATTTATTAAGACTTTTCTGCTTATTTTGGGTCATACTATTCACCATTTCATTTTGTGACACTTTTTTTTAACACCCTGTATATTGTTTGTTTGTTTGTTTGTTAAAGACAGATCCTGTTGAGTTTGTTAGTTAGAATGTTATTGTTTGTTTTTAGAAATAAAATATTTTTCTATTTATAACGTGATAAAAATCATGTTTCTTAAGTAGGTAATTTCTGGCCAAACTAGAAACACGATGAATATACGTTTTAAGCGTGGACATTTTTACGATTTTATTGGGTAGAATATAAACGATATTCATACGTATAACGTAGTAAATAAAAAATCTCTTTATATCAAAGTATATTCGTATAATTATACTACATCTAAAAATCTAACATAGACGTATAGTAAATACGGTTAATTATAAGTGAATGAAATAGTATAATATACGATACACATACTAACGGTATGCTGACTTTCGATTCAAATTTCGTCCAAACCGCGCAGTGACGTAATGCGGGACGAACTTTCAAGTTATTTTGACACTTTTCGATTGAATAGTGTTAACTATTGTAATAATTTATTTGTTTTTGTGTAAGTAGTGACTATATTTTTCTGTATATAACAGAGAAGAATTGAATTAATGTTTAAAATGCCGGACTGCGCGGTGGCGACTTGCAAAAACCATAATACGAAATCTAAAAATAGTGTAATGTAAAATTTCCAAATACCACAAAATGAGGGTAAATTCTTATCGAAGAAAGGACAAACTTAATTTAAACAATGGTTAGTAAAATGCCCAAGTATAATAGGTTTAGAAGAAAAAGAAAATAAATAGGTATATTAAAATTTTAGCAGATAAAACAGTAGTTTCATGTCCCAGTAGAACGGTCCCTTTTGAAGTAATACTATGCATGAGCAGGACACGGATATATATAAGAATAAGATACATGAACAGAAAAATTGGTTTTGAGTATTTTCAAAGTAAACTAAAAAAAAAAACAATGTTTAAATATACCAAATAAGAAATAATTTTTTTTGTGTACTTACTTTTTATAAATAAATAATTTGTTTCTGAACACTTATTTTTATTTCACAAAATATTTAAAGGGATTTCAAGAGAATTACCACGCCCAGAAAGTACAAATTTAAGTCAAACTTGTATTTTAGTCTATATTCTTTACTTAGCCTATGGCCAGATTATGGATTTTGTCACAAAATACCTATAATTTATGCGAAAAATTAATATTTTTATTGGTATTATTTGCCTTTTACCTTCATATATTACAAAATAACCAATAAAGCTTAAGTAACTGAATAAAATCTAAAACCGGCGAAATATCGAATTTCAAACACTATCTCCCTAATAACTCTATGTCCCACGTGACGTCACCGTCAGTCAGCTGCATGAGCAGGAACATATCGTTAGTCTGTGTATCGGGGTATAATAAACCTTTATAGGTCGAAAATTTTCACGAATATATTGGGTAGTATATCAACCGTATTCCTACGTATGGTAACAGCTAAAAAAAGACGTATTTTATACCAAAATGTGTTGCCTGAGAAACTAACAAAACATTTTTATGAAGGTCATGAGTAAGTCAAAACAAAAATGTATTATTGTTTGTGACATGATGTAAAACATTCTAGACAATAATGTAGTTGATTTTCACAATCAACACAATATATAAAACTGTCTAGATTTCACGTGGTGGCGCAACCGATTTTATGACCGCCAATAAATTTACCATCAGACTATGGAAGTAACTGGTGACAACTTTGTCTTCTGTAAAAAAAAAGAATTAAAAACAATGATGATTTTGCGTTTAGTAGTAGTTTTATCAAATATTTGCCTGATATAAGAGTATTTAATTAATTTAAAAAAATAACTCTGTAAATTAGTTAGCATATTAGGCGTTGCGCTTAACCTGTTAAATAAATATAAAGTAAAGTAAATGACGGCCCTAGGTGTAAAGTTTTCACCAATATAATAAATTAATACTTATTGAAAAGTAAACAAGTACCTAGTATGTATAAAACTGACCTGTCAAAATCAAGGAAAAGAAGTAATATTCCATTACCTCTCACTTGTCTCTTACGTTATATGGTATTAGACAGTTAACGGGAGAAGATGAAGTAGCCTATAGAGACTAACCGCCGAAAAGAAAAGACGCATAAAGTGGTTTGCAGAGGTGTTAAAGGTGGCCAAAAATGATGTAAAGGAAGGGAAGCTCTAAAGAATTGAAGGATGTAACGGAACAAAGTCGTTGGTCTGGAGATTAAACACCGAAGTGCCGTACAAGGTGATTAGGATATGAAGGTGTTGAAAAAACCGAAGATTGGAAGTGAAGTGAGTGCGGGGGATATAAAGGAATGAGAGAGTCTAAAGAAACGAAGTGTGTAAAGGAATGGAGAAGTTAGACCAGAGACTAACCGCAGAAGACGAAGAATTGACATATAAAGTGATTAGGATATAGAGGCGTTGATGAAGCTGCATATGGCGGATGAAGTTGGTGCAGGGATGTATTGTTAAAATTGTAGAAGTGTCTAACGTCTAACTTGATTATTTTTGGCCAATTTGAATTAGGAAAACGTTCTTTAATTTAAAATATTATATTATCTATAAACCTGCGCAGTAGAATTGCTAATGTTCCATATTTTAAAACACATACTCTGCAGCAAACAAATACTTGACTATTACTAAACAGAATCTGCGCCTAGTCACAGGCATTTTGACTGGTCATTGCCAAGTACGGAAGCATCTCCATATTATGGGGCTGTCAAAATCCACACTTTGCAGATGGTGCGAACAAGAAGATGAGACCATCGAGCATATTCTTTACGATTGCTCGACGCTCTCATTTATTGGAAGATTTGTGTTCGGCGAGTATCGGCTAACACTGGCCGATATAAGAGAAGCACCTCTTGGCGACGTTGTCAACTACATTAAATCTGTAGGCTGGCTCACGAGCTAGGAGGTGCATATCATCTTAGGAGGATGCACAAATAGCCTAATGAGGCCTAAGTGCCGTGGGGTAACCCACCCTCCAAACGTTACAGATACAGAGAGAGATAACAGATACAGAATAATTGTCCTTTTAAAATCATCTATTAACACAAGTAGGTACTATTTTTGTTTGTTTATTTGTTTGTTTGTTTGTTTGTTTGTTTGTTTGTTAGTTTTGATATAAAATTTACTTAGCTATAATTTTAATTTGTAGTTTGTACTAATTTTTAGTTTTAATACTTTTATAATATATTATTTAATTCATGTTACTTATTCTCTTACGAACAAGTGTTGTATGACACTTTGCAAGTATTCTTATTCGCACCTTTTTACCCCACTGATGTTTGTAATGTTTTGATATTATGTGCATAAATTATTATTATAATAATAACATAAGTAATTAACGTGATCTCTTCTTTAATATAATAAATGAAAATGTACAGCTGGTTTATGATTGATTTTGTACTTTTTAATAATTACTGTTATTATTCTTAAGTTTACTAGTCATTGGGTACAGTTACATTTTGTAATGAGCGATTGTACATTGATAATGTGTTTTTATATATTTTTTATATTATTCTGAAATAGGATAGCTGAATCTCTAGGTAAAAAAGGCTATTATTATAAGCAATAAACATAAAAATCAATATTTTTTAATTTTTCCTGTTAACAAACTATGCCAATGTTTACATAATAATAAACGTTCTTTATTGAGTTATAATACCCACTAGGCCATCTTTCACTGTATTTTCTAATACAGTATGTTAAAGTTGTTAATGCCAGTAAATGAACACACCTCTTTGTCAGATTATAAAAGACGTGAAATTGTTTTAATTTTTGGGGTATGCCCTTGTACATTAATGTCAATGCACTTGAAAGAGTATTTGCAATCTCTATGTTTTGTTTGGTGTGAGTAGCTAGGCTATCTTGAAACAAATCACTCTCAACTTTGTCTTGTTTAATCTCACTATCACATATAACACTGATATTGAACTTTCTTTAGTTTAGATCTTCTTTTTCTGTTTTCTCAATTTTTGACTTTGAAGTTTATCAAACAAAATCGTCAAATATTTACTTAAAAACACACAGCAGGAAGGCACAGCGATTTTTTTTTTATATTTATTTTTACTTGGGATGAGGCATCTGCAACACAAAAATCTGATGTGTCTAACACATGACTTTCCTATCCTATCCTATGTTTAGGGGATAAACTAAATATATACATTTTCCACATACATCTACCTCGAAACATTTTTCCATAGATATTCATTGAAAACAAAAATACTGAAAAATTTTAATATAGCACTTTTCCTACAATTTTTCCATTACGGTCCATTTTAGAAAAATCATGTTTACAACAAAAATTATAAAGATCGATATCGCAAATAACTTTTAGTTCAACAATTTTCTTAAAAATCAGAATTTTGCACATTTTGTCAAATTTCTCGAATACGGACCATTTCAGGAAAATTTGGCATAAAACAAAAATTATAGATAATAATATTAACAGTAACTTTTATTTGAAGAATTTTCTCCTCCAAACATAAATAACAGATATATTCTATAAAATATAAAAACGGCCTCCCATAAAGTACCCCTCCAGATGTTCCGACTTTGTCCAAAATCTAATCATTGTACGTCAGGCCGAAATAAAACTTATGTTTAAAATTTAATGTTTTTTTCTTTATCCGTTTTTGAGTTTTCTTCAAAATTCAAAATTTACACATTTTCTCAAATATCTCGAATACGGTCCATTATGTATGGAATAAAAATTATAGAGAATTATATTGCAAACAACTTTTATTTAAACAATTTTTATAAAAAATTGTTTTTTTACATTTTATAAAATTTCTCGAATACGGACCATTTTAGGGAAATTTTGTATGGAACAAAAATTATAATAATATTAGGAGTAACTTTTATTTAAAAAATTCAGGGGACCTCAAAACGTAAAAATCCGTCGAAAACTTGAGGTCGAAAAAATCTGTATACAGATAGGAAAGTAAAAAGGTAAAATAAAAACATTCAATCAAAAAATGAATCTATATTACCTCTAAGCAAATAATCACCTTTAAAATGCTGTGCATGGGAAAAAACTTTCAAATACTTTGATACTGGCTCCTTAATTTTCAACTTTTGTAACCATGCATTTCTTGCATCCACAAGTTGAGAATTTTCAGTTTTATAAAAATTACCCTACATTTACCAACTTTAGGAAGCAGATGAAATGTAAGAGAAGGGTCCATTTTTTTTTTCATGGCTGCGTTGGGGCACACAAGTGTGTTTTTCACTAATATTCCACTTATATTTCAAATAATATACTATTTTAATATATATGAAAAAAATTTGAAGTATTAGCTTATTATTAAATAAGATATTTCAAACAAAATACTTGTTAAATTTTAAAATAACATTTATTGACATGACCTGATAAACAATACACATAACTTGACAGAACACAGACCGTCAGAGTGTCAGCTGGCCACAACATTTAGTTCACAGTAGAGGGTGTATCGCTTATCTTCATATCCCAATAGATCTTCAGTACAAGTGGGCTAATTTAGGTAGAATTTTGTTTTTCATATCTTGGTAACCCTTTTACCATAAATTTGGAATTCTGATTGGTGTTGTTGGAAATACTTACTCCCTCCTATTTTCAAGATATATGACGTTTTTTGATTTATCTTCCTAAATTAACCATAAAAAATGTAAACGGTACATTTTCTTCCAACGAAACTGAAAATATAAACCTGATGTTTTTTTTGAAAGTGCTAGAGTAATTTAAAAATTCTGGTTACGCCGCTGAATACAGTATTTTAAGCATATATAATAAACTTTTCGCTTGGTATAAAATCTTTTTACAATTTTAGATGAAACGATAATAACATTTCTCAATATTGTCCCACTCTAGAAATATAAACGCATGCAATTCCGGATACAACCTTTGGAAAAATCCCAAAAACCACTTTAAAATACTTCACTTACGCACATACTCATCTCACGCGCGCTCTCAGACATACTCACGACTCAAACACACCTCAAGATGCCAATGTGCGTGTCCATTGACTGAGCGGTTTTCAGTTGGCAATGAAAAATTCGTACCACGGCCAGAGCCAACTAGGGTGGACTCTCTTTCGGCCGTCGAGCCGTCGAACAAGTGAGTGTTTACGTTTCCAGAGCCAACCCCGATTTGTGCCAGTTTGATGTTGAATGAATTTGGCAAGGTGATAGAATTACCTTGGCAAGTTCACATTTTTTTGAGTTAAGCGGAAGTGCACCGTATTCGAATATGGGATGTTGCAATTATTATTAAAAATGTGGAATTCCTAGATGTGCCAGACTTATTATTCAGGAAAATGTTTTGTTAACTAAGTTGTTATCCTCTGTGGAGGATGTTATTTTTTCGTATTTTTTTTTTTTTTCAAAAACATAGCGCTTTGGTGGGTATACCGTGTGGTTGATATAGTCGGAAAGCTGGCGGGAAAAATCTGCAAGAGTTTTCTAAAGGCTAATTTTTGTACATACTAAAGTATTGAGGGTGTACATGAGTCAGCACCCACTCGCAAAGTGAGGTAACGCTGCGTTCGGCGGCGACACGCTTTAAACTATGTAGAATCAGCACATGCACTACAAGAGTTTTCTAATGATTGAAAATTGGTAATTAACTTTATTTTAATATGCAAATCAGAGAGGTAGTGGTCAGGCCGCACGACTAAGTGACGCTGCAAATCAGCGAGGCGCCGAAGTTGTAGAAATTTCTACATCGTCGCAAGAGTTTTCTAAAGGCTGAAAATTTGTGGGCCACTTTATTTTCATGTATAATTGATGAAAGAAGAAGTCAGACCTCGATTTCATGTGACAGAGCCAGTCAGCAGTCATCGGAAGTTTGCGTATTGAGCGCACGCGGATGCTGGTGTTATCTGGGGTTTTAATTCATTTTACTCCAAATTTCATCATGGTTCCAATATTAATTGAATACTAATCTATTTCTTTCGATATTTAGAATACTGTGAAGATGGAAATAGTTTCGAAAAACCGATAAAAAGAACTAAAATTCTCACATTTGCAAATATACTGAAGAAACAAAAGGTTGTAATTAACAACAAAGTTCAAGAAATCCGTATGCAGCGTGATCTTTCCGAGTATCTTCTTGCAATTACACTTGATCAAAAAATTGATATAGAGAAAGTGTTATTGTTCCCACTAACGCCTGTACTCTTGTCTCTATGTCATCGAGACGCTACAATCTGTAAAACCGATAAGTCGGTTTTAGTAAAAACATTAGAAAAAAGTTCGAAATTACAGAACCTTATTACCTTGATGTAATTATCATTGATAGGTTTTCTTCTTGTACTTATTAAAAGATATACCTTTGACATTTGGTAATATATCTAAACAAATATTACAAGGCGTAGCTAAGCAAAATGCAAGAACAATTATCTTTGATCGATACGAATCGCCCTTAATAAAGGATAGTGAACATACTCTTCGTGGTACAGTTGGGGATCTTGATTATGTTATCACAGGAAGAGAATAGAATTGAAATAGAGATTTTGTAAAAGAGCTTCGAAACTTAAAATTTAAGGAAGCTTTGGTCAAGTTTTTGATAAATGATTGGGGAACAGATGAAATTGCGCCTCGCATTGGAATTAAAACCATATATGTAAATTTAGATAATTGCTACAAATTTGAAGTTGTAGATAAAGTACAAAAGACAATAGATAAAACTTTCAGTTATCCATCACACAACGAGGCTGATACAAAAATTGTTTACCATATTTGCAATATAACAACAACTGATAAATCAAATGTGTTTATCAAATGCTTCGATACTGACATCCTTGTTATATTGCTTGCAAATTTTAAAAATGTAAACAATCTATGTAATGTTTGGATGGAAGTCAGCGTTGGAAATAATAAACGTCACATCGATGTAAGCAAATTATATTTGGAACTCGAACAACCTCTTTGCGCTGCTTTACCAGGTTTACATGCATTAACTGACTGTGACTATATTCAGGGCCGCCAGGAGCCACATTGGGCACCAGGACAATTTTCCAGGTCGGACTCCGCGACAATTTTATAAAAAAATTAAGCCCTATCAATATAAAATTTCTAAAAAAAGGCTTCAAGCAAACTCTCCATCTTCTCCTCATCTTTCGTGAAATCTCTTAGTTATTATGGACGTCGGACGAATTCCAGCGAGCTTTTGCTAAGATGAGCGATATTAATAGTTATGATTTTACGCTCGTATTCAATAAAATACAATAATTCATTTGTAGTTTATATAGCTTGAGAAACATAAGCTCTATGAATGAAGCTCTATTCGCAATATTCACAAAAACGTATACATTTATGGACGCGGATGATTTATTTAAAATAAAAAGTAAAAATGTAGATGCTTCTAATTTACCACCATGCGAAGCCGAACTCAAGAAACATGTTCAACGAGCTGCCTTCATTTCAAATATTTGGAAAAATACTAGTCAACCAACTTTGACGCAAATGTCAGCAACGGAAAATGGTTGGCGAAATGTCGAGGGAAAATAATGATTTCGATTGGTTTGAAGGCGATCAATGCCCAGTCCTCGTAAGAGACGCTGTTCTTCAGCCAGATGGAAATGAAGGTAAAATATTCCTTCTGAGAATTCTCATTTGTTGAAAAATGAATAACAAAATTATCATTTATTTATAGATTCGGAGTCAGAGTCTGAGAAACGAGCTGATATTGATGAATCGGATACAGATTGTTCTTCCACTGAAGAAAGCGATAGCGATTCTGATTAAATACTATACTTTCCTTATATTGTAGTAAACATTTTGTTCTATTTAATTTATTTGAATATATTGAGTAATTATTACAAACTACGAATCCATGTTTTCGGAAATGTAAACACGCTTCGAGCAGAAGTTCATTGGCTTAAAGCAGACACACGAAAATAAAATGAGATTTTACCTCTGAAGGAACAATTACATTTAATTTAAACGAATGTGAAGAATTATTTTATCACGCATAACTATATATTTTTTTTATGAATTTTTAATATCGTGAGAATAATCGACTACAATTATCAATCATTATGGTCCAATAACACTAATAAAAATGGATTATTATGGTAATTTTTTAATATACAGTGATTAAATGTCAATAAAAATAGATTAGTATTCTAGTAATATTGGAACAATGATGAAATTTGCAGTAAAATGAATTAAAACTCCAGATAACACCAGCATCCGCGTGCGCTTAATACGCTCAATTCCGATGACTGCTGACTGCCTCTGACACATGAAATCGAGGTCTGACTTGTTTTAACATCAATTATACATTCAAATAAAGTAGCCCAAAAATTTTCAGCCTTTAGAAAACTCTTGCGACGATGTAGAAATTTCTAAAACTTCGCCGCCTTGCTGACTTGCAGCGTCACTTACTCGTGCGGTCTGACCACTACCTCTCGGATTTGCACATTAAAATGAAGTTAATTACCAATTTTCAACCATTATAAAACTCTTGTAGTACATGTGCTGATTCTACATAGTTCAAAGCGTGCCGCCGCCGAACGCAGCGCTACCCGACTTTGCGAGTGGGTGCTGACTCATGTACACCCTCAATACTATGGTATGTAGAAAAATTAGCCCTTAGAAAACTCTTGTAGAATTTTCCCGCCAGCTCTCGGACTAATAAGATGTATGTCAAAAACTGTGCGTCGATGAATTACGCAAATAAAAAAAAATTATAAAAAAAAGTATTGGTCCAGAGAGGTCGCTGATAATTATTTCCAATTTCACCACTGAAGGACGCAAAGCTCAGGCTAATGATAAACGAAGGACCAGGGAAGTGTTGGTTAAATATGAGTAAAATTTACGATTTTCATATTCTTGACATAACCTATTCGCTCCGTGCGCGACAGCAGCGCCAATTTGTTTTGGTATTAAAGGAGTATTTCTGCCTATACTGACAAATACAATTTTTAATAGAATTCGTAAATAAAAAGTATATATGTTAGTTTTAATAAAAGTATATGGATTTATAAAACAATTAAATCATTAATTTATTATTATTATATATTTTTCACGCTTAAATTGAAGAAAATTATGTATAATCATTAAAAATCAATAATAAAATATAGGCAGGCAACAGTATTTACTTGAAAATGTATGAGAAGTTGCCTAAGTCTAATAAGTTGTCATTGAAGAAACCATTTATAATAGCGTGAAGTTAAAATGTATAAAAAGGATCGCTACTTATATTTTCATTTTTGTTCTAAAGAAAACATAGAATGAATGATTAAAACTGGTTTCCGATCAGTAAGTCACAAAATTGCGTACCAGCCAAATATTATAATCAACGGCAGAAATCTTGAAATCTAGTCCTTGCTGAATGAACATTTAAGAATAAAGGGATATTAAAGAACATCGTAAAATGATCATTTATTGTTTATTTAAAAACTTTCTAGTTTCTGATGTCTACTATTTCCAGCATTACTGTTATTATCACAAAAATAAAGGTAATTTTTCTTCTTATTGTACACCTATCCATTTATTTCTTTGATTTAATTTCCACTTTGTTAGTGAAATTTGTTATATAAGTTTCACTGTTTTTTTTTGCTAGTATTTGTACAATTTTCAACACAGCAACTCCGGTTGCTTATTGTGTTGTTTTTACCTACTTTTTTGAAAAAAAATACAATGTATACGTGTATTTGATATGCCAAAATTACAAAATATCCCCCTAAAATGCACGAATTATCCGCAGCTAGCGCTAGTATCGCTTTTGCTTCCCTTTCCATGACTTCGCACGGAGCGAATAGTCTAGAGAAGAAAAGAGTGCAGTAGTTTAATTTGCAGAACGTAGTATAGGTTCAAGAGGTATACATTTTTGTGGTAAATCTACTTTATAAATATGTTTTGTTTTATTTACTTTTCTTTTCTCTTTAACTCATTTTCTCCATCTCTCTCTAATTGTATGAAACCTTTAATCATATCTATGCTGAATGCAGAGAATTCAAAGTACTGTTTTTTTTTTCTAAAAGAAACCGCTTTTTTGTCACTATTTTATTTCGCCGATTGTGAGCATTTTTACGAATTAAATCAGTTTAGTTTAAATCTCGTTTCATTAAACATCAATTATTTCAATTTTATTTATACCTCATCCTTCAATGTTTATTTGTAGTTAAAATGAAAATTTTAATCTGATCGGCTTACTAAAAGATTTAGTTTAAATTTAATCATATTTTCATGATTTATACTGTAATAAACCTTTTATTTTGACAGATAAGTCAGACTTTCTTTATTTATAGCCGTATCATATGTATTTTAACACTTTGAAAGTAAACATTTTTACAAGATACCAATCTAGTACAGTTATTGCAAGAAAACTAATTTTTAAGCATTAACTATTACTATTAGAAAACAAAAATAATAAAAACCCATTTTTTTGTCAGTACATCACTGATTTTCAATCGCGTTGTGACAGTAGCAGTTGGTAAAGGCAAACGCTGAACGACGTCGTGTCATTTTCAAACACCAATCAGAAAAAGCATATCAGCGTTGTGTCATATCACAACTACAGAAAAAGACGCTGTTTTGCATCTCTGTCCTTCAACGTGTTGATTCGGAATGTTTTATTAGTATATATTATAATTTTACAGTTATATAAGAATGGCGAGTGCATTGGAAAATGTTGCAAGCACATTTATGCGTAAACGACCTAGTGGACATAAAGCATTATCTATAGAAGAAAAAAATATCGCACTTAATCTATTTAATAATCTTCGAAAAGACTTTGGTTCACTTTCTATGGATGAAATAGCCAGTAAATGTAAGACCTATACTGGGGTATCTTTGCGGACAGAACATAATATTATTAAAGAAGATACAGTTATTGGAGAAGTCTCACATCCGAAAAGGCCCCCAGGATGAACACTTGGGTAAAGAATGTAATAAAGCAAATGATACATTCCTTTTTTTTTAATTAAATTCCTATACTTAAAAAATTACATTCAGAAATAGAAAATAGCCCCACTCTTTTAAATATATTATATTTTCATCTTCAAAAAATATTAAATGTATTAAATTTTCGTTCCAAAAACGTGACAGAAACAGCTTTTTAACAGAGAAAGACGAAATCATTGCTTGGAGACATGATTATTTGAGGAAAATAGCGGACGCAAGGCATCAGCATAAACAGGTATTTTATTAAGATGAAACATTGCTGGACGTGCAGTAACAAAAAGTTGGTAAGACACCTCTATCAAAACTAAAAAACAAGACTTTTTGGAAGGGGTCTCTTATGGATTAAAAAATCCAACACGAATAGGAAATCGTATAATAATAACCTACATTGAAAGCATCGATTAATGTTCGAGTCAAAGAATACAAAAGACTACCATAAAGAAATGGATGGCCCTATGTTTGAAAATTGATTTTAGAACATTATAAAAAAAATTTCAGCCAACTCCGTTATTGTTTTGGATAATGCATCCTATCATATTCGATTAAAGAAGTTAATACCTATAACAAGATGGAAAAAAATGATATTTCAAAATGGCTTCATTCTAAAAATATCTGTCCTTCTATATTCTTGAAGGCAGAATTATTCGTAATAGCAAGGGAACGTAAAAACAAATTCAAAAAATATAATATAGGCGGCATGGCCCGAGAAAAAGAAATTGAAATTTTCAAATAGCTTCCTTACCACGCAGAGTTAAATCACATTGAACTGATACAACATTTAAATGACCTTGAAGGCAGTTTGAGATGTAACTAGAGAAAATTGGAGAAAGTGCATTGATCATGTTAAAAGGTGAAAAAATATTTTTGGAAAGTAGATGTAGCAATGGAAAAGTTAATAAAATCTAGAATTATAAAAGACAACGATAATAATACCAATAGTTATAGTGAAGACAGTGACTTTTAAAGATATGTTTTGAACTTTTAATTTTAGGTACTGAAGAGTTACTTTTAATGCCAAGAGATTTAAAAAAGTTTAATCCCATTAACAACATATAATCCTTGTTATTTATTGGTTAAATTTAATTCGTTCAATGTTAAAGTGCAACAATTTTCGCAAAAGCGTTTTATATGCCGTGACCTTATTTATAATATAGAAACGCCTATGGAATGTGACGTTATATTTCCACTTTTACTGCAATCTTTTAATCCTAATATAATACAGCATTAAAAAAAATGAGTATTTATGCTTGCCATAGGGATTAAAGGTGAAGTTAGGAACTTAAAAATACTTTTTAGTGATTTTCCTTGAATGGTGTCAAATAAAATGCGATTAAAATATACACCTTTAAACAGTTTAACTAGTCATAAATTCGAAAGAATATAAAATAGTAGTTTGTGCAACAAGAGTGGATATGGTGGCTATATCGCACGAAGACAGACGGGTGCTCGATCGTCTAAATGCGATACGGTCAATGCACTGAAATTTTATAGTATATTTTTAGAAGTTATTAAGATGAAACAACTGTTTTAAAAATAATTTTTCAATTCACTAATAATTTATAAAATAAAATAAACTTAGAAAAAGTTGTTCATTAGTTCTCCAATCCTTGATTTAAATCTTCGAATGAAAAATCAATAATATTCTACTTCTGCGCTAAGGGGACAACAATTTTTTTTGCTTTGGTAATTGGTTTTAAAGAAAGACAAATAGACAGACAGAGAGACAAATAATAAAATCAAAGATTCTCTGAGAAAAATTAAGAAGATTCAACGAAACATGCTTCGATAAAATAGTACTGATTTCCGAAATACAGAGTGTTAAATTTGAAAATTCAAAAATTATTAATGTCTATAATTTTTCGTTCCTTAGTATAATTTTACTAAATTCGCTATACATTTTTGGTGTCATAAGCTACACCTATCAGTAAGAAATCAGTAACATAAACTTTTCCAGCAGCGAACAGCACGGATAAGTAACACCTGCATCCCCTCTAAATTTTACGCCTCTGTTCAAAACCTTATGTGGACTATACATTTTTAAATGTTTTTTAAATAAATCATGAACTCTTGTTATGAATTCATTAAGTTATTGGTTTTCGAAACATTTGCTCTCAAAGAATTTTTAATTTTTTTTATAAAATTGCACTGAACGAACGTTTTTGGTAACATAAGATACACCCCAACTAACAAAGTAGCTTTATAATTTTTAGTTTACAAGACTATTATATTTTATTGATATTATATTGCTGTTTCTGGAATGATAATTTATTGTACTACAGTTGTAGAAATCACTATTTTATTCTCTGAAACTAAATAGTTATATAAATTAGTTTTTACAATATTCTTACAGCAAAATTATAAAATAGTTTTCACAATAACTATGAAATTGTTACATAAACATTTATACAACTGTTCTATACAATATTTCAGCTTATAAAATAAAATTGCTTTATAGTTATTCTATATTATTGTTCTGGATTACCTTTAGAACTTTTTGGTCATACAAATATAACTGTTTCTTATCCTCATAATAACGCTTTAAAAAATAGTTATATAAATATTAGTGTGAGATAATTCCGCATCAATAGCAATTTGCTTCTGATGAAAACTCTAAAATAACTGTAATATATTGTCGAAATACACTATTACAAATCAGAAAACTGTATAGCAATTATTTTAGTTAAGAATAGTATTATCATTTTAAAAATATTTATAAAAAAATAAAGCAACTACATTTGGTAGTACCTACGCCATATTATTTTTGTATTTTATGTTTGTTCAACTACTTCCCATACCAATTGTATGTGAGTGTATGGTCTAAAAATGTCAGATTTAAATAGTGAAGAAATATAAAAAATAAGTGGTACCTGCTTTTCAGAAAACAGTAAAAAATATTAGTAAAACATTTTGATGGTTTGTCTAGATACTCAAAAAAAAACTATCATTTAGCCAGATAATAATTAGGTATGTTCTGAATAATCATGCCCCAATACTAAAAGAAAGCCATATTTTTGGCGATGTCCATGTTAAATTTGCTTATTCTCGTAATATTAAAAATTATGCTTGCTCTATAAAGCTGTAGAAACAAATCTAATCATTTCAATTCCCAAATACTTAAATCGTAAACGATTTAGTAAGGTTATGTTATATTTTGTCATATAGTGCAGCAATATGAAACTATTATACAACAAACCATGATGAACTTGTTTTGTAGAAATGAGTAATACAACTTAATTATTGTATTACAGCTGTTTTTATTACAATAATATTTTATAATTATGATTCAGTCTTAAAATAACTTTCTAATACCTCTGAATAGCCGCCATATTTAACACAAACCTAAGACAGTTTTAAAGCTAAATCTACTGTCGGTTTTACTAGTATTTAAGACAAAACCAATGTTAATTAAAGATTTTAATCATTAGTAATATTAGCATAATCTTATTACTAAAAAAAAATCAAATTGCATAAATTAAATTTTTGTTTCACACTGAAAAAGTATTAGAAATATGAATCAAACTCGAGGCGCTTAAAAATTTAGTATTGTATGTGCTATATAATTAACAGTAATTCTTGCTGCGCATCCAAAAACGACTTTATTGTAGGTCATACATTATGTCTAAACCGCGTTATAGATATCTCTTAAGTAGATACTGTCATTTTACTAACATCGCCTTGAATTTACTTTTATGACAAATATAAAATTAATTTGTTTTCACCAGATACATTTAAAAAACTAAAATGTTACTGATTTTGATATGCAACCTAACCTCAAAATTGAAAATTTATAAAACAGTTATAAAAGTTTAAAAAAACATTTGTTTAAAGTTTGTGTAAATGTGTAGTAACTGTTCGGTAACTGCATTCAACAAATCTTATAGAATTTACAAAAGAACCAAATAGTTCTGTAATACTGCGCCCATTTTGTGTTTATTACTGTTGAAAGAATGTTCCGGAAATGTTCTTAGCTAATATTCTATTTTATAAATTTTGTTCTGTAAACATTTTTTCAGCTTTTATAAAATATCAAATTGTTACTTGGGACCTTTAAGTAAAAAATCAGTTAAATAAACTTTGAACACATTCATCCCTTCTAAATTTTACACGACTCTCCAAAAACTTATTTGGACTAAAATTTGATTTTTTTTTATGTTTTTTAAATAAATCATATACTCTTGTTGGGAATTTATAAAAAATCTAAATTTTTCAAATTTAAAAAATAAATAATAATGAAGAATATCTACCTCTGAGTATAAATATATCGAAAAACAATCAATTTATAAGTTTCAATCGAGAGACAATGACTTATTTAAAAAATACAAAAAAAAATTTAAAAGTTTAGTCCAAATAAGTTTTTGGATAGAGGCGTAAAATTTAGAGAGGATAAGGGATGACGTTCGCCACTGGTAAAATTACTGATTGTTTTGCTGATTGGTGTATCTTATGGCACCAAAAATGTTTATAGAATTTAATAAAAAAATTATATAGATAAATAACAAAAAATAAAGCAATATATATTTTTTGAATTTCTAACTTTTATTTTGGAAAGAAGTATTATTTTGTCCAATAATATTTCGCCTATTTTTAATGAGATGATCATCAGTTTTTTTCACAAGAATCACTAATTTCACAATAACAAAAATATACGATAATTAATTTGACAGAATGGTCATTTATTTCAAATTAAAAAAAATAGTCGCCTGGTGACCAACTATGAACTGCGATTGGTTGATTTCATATCCGTACACTCTCCTTAGTAGAACAGATATAAAATTATATTCGTTCAGTGGGACGCAATGGCCTAGTTTTTCATTCTGTAGTTTCTGCGTAGAATAGATTAATATCCATATATGGATGTAGACAATAGTTATTTTTTTTACCGGCAACATAATATATAGAATTTGTAGTTTGTCAAAATTTCTACTTCCTCAGTTCGAAGAATATATTATTATACATAGAAAATGCTTTTATTCATTTTTAAAAGAGATTCCAATATTTTTTCCGATGTTTTGAATGATTTCAGTGTCTTAGCATTAAGATGCGCCATTTTTAAGTAAAATAGATTTAAAATTTGCAAAGCGTTTAATATATTAATTTTCTTATATATTTAAAACTAATGATTTTAAACCGTATAATCTTATTTTAATAAACGTTTTTTTATAAAAATACTTTTGCAACCCCTTTTATAATATCTACAGGTTGCTTTAGAATACACGGACCCTAATTTTATTTTCGGAAAATTTAAATACCGATTTTCGAGACTTAAAAATTTTCCGTTTTTGAGATTTAGTCCGATTTTCAACTTTTTAGAAGAAACATTTTAAAAATTTGTTCGTAATGGGGGACATATAACACAAAAATATTTTTAATGTACGCTATGGCTGACAAAGACAGAAATACGAGTCACCACCGACGTATATAAGGGAGGTGGGGATTAAGGGGCCCGGACCACATCCTTGGTCTAAGCAACAATGCGAATACTAGCCTAATACCAACCTTCTAAAATTCCTGGAATTCCGTCAACGCAAATTACAAAACAAAAAATAATTGTTTTGAGAGCGCTAAAACTGTGAATTCGAACTCAAAATATTTAGAGAGCCCAGACGGTTATGTATCTATACCCCCTCCCCTTTAACAAGTTATAAATACTATAGGGACGTTTTATTTGGAATTTGATCAAGCAAGCGTTGGGAAGACCAAGAAGTGATGACGTCACAATAGATCATTGAATCAAATCAAATAAAAAAGAGTAATAAACATAACCTCGCATTTTTGTAATTCTTATTTTTGGTTTGTATGTCAAAACAGTAAGCAAAAAATGAAGAAAATGAAAAAAATTATTAATAAGGGGCAATGGGCCTGAAATGCCACAAATGCCATAAATGCCCACTTCGCTTTCAAACTCCATGACTGTGATTACTGGTGATTAGATCTAAGCGGAGAAAATGTATTTTCCAAACATTATATTATTTTATGATGAAAAATTTTTGCTAAAAGACAAAAGTGGCTAAGTGATTTGTTGATTTCTTGTCTGGTCTCAAACTCCGAGCAATGTCTCAAATTTTAAGATTCAAGTTTGTTTGTAGCTTAATTAAAAAGAAATAGGTAGAGACAAAGACAAATTTCTCCCTCTTCTCGATCCTTCTGCTCTGAGAACATCGAGCTCGCTCTATGTTCTCGCTCCAAAGTGAAAGAAACACTTTTGGGATCGCTCGGAGTGTCAATTCAAACACGTTTGCAGCGCTCGGAGATCTCCGATGATCAAATCAAACGCACCATATGAGCGTCTCTAAATCCAAACTGTTATTTAAAAAAGAAGAATTTTATGCTCTCATATACGTAATTTATTTCATGGCCTACTTTAAAAACATTTTTTTGTGAATCAATCCATGTTAAAAATACATCACACCTTCCAAATTAAACACTTCTCGGTCTAGCGGTTTGGTTTGAGTTTGATTTTGATTTATAGAAATAGTTAATCTTATAATTACATCCAGTATAAAAAATAGATACAAATACAGTTTGAAAGAAGTTAACAGGATCTTACAATGACAATTTTTAAAATGGAAAATTATTTTGATATTCTTTTAGAACAAATTTCATATTAAATTTATTCGAGCTTTTAGTATTTAAAAAATATATACTTTATATTCACCTTGTATATGGACTAATATTGTATCATCTTTCAAACTGCTTAGCCCTTTCCTAAATGCAGAGGTTCAAACAATTTTTTTTAATTGAATAAAACTCCAACCGTGTCGTCAACTAGAAAGGTTTAATTGTCAAACCACTGAAGTCCTCTTGTCACCACTAACAGCTTTGGGAATAAAGGCCACTCGATATCCTCATCACCTCCATACCTCGTACTCAGAAATTACAAAGCTCATTGAAGCGCCGCCTGTATAAATAGCGGAATTTCTGAATAGGGACCTTTTCAGTTGTCTGACCCATTTCTTTGAGCAGTTTATAGCTTCCGATGCTCTGGTGCGTCAAATTTATTTTATAGGTTTACTCTATGGCTTGTTTTATAATATCCTTGTTTTATTCCCCGTTTCCATCGATAAATTACAGCCTGAGCTTTCCTCTCATGTGGAAGATTAAGACGTTCGTTCGGATGGGAATTTATAGGGCGGCGGGGTTAAGAATCAGAACGGCAAGAAGGGCAAAAAACCGACGGATCTTTGCCGTTTGCTTGTTTGCCTGCTGCTTGCAGCCTGCTGCAACTACTACTGCAGTCTCATTATATTACTTATTGCGAACAAAATGAAATATATACAGGGTGTCTCAAGAAGGAAAGTTCCACCTTTTTAACCTCGTTAATAATTAAGTGAAATGTACTCATGAGTCAATATCTTATGTCATTGTTTAATTTAACCTGTAATCTTATATCACTTATAGTTAATAACTATAAGTTACAACCAAATATTATACTTAAAGAAATTACCAATTTATATGTATGGGATGGGGTGTCCCATTTTGGATGCTTTTGCTGGGTATCCCTGTTATTTTTTAAAATAGAGGGTTTAGGTTTTTCAGCTAATACTTTTCCACCCTTGGGATTCAGATAAAATGCTGTTTCATCAGCGTTACAGATCCTTGGTGGATCATTCATGACTTCTGCCAATCCTGTGTCTTCTATATAGCCCCTTACTTCATTGAACCACGAAATTAAATTTTCTTTGGTTACATGAAAATAATTGTGTTAAAAAATTTCATTCAATATTAGAGTCATTAAATCTTTCTCAAATAATTGATGTTCCTACTAGAGTTACAACTACAACTGCGACACTATTAGATTATGTCATAATTCAAAGAAACACTGAGGTTGAAAAGGGTATTATACACCATAACATGTCAGATCATTCTATTGTTTACTGTAAATTAAAGGTCAGTGGTAATCAACAAGAAACAAAATTACGGACGTATAGAAGCTTTAAAAATTTTAACCAAGATTCTTTCCAGGTAGATTTGTTTAATATTTCCTTCTTTAGAATTTTTGACCAAGAAAATGTAGATGAGAAATTATCATACCTTGTTAACTGTTTAAATGATCTTTTTGATAGACACATTCCTTTAGTTACATCTAGAGTAACTAAAGCAAAGGAACCGTGGTTAACAGATGTCATTAAAATTATGATGCATGAAAGAAACAAAGCGCTAACAAGATTTAAGAAATATAAATCACAGCGAGACTTAGATTTTAGATTTCTTAAATCTTCAGTCAGAAGTACCACAGGGCTCTATACTTGGTCCTTTATTATTTTCCATTTATACTTCTCAACTATTGTTTAACCTGCAATCATGTCATGCACATTTATACGCTGATGACACTCAAATTTATTATAGCTTTCCAGCAGAAATGAGTAAAAATGCATGTAATCTAGTCAATGTAGAATTAAATAAATTTGTTAAAGCAGCTGAAGAACATTGTCTGTGGATAAATTCAAATAAATCAAACGTATTAATATTTGGACCAAAAAATAACCGGGAAGCTATAAATCAGTCAATAAATTTACACATAAATGGTGAATACTTAGCTGTCGTAAATGAAGCGAAAAATCTAGGAATATTAATGGATGCGGATTTAAGATTTGAGAATCATATAAACAAATTAATACAACGAGCCTATTTTACATTAAAAATTCTTTATTGCAATAGACATTTTCTGCCTATCCATATAAAAAAGTCTTTATGCGAATCTCTTATCTTGTCGATTTTTAATTATGCCGATGTTCTATACGGTCCAAATATAACTACATATTACAAGAGAAAAATTCAAAAAGTACAAAATTCGTGTTTGCGATTCGTATATGGTATCCGCAGAAGACAACGAATATCATATAAACTAAAACAAATTGAATGGTTGAATATGGACAATAGAAGGACTCATCACGCATTATGTATTTTTCATAAAATTATTACCACCAAAAAACCATCATATCTCCATAGGAAGGTTACATATCGCACCGACATACATAATTTAAATGTTAGATTTAGGGGTGAAATTACAGTTCCTCGATTTAGAATTGAAATGTATAGGCGGTCCTTTAAATATCAAATATTTAAATTATACAATTCTTTACCATGTGAACTGAAAAGTTTAAATATAAACAAATTTAGGACTATATCAAAAAACCAGTTGTTCAATTCACAGATTTAGTTTAGAGATCTACATTAAACATCAAACAGACTTTCTTGTGTTCAAGCAATATACAAGCAATATACAAACATTTTCGTATTCGTTAAAAATTACCATTTAGTATAGATTGTTTGGGGTTTAGGGGTTTAAGGGTTAAGTGGTAGAACATGCTTTGTAAATGATCAAACATTTACAAAGGATGAACTTCGCCCATTATTTCTATATTTTGTTTTATTATAAAATAATTATATTTTGTTTTGTATTTTTATAGAAATAATAAAGACGTTATTATTATTATTATTATTATTATTATTTACCCTAGATCGGGTTAACGTCTAATAAATCCTATCTGCTATTTTATTATTTCTTGCTCGAAACAATTTATACCATTTGGTGCCTGGAGCTTTTCCTAAACCTAGTTCCTGTGCCAACCTTAAAACAGTTATCATAAAACTATTTTTTGTTACTGGAAAACCAGCTTTTGCCATTTTTAATACCCAATCTACCAGAATTTCTTCTTGCTCAGGGGGAAAAATACTTTTTGGTCCAATTCTTTTTCCTATTGGCAACTTCCCACTTAATTTATATATTAAAGTAGTTCTGGGTATTTATTTATTTTTTAGCTACCAATTTAACAGATTTTCCTGCCCTAACCTCATTTAAAGCATCAAACATTGCTTCTGGAGTGCTGTTCAGAATTTTTGTCTTGTCGTGGCATCTAAAAATGGTTGAGAGGCATAAAAATACAATCTTACACCCTTGCTAATACCTGACACCCAGAAAATCCATTAGATGACACCCTATGTTCAGTTTCTTCGAGCCACCTCTTGACCTCCGAACAAGCCACATCCACATGTAATGTAATATTCTGTCGTGCTTACCTACCGGCCTCTTGGAGGTCAGAAAATTCGTATTGTATATGTCACCTGGTTCAATAATAATAATAAAAAGTAGTAAGTTTTCATATACAAGTGTGCCTTCTCATTTACATTTAGCGTACTACCGTGAGAGTCATTTTTTTCCTAGTGCAGCCCTGATCTTTGTTCACCTTATCACCGTCAAAGACTGTGTTCCGCTGCCCCTGTCCGATCGAGAATCGACTAGAAAATTATTTTGCACGCATGCCGACCAATAGAGGAAGCGTTTCTAAAGAATCGAAATCATTCTTTGAGACTGGAATGGATTTTTCTAGGCCATTATATTTTTGTATATAAGTGGTTTCTTTTTCCTTACTTAGTTTTAGAAATAAATGTTGTCGAGTAAAGATAAATTGGCAAAGTAATTTTTAGTACAAATAAATTAGCTATAATTTGATGTATTTAGTGAATATAAATATAAATGTTACAATTCTTATGAAAAGTGTAAAAATTGAATCGTAAAATGTAAAATACTAAAATAATCTTAAAAGTAAACAGCTTCATTCGTGGAACCTGTCGCCGACAGATTAGTAAGCGCATTTCAATTTTAGGCGGCTATTTTCAACCTTATCCACCACTTGAACTCGAAATGCGCTTGCTCGTTTGACGTGGACTTGTCTGCAACAAGTTCCGCGAACAAAGCTATTAGCAAGGTCACACAGGGTAAACCTTTTGATTCTTAGTCTGATAATTGGTTGTTACACAAGGTTTTTGGAAAGTTTGTTTGGGTGAGACTCAAGTCTTTTTGTGTAACATTCACTAAACTTTTTAACTTCGTCTTTAACCATAAGTACTTGTAAATCACGAACAATACTTATTATTAGGTACAAACCACGGAGCACTGACAATTATTCTTATAGCCTTTGATTGAAACCTTTTCATGATTTCTAAAGTTGAATTAGAAGCTAAACCCCACAGCTGGATTCCTATTTCATTAGGTTTGAGGATGATCTTGCATAGCAACACCTTGTTATTTTGTGACATTTGGAATTTGAGTAAAATAATCTAGTATAACTGGTTAAATTTAGGCACACGCTGCCTTCGTTTTGTAAAAACGTGCCTTTTCCACATTAGACTTTTGTCTAAATACATTCCAAGATATTTGGCAATGTCTCTTTGCGGAATCTGTAAGTTGATTTAACTTCGTTGACTTCTATCCTTCACTTATTTAAACATACGCGTAGTTTATCAAGTTCTGTTTGTAATTTGGGACAGATGTATCGTCAGAAAATGTAGCGGTTACCGAAATGATTGATGTTGATAAGTCAGATGTATAAAGAAGAGGTTCCAATACGCTTCCTTGTAAAACCCCGGCATTTATTGGATGGAGTAGTAAGTGTTTGTCTCAATGTTTTACCATAAAATGTCGAACTTCAAGAGAGGATTTGAAGATGAGAAAATAATTGAGAGAAAGGAATTTTCTGATCTTATATATTTTGAGGTAATTCATACAGTTTCACTTAACAGGCCTTAGCCGATGATATTTACAGGGGGCGAAACCACCACTGTAAACAGTTAGCTGTGCCTTGCTTATTTTTTAATAAAGCATTTCATTGCATGGGATCTCCAAACCAGTGCCTTACATCACAATCATCTGTGTTCAATAAGGGCCTCATTTTTTTTTATCCATAATCTTCTTTCATACATGCATTAAGAGCGTTATCCATGTACTAAAATTGACCTAAAACTAATTCCAAGTTTCCAGGGCTATTTGTTATTATTTTTTTTATGAAATTTGGCATGCATATTTATGAATTCGTGCACAATGGGGCTACGGTGTCCAAATTTTATCATATGAAAAAAAGCATTTTTAATAAATCAACAAATCAAAATTTAAAAAAAGCGAGTGTGTAGCCGTATTTTTATTCAAAAAATATCTTGTTTATTTTAACTAATTTTATTTCTACAAAGCCTATTTTTTTTGTAAACCTGGAATTACTAAAAATCAAAAAATGTATTTAGATTTACCCGAGATAATAACTAACTTAGCAACGTCGCACTGATATTGACCATGTCTCCAGAATCGGCTTGCCGTTTAATTAACTTCTAACCAGACAGGTTAAATTTTCGTAAGGCTGCTGCAGATTTGACTTTTCTGAGACGCTTACTTGCCTATTATGTAAAAACTACTAAAAATTATTTGTTTAGTTCTTTAATATAAACGCTTTTATTGATCAAATGACTTTAATAATTATGTATAGATATTTATTAAATTGAAACATAATGTCATAAAATATTTTATTAAAAATTTATACAAAAAATATATCTACAGGAAAAATTCAAAAACATTCACTTTAAACACATATGTCTAAAAAATATTTTGGTAAAAGGCATTTCACAAGGATGATAGACTGTTGAACAAGCGTGTAAAAACTAGTTGAAACAGTGTGTAAAAACTAGTTAAAGCGCATTAAAACTGCATATTATGCCCCGATCGACCAGTAGAGGGGAAATATTGAAACCGTCTCACAAACACATTAATTTTTCTTTTCTGTTAATTCATATATAAATAGATAGTATTTTAATTTACAAGAAAGTGAAAGAGTTTAAAAATAAATATAGTTTAAAAAACTAAAGAACACGCTTTTAGAGCATATCAAACTAAAAATTTAAAAATAATTTTTCAAAAAAGCTTAAAACAATAATAAATGGAAAATAATAGTATTATTGTAAAAAAAGCGTCGGGCGCTCGATGTACGAGAAATATGGACAAAATTAAATGCCCTGCTTCTGCTTCAAAGTAAACATAACAAGATGCAATGAGGTAAAAATTTATAAAGTATGTAATAATT
This sequence comes from Psylliodes chrysocephalus, assembly GCA_927349885.1. Classification (NCBI taxonomy): domain Eukaryota; kingdom Metazoa; phylum Arthropoda; class Insecta; order Coleoptera; family Chrysomelidae; genus Psylliodes; species Psylliodes chrysocephalus. The sequence goes on from OV651821.1 coordinate 44,592,802, forward strand.
GACGACAATAATAATATACATGTGAAACAAAATCACAACTATTTCTACCAGATCCAGGGCCAGCTTCACATAACAAAAAGATAATATTGTTTTTTCGTGATATGGACCTCTCTGGGTTTTGTAATGGACTAAATTGAACAAGAAAATAATTTCTGCAAAGTAAACTCTAATGTTTTTATATGAATTGTGTTCTGCCAGAAATAATCGACACTCGTTTTATAAGGGGGTTAGAAATACGAAACCTTCCTCGAAATGATGCTCAATAATAAGTAATATGGATTTTAATAAATGTTTTTTATAAAAATTGTTTTTTTTTATACAGCAATACATTGTAAGCGAGTAAGGTCCTGTTAAAAAAATGTGCTTACTAAATATCCTTTATCTGACGACAATCTGGTATCTACATACCTGCGATTCTTTACATATAATCTACAATTATTGATTTTGTTTGTAATTAAATCACCATATTTTTGTATTATTTTTGAAATAAATCTATATAGGTATTTTATGTTTTTAGTACATGCTACTATTTTATATTATCATAAAAAAAAATTAAGCTAATAGCTCAATTAGTTTTCAATCTACGGTGATGAAAATAATAGTAATATTTAATAATTGATTATTTTTTGTATTTTTTTGTTCTAAAAAATGTCTGACCTACCTAGGTGCTCAAAACTGTCATAAGTGACCGTTTCATATACTACTTATTTATTATTTATAATACCTATAGGGTCTGATTTGGTTCTACGCCAATTTTTAACATCTCTAGCAATAAGCGACTTTTGTACTAAATTTTCCTCTACTAAAAACTAAAACGCGCACCCGAACCCAACTTAAATATCTCTCAGAGAAACAATATTTCAAACGTCGAGTGCGCGTCGTTGCCAAATTGGGCTAAAAGGTACTGCGTCGCAAATTATTTAGCAGATTTGAAATCTGAGTTAGGAGCGTACTGGATAACGCTCTTAACACGTTTTTTTAACCAGCCTCTCACCTACAGTGGTTTAACCTTAATATATGTAACAGGAAAAGTTAATTTATAAAACACTGGATGTTTTCCTTATTTGTGTTTTTTTTATACTTAGTTGGTGTTTATGTGTCTTTATATTTAGGCGAATACTCAGAAGCGACTTATTAAAAAAAAATTCTAGAATGATTAAATGTCAACGTGTATCGTACAATATATTATCCCTGAGCAGGTATATCCGCAAGAAAGACTAGAATTTCATCTGCCTCTGTCCGAAGCGCTTTGCCTTCCCTCCAAGGTTCAATTTTGAATTGCTTTGTTGAGATTGTGACATTTTCTTTTTCAAATATGATACAATTTAATTTTATTAATTAATAATATCGTTATTAAGTATGATATAAAGTTTTATTAAAGTTGAACTAAAACTTAAAAGTTTAAAGTGTATTAAGTTTATTATAAGAAAGCATTGTGGAGTGGAAGAAGATGTAGTTTCAAATATTGATAATGGTATGTTGAGATAGTTTGCATATACAGGTTAGGAAAAAATTATACGAGCCATACAGTATAGGTACACCGAGATGAACATACTCGTTACTTGTTACAATAAGTATAGCTTAATTTTCTTGTTTTTTTTTGTAGTGTTACGAAATTCTGACGAACCGGTGGGGTCTCTAGTTAAAGTAAATTGTATTTACCGACAAGTCGACTTTTTTATTGCACAATCAACAATCTAAAGACATTATACTCGAAAAAATAAACAATTAAATATTCCGACATGTAAACAGTATCCTCAGAAATTAAATGTTTGCACTGATATTTTGTGGAACCACATTATTTGCCCTTTTTTATTGATGGTAAACCTAATGGTCAAAAATATTAAGATTTAATGCAAAATCAAGTTATTATTTTTCACTTGCATAATATATTTCCTATTTCTAGAGTCGGATAATTACGTATTTATTGTATTTAATTAATTAGAGAGAACGATACCTCACAAAAGTTCATGCATTACTTAATCGGAACCTTCTATGAACTCGCACGCTCGCAGGTCACAGAAGAGGTGGTAGGTAGGGAATGCGAGAACAAGACAGACAAAAGGCAGTAAGGCAGCAAATACTGCCGTGTTTAAAGTGCTGTCGCCTCTCTTACATCGGTTGCGCTTTTCCAAATGTGCTTCTTATATTTACATGTGATTTAGATGTAAGAGATACATTTTGGTATCCTTACGACGTTGCATGTCGCCTACCATCTGTCTCTTTGTTGCGTTTGTAAATGGTACCTGTACACGACAGTGTTTGCTGTCTTGCTGGCTGTTGTAATAATTGGCATTATTATTATTTGAAAAAAAGAATTTACCAAAAATTCTAAATAAGTATTTAATGTTTAAATTAAATAATTAAAAAGACACGTATGAAAATGAAACAAACCTTCAGGTTATTAATCTACATTAAACGTGACATTTTTAAATACAACCAACCATCACGTACATTTTGGTTTATATAGAGAGGAGACAGAAAGAAAGGATCGCTTGGGTAAACTCTCAGTCTAGTTCGGACTAAGGCCCAGAACTTTCGCCCCGGGGGCGAGAGCTCTCGTTTTGTATTGTAAAGTAATGTGTAGAGTAAAGTTTTGTGTACGATGTGAATTATGGGTAAATATTTTAACTTAATTTTAAAGTGTTTTGTTTAATAATAATTGATTGATTGATTTACATATAAATGCCAATTTTACATTTTCGTCCCGAATGATATTTATCTTACGCATATATTTATATTACTATGTAGTTACTGTGCTTTATACCCTAAATGGAATTTTATTCATTTTTTTCTTAAGACTATTCGTCAAATTTTATATTTATTGTTAATATGCATTTGTTAATGTCTCTCCTCCCTTTCCAAACCAGCATTTAAGAAGCCTCGGCGTTTCTATTCCCTTAGGACTAAAAGAGTCTAAAACTAGTTGCCAAGAACCGCTCGACTATCCTATTAGGGGATAATTTTTTTATTCTTTTAATTTAATTTTTTTATTATTTTTATTTGTAACTGGTGAATGGATGTTCCTTCAGGACTCCAGGGCCCTTTGGCTGGTGACGGCGCTGCCCTAATTCCTTAATACTATATTAACAACAGTAGCTAAAGACCTATCAGTAGTTACAAATGGTCTTTAGGCAAGTTGGTTGTTACACTGTTGCTCTCGCTTGCATCGGTCTCGCGTTCCTAAATTGTACCTGAGGATTGAATATGATTGCCATATCGCATGAAAACGATATTTAAGTATAGCTCTAGTAGACGCTTTATCGTCTTTACGTAAAATTTTTCTACGACCCATTATAGAAAATCTTTAATTTTATTTTGTTATACACACTAAAAATAAGATATATGACCACTTTATGAAAGCTGGCTTTTAGCTAGGCTTTTAGGAATCACAGATGGTAATAGAGCTATGAAAAGAAGATCCCAAAATACGAAATACAAATGAAACAACTTATTTCGAAAGAAGGAATAAATGTCAGTGAGAAATTATGACTTTCATAACAATAACTCAAAAAAATCGTAAATAATTAAGGACCATTTACCCTCGCCACTTTAATCAAAAATGTATTATTTACGTATCCAATGTCCAATAACATTAGTCGTCTCATTTGAGCGGCCGTTGTGGCAGTAAATAAACGAGAATTGTAACGGTTTTTGAATTATATGGTGTGTTAAGAGCTGGTATAACGTATAAATAGATCCAGAAAATATCTAGCGTTCGTAAAAGAGTAGTTTCCTGTCATGTATAAGCGCGCTCGAGTTTATTTAAAAGAAACGACAAGCGGTGTTTTGTTTGTGAAAATAGTACCTATACAACGAAAATAAATTAGTTACCGAGAAATTCTTATTTTATTCATTTAATGATGATTCATTGATGATTTTAATTTATTTACAAAAAAATGGTTTTAGAGTTAACCTTGGAAAAATTTGCGCATCTTGGAGACCTTGGAAAAATTTGCGCATCTTGGAGCGTACAATTATTTTTCAGTGTCCGTTTGGATATAATTCAGAGCTGTACGTAGTTATGAGACGTGACTTGCATATTTACCATTGTTGTTCTCATGGCTTTCTTTAATATTAAAAATAGAATAGATATAAATAAAAATAGTAATAAAATTAAAATCAATAAACATGAAAGATAAACATATACGACAAATGTTTTAAATAGTTTTTGGTTAAGTTATTAATAATCTTTAAACAGTCGACTTTTTTATTATTCCATTTTAAATTTTATCACATACAAAAAAACAAAAAATAATTGTTAAAATTGAAAATATTATGTTCCCAATGTTCCGTGACGTGTATCAATAAATTCAGAAAATTTTGTTGTCTTATGTCAATTTTTATTTTCTAATTAGTTCCATATCTGTGTGTATAAACAATTCTGGACAATCCAATAAGTGGTATTGCAACAAACTAAAATAAACTGATAGTATATTTTACAATTTTTGTAGTTGTCGATGTGTATTTTAAATAAATAATATTACCTATTCGCTCCGAGCGTGACAGCAGCTCCAATACAATTTTTAATAGAATTCATAAAAGTATTATATGTTAGTTTTAATAAAAGTATATGGATTTGTAAAACAAGTAAAACATTAATTTATTAATATTATTATTATACAAAATATCGCCATAAAATGCACGAATTATCCGCAACTAGCGCTAGTATCACTTTTGCTTTTCCTACCATGACTTCACACTGAGCAAATAATAAAAAGGCAGTAAAATTGGTTCCCTAATAAACCAAATGTTGAAAACTTCATATATATGTCAGCTTTAAATTAAAATTAATTCATACAATTCTATATTAGTCATTTAGTCATTTTAAAGCTCCTAGTGTAAGTAAAATCATTTATATATTTCTAAATATATATTTATTATAAACTAATTATAACCCGTATTTAACAAAGTGTAGTTTATTTTATTACAAATTTCTATATTATAAAATTTTACAGTCATAAATCCTCACTTACAAACAACAGTAATTAAACATTATATTTAACTTACTGAAAAATAAAATTTGTTTTCTCATAGTTTTAATGTTAGTTGAAGATTTACTACTATTATTTTTTTGTTGAGCCCTAATTTTGTCATTGCAAATGTTTTTTATATGATCCTAAACGTTTATGACAGTGGCAGCATATCATTTCCAGGACTGGTAAAGCACTTTATAGAGATGTTGCTATTTGCCAGCTCCACTTTTTAGAAGAAATTTCCAAATATAATTTTTACTGCTTATTCTGTTTAAGTTTAATTAACAAAAAAATTGCCACAAAATTATACTACCCAAATTTTATCATTTAATTTGGTCATACCTAATTTGCATTTTATATAGATAAAATTAAATATTTTATCACTTAAAATTTAGAAATATATAAAACAATATTTTCTGTGCTTTATTTTTCAATAAACATGTTCATTTTTATTATTTTTACGAAACTATGTTAAAATCCCATAAGAAGCTATGTATTTTTAACATCAAAGTGATTCTATATAGTAAAAATACGCGGAAACATTTATCAAAAATGGTTTTTCAATCCCAATTGTCTTCTAAATGTTTATTAAAAAAGATAAATCAATGTTTTTTTTTTGTAAAAACAAATACTATTATTAATTGTTTCGAGGTAAATAAGATTGAAAATTCCGATACGTTGTTATAGTCCACTAGAAAACAAAATTATCATGTAAGTATATAAGTACAAGTACTTTTTTCACAATATTTATATTATTAATGCAATAAATAACTAATATGCATCGCAGGTGTCGGTAAACTTGTATGCCCTCCGGTAACTTATGTGTCCTTGGATTATGTCTCAAGGCATTAGATTAGAATTTGTTAGGACTGTGGTCCCTTTCCCACCCAGACTTTTTTTAGATTTATTGTGGATATCTTTTGATCATTGGTTAGTACTTTGTATAATTTTGTCTCTTCTAGTAGACTCCATAGACTAGGAAGTATCTCTGCAGGGTAGTTAGTGGCCCTTATTTTTTCTCCAAATATATGGCATCTCAGTAGCATAATTCTCCAAATATATGGCATCTCAGTAGCATAATACACAGCATTTCCTTCCTTTTTCTGACTTAATCTATACAAGATCTCTTCTAGGACTACTAATACTCTACCATTTTTCTTATTGTAGATTGGTAGCTGCACGATAAGTTTTGGTGATGGTTCCTTTATAAACTCTCTGGCCTGTCTCTAACCTGGTGAAAAGTTCTAGCATTACTAACATTTGTTTAATATCCACTGCTTAGTACATGTTCTGATGACACCACAGAAGGGATCTGGGCCAAAAGAGTCTTCAAGCTAGTAAATTAGCATCTGCATGATCCCTATGTCCTCTGTGGCCTGTTACCTAGGCTAAGGTTAGTCTGTTTTGACTACTAAGCTCCGTTAGGGCTTTCAAAGAGTCCCTCACAAGCTGATAATACCAGTGCTTTTAACGTCGCTTGACTGTCTGAGTACAAGACACTGCTTGATAGTTGATTTAAATACAGTGTATTTTTTTTGAATAATATTATACTTAGGGCCAGACTTTTCTCCCCTTAGTAAAGTTAAAAGTAGCTACTTGCTGATTAAACTATAGGGTTATTGTGTGTTAATATGTTAAGCAAACCTACATGTAACTTTACTCAGATGTGAAACGATAGGTCCTTAGTATATTTAATGTAGTTTAGATTTTTTAATATGTTATTAAAAGTACCTCCCCATATCGTTATACAGGCCCTTAAAATTGATTCTGAAAACGATTTATAATCCACAAATAATGTTTTTTTGAAAGTAAATTACTTTTGTTAAACAAAACTCTTAAGCATTTTGTAATGTAAATAACTTGTTTATTCCATCTTATGTGCTGGTTAATCATTATACCTAACTATTTTATTGTTACTGTTTTTTATTCTAAGATGTGAAAAGTTACATCTAGTGTCGTTGCAGTTAGAATTTATATTATCAATTGCATTAGGAAAAAAAGTACTAAATTTTAGATTCAATAAACTAGGTATATATATTTTTTTTAAGCAACATTCTGTGTTTAATTTAACCTAATGCTGTTTGTATAAATAAAAGATACAATTGGAACAAATACTGTCCTTTAGGGTACAATTTGTACTATTGAATTGGCACTTAATTATTTTTTACTTTTTGGTTTCTTCTTGTTAAATACTTTCCAAGTATATCAAGTAGGTACTATACCTTTAATACTTGGTTTCTTCTTGTTAAATATTTTCCAAGTAAATCAAGTACTATACCTATATTATCAAAGTTAATCTTTCTGAAAGAGATCAGAATGAAGAATCATATCAAAGGAAAACCGCTAGGCATTTATCTGATTTGTCCAACGCCCTGAGTATAGATTTCAAGATTTTTAAGTCAATAAAAATTGTATTTTTGCAAAATTATTTATAACAGATATTGACCTATATTTATCAGTGGCGCATCCGGAGTTTAAGTCTGGGGTGGTGATAGTGGTAATATCTGAGACTTTTTTATTTTTAATAATAATACATTTTACTACCCATAAAAAGTTAGGTTAAAAATTAATGGAAACGTAATTATCCACATTACCCCTCCCCCAGCATATGCCCCCTAAGTTACTGATATTTATTCATTTTGTTATGCTCTCGGGATTTAAAAATGGGATTAACGGCAGAATTTCACTAGACCAAGCAAGGTTTATAATATGCGATAAAGGAGTCGCTACATATAAAGGTACGAAAATAACGCGAACCATTTTGCCAAATCTTCTAGAAACAAGCGTAAATGGGAGTGAGGTGGAAGTCGTACGTACCTTGCGGCAGGCAACGGAATAAGTAGTGCTGCTTTGTTTCACAGAGGAACTGCAGTACATTTTCGTACCTCTATATTAATAGCTGTTTAATGAATTTTGTTCATATTTTATCAGGTACAGAAGAACAGTTGTTGTTTAAGTTAAAAATTAATATTATTATTTCTGAAACTGTTACTCGTTTCATGAAAGAGACTCTTTTGTGACATTATCATCTCTAAGAAATTGTTTATACCTACACCTATTTTTGGATTTAATTTGGCATATTTTTACTCAAGTTTGTAAAGAAATAATTATGAGAAGAGTTTGTTTTCTCTTTATTATTTTTAACTAAACTACCATTTTCATTTATGATATTGGCATTTGACACTTTTGAATATTTTTATATCCAGTCATTTTATTTATTATTTGTTTTTTTTAAACTTCAGAAATTTTAATTCTCTATACATCAGACATAATATTTCTTTATTTTATTGCCATTCAAAAACTTAAATAGCTACCCCTTTATGGGTGTTGACGTAAGAAGTAATATTATGACGTTACAGTTTTGTTTAAATTAGCGTATTTTAGGATTTGTCTCCTATATGATGATGGTAATTATAATTTATAACTGGAAATTAAATTTTTGGTTAAAATTTTTGTTAGGTCCATTTCTTTTCTTTACTAAATCGAATAATTGAACAAAAATATATCATTGATATATAGATTAAAGAAAATTAGGTCCAGTGTGGTACCTTGAGGAACTTCAAATGATATACATTTCACCAGTGATTTCTTCATTGACTACAAGAGGTTGTTAGGAAAACTTCAAAAAAATGTATATGGCAGTCCTATAAGTAGTATTAATCGTTTTAGCCGTCTAGTAACATCAATGATTTCTATAACTTTATTTAAATAATAAAAATGCGACACAAAGAAATATCTATTTCTTGCTGATGAGTCCTAATAAGGGCCAAAACGGTCCAAGAATGACGTTCTACTTTGTAATCAAAGTTTGAGAGTCGAAAATTATTTTCTATCGTTACTGTAATTTATTTTCTATTTTATTTTACGTCTTGATCGCATTTGAGTTGCAATAAGTTTTTGTATATATTTTCGTTTTCTAAACATAAAAGACGTCTTGTTTATTAATATTTTTAATATATTGTTCTATACACTTTTTGTGGTACCTTTTAATTTTTTTTCATCGAGTATGTAATATTAATAAGAAACAAATCGTATCTCATTTTTTTGTAATTTAATTTGAAATGAATAATGCCAATCCACAATCTATTTGTATATATCTATTTACAAAAAATCCGTGAATTTTATTAAAATTATCTAAAAGTTGCAATGTGAAACATCTGAGGCTCAAATCCAAGGTGAAGACATTAAAATTTTTATAATTCAGTAAAAGTCATAAGCTTAAATCTTTCTGTTATTTTTTTTTTATTGTTTTTTGTATTTTAACCTTATAACCTGTAAACAATTTTTTAAAATTTAGTAAATTTTCATTAGTGGGTCATACAAAAAATATACTGTACAACTCGAGTAGATTGTCCCCAACCCAACTCAGACGATTGAGTACGTGCTCAAACTTCATCTTCGTATGATATGGCCATCACTAGCCACTACTGTTGCACAAACTATGGAGTGATTTATGTATGTCGAAGTGTACAATTCTACTTTTTAAGTGTCAGTATAGATTAATTTGGAGCAGTGTGTAGTTATCGCGGAAATTACTCTTTGTCTTTGTCATTTTTAACATATACTACAGAATTTACTATTTGGCACTCACTTTACATATTATCGCTTTGAGCTAAGTAGGTACTCTGATGAAAACATTTAACGAATCAGAACTTCCCATACTGAAAATCCTAAGCATTTTCTCATTAACAAAACAACCTTAACAAAGTTTAGATACTAAAAATAATCCTCATAGTGTTACGTGGTAAATAATTAAGCTCCACAGCAAAGAACAGATGCAACCGATATTATTTATAGGCCCGAACACAGCCTGAATGTTTCAAGGAGATACGCAGAGGTTAAGAATATAAAAAAATAAATGTGAATTACCGCTAATTGTGTAGAATATTTTCGTATATTTCTTGAAATGCCGTTATGGTTAAAATTTGTTAATCAACTGACAAAAAAAAGGTAAAAAACCTAAATATAGTCAGGATTGGAGAATTTATTTATCATAATTTTTCGAAATTTTACGACCTGCATACGTTAAAGCTGCATAGTAAATAAATATTTAGGGTGTTACTGTCACCAGTCATCAAATACCTTAATTTTAATAGGGTTAGACTAAGGGTCTATTTATACTTATTATTATTTGTATTAGTATTATGATTATGCATTAAACTGGACAAAATATTCAAAAAGGATATTTATACTCGTTTTATAATTTGTATTAGTGCTTCTTTTATAATAATCTTTTTTGTAACAATAAATAATTCAGCAGTTGATAAAAGGTTGAATACTGAAGCAATGTGTAAGAGGCCAGTTGTGTTCTTAGAATATTTGAGTTTTAAACATGTTTTTATTAATGTTATTACTAATTTATTTTATTTAAAAATATTATTATTCTAAAATAGGTTTAATTAAAGACATTTTAACTGATTTACGTCTCAAATTTATAAGAGATAAAAAAAGCAGAAATTTGAGACAAATCAGACAGAAAAGAGGCCTTTGCTTTCTCGTGGTAACATGTCATTTGTCAACTTTATAATCGGTAAACATTGCTGATACACAAAAATTGTTTTCAGCCCATGATTTGTACTAAAAATCGGGTTTTTGAAGATTTGTTTTGCTTCGGTATAACTTTTGCTATTATTATTAAGTTCACGTACTTTATAACCATCCACTGTACGCATGTTTTACTTCTGTTTATTCTGCTAAACTTTAATATGTACTAAAGCACATAATTGCTTCAGTTTTGTCAGTATTATCCAACAATTTAGTATTTTTGGTGGGTGGTACAAAATTGATCGAATTTGAAATTTGATCGAAAATATATTTTATAGATTTAATGGAGATTTAATGGAAGATAAACATTTCCCAACAAATTAATGCACTATCTAAAAATAACAAAAACTTTAAAATAAATATTTGGTAAAGCCACTTGTCTGATTTGGATGATTTTTCTTTTAATGACAGGTTGTCTTTTCCAGAACGTCGGTGTGCTGTGTTTGCATAAAACTCTCTTTTGTATTAATTCAAGGTGTAGCAATTATATCGTGATTTTTTATAAAAGTTATAACACCCTGTAGAGTGCAACAGTTAAATTATCAAGTTGATATTGATATCACAATTTAGTCTTATCTTCTCTTAACAATTTCTTTTTTATTTACACCATTATGTTTTCTATTACACGAGAAATTCAATTTTATAACTTAAGTAGTTCACTCGCGACAGTCGTACACAAAAATATCGCCCTATAGTGAATACCAACCGTTCGAGATTCTTAAATCTAAAGAAAGGTTATTTTTGTAACAGACTGTACACACAACACATGTGATCCTATATACAAATATGGTATTATATCGCGTAAAATCCATCCGGCAACGTCGTAAATATATTGTGAAACGTCAACTGTATTCTTAAAGTGAAATAAATGTAAATATCAAAATGTTTCATTATCAGGATCAATTAATTGCGAGATAAAGGAAAATTTGTTAAGCAGAACGTCCTCAACAAACGCAAAAAATTAATTTTGGCTATGAATTACGCAAAAAAATTGAGAAAGGAAACCCCAAGCTTGAAAAATAACCTGTGCAGTGGTCGCATCGTGGAATTACTAGAATTGGGAAAACATTTAAAATGTTGCTGGTGTGAAAGAGTTCTTTCTCTTAAAAATATTACAAATGAAAAACGAAAGCGCCTTTATTCAATTTTAAATGTTAAATGTAATGAATTTAATATTGAAACTATAGTACCTACGGACAAAGTTCGTGCAACAAAAAGTGAAGTTAAGCATTCAGATGTCAACACTAAAGCAGTTCTAGGTAAATTAAAAAAAAAAATACATAAGAATTTGTTATGTTTATAATTTTTTTATTATAATTAATATAATTTTATTTCTTTAAAGGTGCTGTCCATTTAGGGTTTGGTCAAACTTCTTTAAATAAATTTCTTGCTGTCATGAACGTTCCTACGATATCATCAATACTGCAGAAAATCATTACTTTTATTTGTATTTTTTTATTACTTCCTCATATTAGTAAGTTAAAATTTTAAATTACTTTATATTCATTTTTTTGGGTAACTCTATTTTATTTTGAAGGCATGTTTAAATAAAATTATATTCATCTTATGCATATTTATTTAATTTTGAAGACATGTTTAAATACAATTAAATTTAAATTGTTAAATCATATCAACCTAAAGTATAAATAACGTCCCTTCCCAGATGGCCTCGATAAAGTGATAAACTTGACCTGTCCGCGGCAATAAAATGGTTGGGAAGCACTGATCTATCAGACATTTGAATTAGCGGGCATTGAGTGTATCGATTACAACGTTGCCAAGTTGTAATCACAATACCCCACTATGCATCGACTGCTTTAAGAACATTTTTATTTTAAAAATCTATATTTCTTTATCAAAACGGTAAAAAAATTTATAGAAAATTTTATATCTTCTTCATTCACATTACATTAGTTTTTATAAAATATGGTAAGAACCGTTTTCGATATATCTTGAAATAAATGCAATGATTGTGTACATGACAGGGCTTCAAGAGTGTTAATTATGCACATGTTGCTTGTTAATATCTCGTTTTACAGACGGTCAAAATTTTTTATTTTTTTTAGGTACATAAAAGACACTTTCATTAACATCATATTTCAATTTTATTGAATTCTTAAGAAAGGCCGTTTTACGAGTGAACTACTTTAACATGACTTTATTTATTTTCATTGGCATTATAAGCACTAAAGTTAGTAGCATGCTATGGAAAAACCACTAATTGGCAAATACAGCTGCGTTTTGTCAGTATTAGTCAATATTCCATTTTTGAAAAAAAAAAATTATTAAACAATGTGCCACGAAATCTTACTCGCAAAGTATATGCTCAAGCTTTAATATTGTTTGAAGAGGGTTGGAGTAACCGAAGAATTGGTGGACGATTTAACGTTACACATCTGTTTCACGAGTTATACAAAGATATAGAGAGACTGGAAATCATGGTCGTAGGCCGGGACAAGGAACAAACCGAGTAATTACTCCGATTCAGGATCTATTTTTACGACTGTCAGCATTAAGACAACGTTTTGTAACAGCTCAGACACTTTAAACCCAGCTTCGAGATGCTAATGGTTTAGAAGTTTGTACATAAACTGTTCGTCAGAGAATAAGGGAACATAATTTGAGGCCTAGAATAGCTGCTCGAAGTCCAGCTCTAGAGTTCATCGCAGAGCAAGACTACATTTTGCCAGGGAGCATCGTAATTGGTTAGAGGCTAAATGGCAACAGGTATTATTTACTGATGAGTCTTGATTTTGTCTGTATAACAATGGCAGGCATATGCGCGTATATCTCTCATACAACATTATTTGGAGGAGGATCTCTGATGATCTAGGGAGGCATTTCTTTGACTGGTCGCACAGCATTTATAATCCTAAATGACAGCTAACAGGTACATACTGGAGATTTTAGACGAACATGCAGTACCATTTGCACCATATATAGGGCAAGGATTTTTCTTGATGCAAGATAATGCCAGGCCTCATGTTGCTCGAGTTGTGAAAAAATATCTAGATAAAATCGGTATCACTACCATGACATTTCCAGCTCGGAGACCGGATTTAAAACCGATAGAAAATCTCTGGGATACTTTTGGGAGAAGATTACGAGAGGAACGTAATCTAATCTCTCTGGAAGATTTACGGCAGACTGATTTAAATATGGGAAGAAATGGACCAAAATGACATGTCTCTCATTTTAAGTATGGGCCGCCGTTGTCAAGAAGTTATTCGTGCCTGAGGCGGAAATACTCGCTACTGACTCTATCGTTTAAATTATTTTGTTACATTTTGTTTCGTGTTTTCGTTGTTAAATTTTGATATTAATTTTTAATAAAATCATGGTATGTTATAAAATAGTGTGTCTCGTACAATGACAAAGATAATAGAGTAAATAAAAAAAAAGTAATTGTTAAGAAAAGATAAGGCTAAATTGTGATATTAGTTCTAACTTGATATTCACGCTATAATTGCTACAGCCTTTAATAATAAAAACTATTGTTTTATGCAAACACAGTTAGCATACCGACGTTGTGAAAGAGACAACCTGTCATTTAGAAAAAAATCGTCCGAATCAGACAAGCGGTTTTGTCAAGTATTTACTTTATACTTTTTGTTATTTTTTGATGGTGCGTTAATTTATTGGAAAAGTGTATTTTATTAAATAACATTTAATCAAAAAGACAATAGATCTTAAATTTATTAGATCGAAAAGACAATATATTAATAATCAACATTAAAAATATTAAATGGGGTGGGTGGCTCAGTGGTAAAATCTCTGCCTGCGGATCCAAGGTTTGAATCCCACCGTTGGCTGGGATTTTTTTTATTTAATTAAATTATTTAAAATTAATTCTGATGCCTTGGTAGGATTCTCCACTCGACCATTCTAATTAACAGTGCTGTTCCCAAAGTGGCGCTGGAAAACAGTAACAAAGCATACACAGAACACGAAGCTAATAACTTTAGTAGTTGATGCCGATGACACCAAATTAAAAAAAAAACATTATATATAAAAAAATCAAACAACACCAGGCAACCGTCCGTTTAATCGCTGTTACCGGGAATACTGAGCTATCGTAAAATTTGGTATGGCCTAAGATCCGAAGCAAGGCCGACCTTCACCAATCAGTTTAATGGATAAAATTGTCTTTTTATTAAATAAAATATGTTTATAAATATACCGCAAATGGGTTGCCTAAGAAAATAAGGTCGAGACTATTTATTTTCTTAAAAACGACACCCTGTAAAGTATTCCTCAGATGCTTCGACTATGCCCAAGATGGTGTTTTTCAATTCATCCCTTTTTGAGTTATCTTTAAAATTCGAAATTTGCACTTTTCCTCAAATATCTCGAATTAGGTCCATTTTAGGGAAATCATGTAAAGGGACAACATAATAGAGAATGACATCATAAGCAACTTTTATCATGATTCCTACACTTATCTGTACACAGAAAGGAAAGTAAAAAATAGCCGTGACCGTATACTTTTAGCCAACTCATTTGCGGTATACTTAAAAACATATTTTATTTAATAAAAAAAAACTTTTATCCATTAAACAGATGGGTGAAGGTTGACCTTACTTAAGGATCCTGGACTACGGCAAATTTTTCAATAATCTTGAACGATAGCTGATTCAGTTGACAAATTTTATCCTTAAAATATTGTTAATTTACAAATTGATAATTTTAGAGCTAAACGATTATTTATCGTCTCTGAGGTTAAAGCATTGTGATTAATTTGAACCAAAATGTATTTGAGTAAGGTGGAGTCCTCTGTCGATGGGACATTTTAGGTAAATTATTTTAAGAGCCAGTCTTTTCACCTCTGTGTAAAGTTTAAAATAACTACTTCCTGATTAAACTATGGGCTATTGTTTAATATTCTGTCAAGTAAACCTACATATAAGTTTACTCAGAGGTGAAAAAATCGTATTTTTTTTTTATAAAAAACTTAACTAATTTACTTAACCTGGAGCCTTTGCGGTATGCCTCGCAAAAAATTATACAGTAAAGAAAAATTAAAAAAACCTTAACTAATTTACCTAACCTATGCGGCTTGGAGTCATTTAATTTTTTTTACTTTTCTCGTACTTGTTTGGTAAATTAAATTGGGTTTTTTTATAAAACTAATTAACCTAACCTGTGCGGTCTGGAGCCGTCGAGGGTTGCTTTACAAAAAAAATTGAAATACAAATATACAAAAATTAGTTTTTTTATTTGTGCATTTTTGTATAGATTTTTGCAAAGCAACCAGCGATAGCTCTAGGCTGAACATGTTAGAAAAATTGGTTAGGTCTTTTATTATTTATAATTTTATGTATCTTTGGTTTTTCGATCAATTGCTTTTTTTATTAAATCTATTTTCAATCAATTTTCTTTTTGATCATTTTTCTTTTCAATCAATTGTTATTCGATAAAATATTTGATCAAATGCATTAGATCAAATGTATCCGATCAAATGTTTTCGATCAATTTTGTGCCACACAATTTTGGTATTACAGGTCTGCTGAAGCAACTTTGTCTAATTTTACAATAAATTTTGTAGCATTAATTTAGAGGTGTGTTATTTGAAAAAATCTGATGTGTACAACACATGACTTTCCCATCTAGTTATTATAGGCTTTTTCCGGTTATTTTGTACAACCTATTGCAGCACCTCTATAAATGTTTAGAGGATAAACTAAATATATACATTTTCCACATACATCTAACTCGAAACATTTTTCTATAGATATTGAAAACGAAAACACTGAAAAATTTAAATTTAGCACTTTTCTTTAAATTTTTCCAATATGGTCCATTTTAGAAAAATCATATAAAAACAAAAGTTATAGAGATCGATATCACAAATAACTTTTATTTAAACAATTTTCCTAAAAATTTGAATTTTATTACATTTTGTCAAATTTCTCGAATACGGACCATTTTAGTAAAATTTTATATGAAACAAAAATTATAGATAATAATATTATAAGTAACTTTTGTTTAAAGAATTTTCTTCTCCAAACGTAAATAACGGATATATTTTATAAAATATAAAAATGACCACCAATACAGTACCCCCCCCCCCCCAAATGTTCCGACTCTGTCCAAAATCTAATCAGTTCACCGCAGGATGGAATAAAGCTTAAGTTTAAAATTTGGTGTTTTTCTTTGTATTGGTTCATGAGTTATGGTAGACACAGACACAGACACAGACACAGACACAGACACAGACACAGACACAGACACAGACACAGACACAGACACAGACACAGACACAGACACAGACACAGACACAGACACAGACACAGACACAGACACAGACACAGACACAGACACAGACACAGACACAGACACAGACACAGACACAGACACAGACACAGACACAGACACAGACACAGACACAGACACAGACACAGACACAGACACAGACACAGACACAGACACAGACACAGACACAGACACAGACACAGACACAGACACAGACACAGACACAGACACAGACACAGACACAGACACAGACACAGACACAGACACAGACACAGACACAGACACAGACACAGACACAGACACAGACACAGACACAGACACAGACACAGACACAGACACAGACACAGACACAGACACAGACACAGACACAGACACAGACACAGACACAGACACAGACACAGACACAGACACAGACACAGACACAGACACAGACACAGACACAGACACAGACACAGACACAGACACAGACACAGACACAGACACAGACACAGACACAGACACAGACACAGACACAGACACAGACACAGACACAGACACAGACACAGACACAGACACAGACACAGACACAGACACAGACACAGACACAGACACAGACACAGACACAGACACAGACACAGACACAGACACAGACACAGACACAGACACAGACACAGACACAGACACAGACACAGACACAGACACAGACACAGACACAGACACAGACACAGACACAGACACAGACACAGACACAGACACAGACACAGACACAGACACAGACACAGACACAGACACAGACACAGACACAGACACAGACACAGACACAGACACAGACACAGACACAGACACAGACACAGACACAGACACAGACACAGACACAGACACAGACACAGACACAGACACAGACACAGACACAGACACAGACACAGACACAGACACAGACACAGACACAGACACAGACACAGACACAGACACAGACACAGACACAGACACAGACACAGACACAGACACAGACACAGACACAGACACAGACACAGACACAGACACAGACACAGACACAGACACAGACACAGACACAGACACAGACACAGACACAGACACAGACACAGACACAGACACAGACACAGACACAGACACAGACACAGACACAGACACAGACACAGACACAGACACAGACACAGACACAGACACAGACACAGACACAGACACAGACACAGACACAGACACAGACACAGACACAGACACAGACACAGACACAGACACAGACACAGACACAGACACAGACACAGACACAGACACAGACACAGACACAGACACAGACACAGACACAGACACAGACACAGACACACAGACACAGACACAGACACAGACACACAGACACAGACACAGACACAGACACACAGACACACACACACACACACACACACACACACACACACACACACACACACACACACACACACACACACACACACACACACACACACACACACACACACACACACACACACACACACACACACACACACACACACACACACACACACACACACACACACACACACACACACACACACACACACACACACACACACACACACACACACACACACACACACACACACACACACACACACACACACACACACACACACACACACACACACACACACACACACACACACACACACACACACACACACACACACACACACACACACACACACACACACACACACACACACACACACACACACACACACACACACACACACACACACACACACACACACACACACACACACACACACACACACACACACACACACACACACACACACACACACACACACACACACACACACACACACACACACACACACACACACACACACACACACACACACACACACACACACACACACACACACACACACACACACACACACACACACACACACACACACACACACACACACACACACACACACACACACACACACACACACACACACACACACACACACACACACACACACACACACACACACACACACACACACACACACACACACACACACACACACACACACACACACACACACACACACACACACACACACACACACACACACACACACACACACACACACACACACACACACACACACACACACACACACACACACACACACACACACACACACACACACACACACACACACACACACACACACACACACACACACACACACACACACACACACACACACACACACACACACACACACACACACACACACACACACACACACACACACACACACACACACACACACACACACACACACACACACACACACACACACACACACACACACACACACACACACACACACACACACACACACACACACACACACACACACACACACACACACACACACACACACACACACACACACACACACACACACACACACACACACACACACACACACACACACACACACACACACACACATCCCGAAAATAGTCAAAACGGTTTCAGGGGACCCCAAAACGTAAAAATCCGTCGAAAACTTGAGGTCGAAAAAAATCATGATTCCTATACTTTCCTTATCTGTATACAGATAGGAAAGTATAAATGGATTCGATTTCACTCCTGTGTTTATTTACCACTCCAGATTGTAAGGTGAAATGATTTATAATAATAATAATATATAATAAAACAAACAAATGTACAATGGTTATAAAAATAAATATTGAATAACCCAAAGGTCTAATGAAGGACGACATTTGGTTAAAACTGAGTCACCAACTGCTGTCACGATATGATAATTAGTTTTACTAGTTTCATTATATATTATTTATTTTTGACCTATTGTAGAAAAACTGGTTTTTCATCTATGTATCTCTCCCTTTGTAAATATGTTTCATGAATAAGATATTATTGATGTCCCTAATAGGTTTCATCCTCATCAATGACTATGCAAAACTACTCCCTACTACTAATGATTTTCGTTTCGTAGAGAACTTTTTGATTTATGACTAAACCCATCAACGATCTTTGACTGATAAAATTATTGATGAGCTTACTTTTTGAGAATAAAAATATATATTTTTCCATGATGTGAAATAAAATGGAATAACTATGGTGAAAAAATACATTCAGAATTCTACTACCCAAAAAAATATTATTAATATACGGGGCACTAATTTGAGGTTAAAAATATTGCCAAAAATGGCTTGTTCTATAAACAAATAGTACAATATATCTTCCTGAATTGAAATTTCGCATAAGTCACGTTATATTTTTGCGTGAGATACTCGGTTTAAGGGAAACCATTATTTAAAGAGAATGCATTCTAATAAGCACTACTATATTTATCACCATATACATGCACATACAGTTTATGTATTGACCCATGTATTCGGTATTTTATGAAACCGATTTCAACAATCAAAGCAGAAAAATATTGAAAATTTCAAGGCAAACAAATAAAACAATATTTTGATAGAAAAAATTGAGTTATTTGATAGTGAATTTTGATTTGCAAGGGTTGATAATAAATTTAAAAAATAAACTTATATTAAATACATTATGTTAAGAAGGTCAATTACTTATCCAAGCAATAAATATTTTTTCCTACGACCACATACGAAAATGATAGTTTGCACACTTATTTGTTCTTAATAAAGTAGCTTATATCACACGCGTACTGAAATATATATCACACACGTATTGAAAAATAGCAAAATACACATGTATTGAAAAGTAAAAAAATATCGTCCTATGACCTGTGACATGTACGTCAAAATTATGATTATAATTCTCATTACAAATTTTTATATAATATCAAATGAGCAATAAAGTTTTTTATATAGGTTTTTAAAATTATAAAATAATAATAAAACATGTTTACTCACTATTATTTATCGAATATTGAAACAAAATTTTCTATAAAGGTACTTCTGGAAAGAAAATAATTTTCTTCTTCTTTTCTATAGTGTTATTTTTGGTTTCAAATACGACAATATGAATTTTTGAGGTTATGTTTGTCTTAGTGTTTACAATACACCTTTCTGTTGGTGTTTTTTATTTTAAAAATATTTAAAGTTTATTGTGATTTGTGTTCAAATACATACAAGTGTCTACAAGATAATTCAATCTTTAAAATTAAGTGTTATAAAGATTACTGGTTAATGTATTTAAAAGAAAGTGAAGGAAAACTTATTCTTCATGGCTATTGTGATTATACTAAACCCAACAGGTAAGTGTACAGTTAAAAAATTTGAAAAAATTACAATAGGTAGACTGTGGTATTAATTGTCAAACACACAAGCAGTAATTTTGTAAAATTTTATTTTATTGTAAAATTGTACTGAGCTCGCAAAAAAATGGATTCTAGTGATTCCGAAATAGCAGAAGCTGCTAAAAACACGTCGCTCAAATTGTTGCCTGCTAAATCCAGAGTAAGGTATTAATATGCTTATGATCAATTCATTAAATGGAGACAAAGGGAACAAATAAAGAGTTCGTTTTCTGAAAATGTTCTACTGGCCTATATGAATGAATTATCATCAAAATTACAAGGTTCGACTTTGTGGATACAGTACTCAATGTTGAAAACTACTCTGTCTATTGAACACAATGTTGATATTTCTAAGTACCTAAAATTAAAGCCATTCTTAAAGAGAAAAAGTAATGGCTATAAAACAAAAAAAGCCAAAGTCCTGTCGCAACAAGAAATAAATAATTTCATAGAAACAGCTCCAGATGAATTATATTTATTTACAAAGGTGAGCAAGTTTAATATCTATTATTTTGTTCAATGTGTGAGTATTTTTTATTATTTAAGGTTGCACTTATCCTTGGAATATCAGGAGCATGCGGAAAGCAGGAGCTCACACAGTTGACTATAAGCGATATAGATGATTTGGGTACAGCAGCTGTGATAAAAATAGATAACACAAAAACCAAGTATCTATAAAATTCACTATTACTGGACAGTTTTATACCATATTTAAAAAATATGCAAATCTTAGGCCACCAGCCACTCAACTAAGGTTTTTTCTTAATTATAAAAATAAAAAATGCACCCAACAAGTAGTGGGTATAAACAAAATAGGCACTGCGCCAAAGGTAGTGGCAAAGTTTTTAAATCTTCCGAATCCAGAACAATATACTGGCCACACCTTTAGGCGTTCTTCTGCAACAATTTTGGTAGATGTAGGAGCAGATCTTGCTGCATTAAAGCGCCACGGGGGATGTAAATCCTCTACCGTGGCCGGGCAGTACATAGATGACTATGCAACTAATAGATTAATGACTGCTAATAAAATAATGAACACCATTCGCAGCACAAGCACATTCAACGAAGAAGTTGCATGTAAAAACATTGAACAATACTCTGAACAAAATACTGAAACTACACCACCCAGATACAGTACAAGTTTGTGTACTTCATCTATACAGCAACAAATTAATGTAGATCCGCAAGAGACAATAAACACATATATTAGGGGAACCACTGAGAATAATAATAATGCAACATTACAAAATCCACTGCAATTTAGTAAATGTTATAATAACAATTTTACTTTTAACTTTTATAACGTCCCAGAAAAAAAGTAGAACAAAATTATTAATAATTATTCAGTTCATACAATTTAGTTACAAGCATTTCCTAATTAATATATTAGTTATCTCTAGTTTAGTAACAAATATTTTTTATCCATTCCATTGGTTATCTCTACTTTAGATGTAAATTTTTATAAACTGTTCTGTTAGTATCTCTGCTTAAGTTATAAATGTTTCTTATTGTTATATTAGTTCTTGTTCTGCTTTAGTTATAAATATTTTTTAAACATTGCATTAGTTCTTGTCATTTCTACTGTTACAAAATGAAAAATATTTTGGAGGATTTTTTTACTTTTCAACACATGTGTTGATATTCTTTTCAACACATGTGTGATATACTTTTCAGTACATGTGTACATGTTTTTTTAAGGATTTTGTGTGTGGTCGTAAGAAAAATAGTGTACACAACTCGTTGGAAAGTGTATTTCTCGCACTGGTTTAGTTTTCGTGCGAAATGTTGCACTCTCCACACTTGTTATGTAATATACTATTCAAATTAATTTAATTTATTTAAATGTTGTAAATACGTGTGATTTAATTAAGAGCTAGATAGATGTGTATTTTATAATAGTAGTTTAAAGTATTGGCTATCAATAGAATCAATTCTGAAGGCCTTATATTTTTTCATGTACATATCATACTTATCTAACCAATGACTGTAAGAAAGTAAATTATTGAGTTGCATTCAATGGATATGAAATAAATAAAGAAAAAAGTTATTATTTTGCCATTTCATGTTCAAAAGTAGACAAACAATTTCATAAAAGTAAAAAGTAAGAAAAAGGGATAAAAACTGAATTATGTATATTGATTGTCCTAGAAGGATCAAGAAATTGGCCAAAAAATACTAGAAAACCTGTGTTTTGCAATAGATATTGATAATCAAAAAAGAAAAAAATATTATTATTCCATAAGTAATAATAGAAAACAAAAAAATTGGTTTCTAATACTTCGAAGCAATGTTAAAAGGCTGGCTTGATTTTGATACTTATGTACAAACTTTTTTAATTTTAAAAAAATCGCTGAAACTTTATTTTTATACCATATTCATTTTCATAATATCGTTGTATGGATCGGCTCTTTATCTGTTTTGTGTGTGATAAAAACTTTTTGTTTTTTGTTCGATTTTGTGAAAAAATGATTTATTTTACTTAACAAATAATAAAATATATTTTTATATCAAAATAACAAAACAGAGCAGACATCAACAATTTGAGTACATTTCTATAAACATTTACTGTTGTAAATATTATTTGCTTTTGCTTTTTTATTTAATTTTTATTGTATTGTGTGTTCGTTTTAAATAAGGCACATATAAAGGAAAGATGTGGATAAACTTATTTAAGAATGATAAATAAAAAAGAAGATAAAATGCTAGGCAAATGGTTGGAATAGATAATTTATGGTTTAAATGGTATATTCATAACTGAAGAATTCAAAGATATAACAAACTTAAATAAAATAGTGTACGCACAATAAAGGGTGATCCAGAACTAGGTCTCCAATGTGAAACGTGTCGTCAAAGCGTCAGGTAAAAAGGGGAGACTTGAATTTCTTTAGAAGGTAATTAACTATATTTTAAGATTGTAAAAGATGTAAATGAGAAACATTATTTTAGTACAACCGCTATTTTCCAGCCGATTTAGATAAACCGAACTATTTTTAAACAATTTACAACTGTCGACAAACCGTGACAGTTCGAAAACAGATTACAAGCTCCCGTTACGAAACACTCCGAAAATAAATTAAAAATAAAACTAAAACAACACGGGCGAACTCCTCATAAAAATATAAAAGAAAAATAATTTAATAAATAAATAAAACTTACCTTAACGAAATTTGTCCACACCCGTGATAGTTGTCGTTCTAGGCTCGTACATAACAACTATTTCAAAATACAAGCGAAAACGTTACATGGTTAGTAATTAGTTAAATTTTTTGTGGTTATTTTTATTTTGGGGGGCTGCAGCAGCAAGCGTGTTGCCAGCCGGCCAAGATCGGCTATCGTGCCGAACTGCCGCTGCATAGCCGTCTGGACGCTCTCCAAGCGTCTCACTACGACGCTCAACGACGTCATGCTCGTCGCAGCACCGTATTCGCCTGTTGTCGACGATTTTTAGGCGCTTGAGCAACCGATGGTCCAGATCTAGATCCAGAGTTGGATTGGAAATGTTGACACTTATAGTAGTTACAGTGTATAATAAAGGATGCCGCATGAACATTAGAAAACAGTTCTTTATAGCAAAAAGTACAACCAAAAATAGGTTTTGTAATAAAAAGATTGGAAAAGGTAGCACAAAATGATCTCTCTTAGACTAAATGGATTGTAAGGTGCTTTATAAAAGAGATTTCTTTTATTTTATTTTGATCGTCAATAAAAGATTTATTTTTATTATTTTCCACATTTTTTTTGAAGAATTCTTGTTACTATCAATATATTTTGTTATTTTAAATATTTTTTTTTAATTTTCTTCTAAAATCATTGTATCTATTTTTTTTAAATCATTTGTTGGGTTTGTATAATTTACTTTTTTCGTTTATAGAATATACTAAGCCGTTCGTGACCCAACCCTTTCGTTTAATATTACTATGCTTAATTATTTTGGTATTTTTGTGATTATCTATAAAAAAGTTAAATATGTCTAAAAAAAATTTTGTTAAAGTAGTTGGATCGTTAATGTTATTAAATTCATTCCAGTTATATTTCTCCAGGTCATTTTTTATTCTAGTATAATCTATGTATATAATATGTTTTTTAGAATTAGGTTGAGAATGGGAGTTCATTATATTTGATATACACAAAATAGTTGCTTTATGATCAGTTTTTTTCTCCTGGGCTCGTCTGACTATGTGTCTCCGAATAACACTGAAGCCTATTGGCTTATTGTGTTTTACCCCATGTTAGTTCATAGCACCCACTCTATCACCTTTGTACCTTGTACAAGTTTGTACAGATCCTTGGGTGAGTGAGTTCTATACGTTGTTGGATCAACCTGGGGTTGTCCAAAAAGAGCCTATCTTTTGCGATCTAGAGCTTCGCATTCGCACAGTATGTGTTTGGCCGTTTCTGGTTTCTTGTGACATAGTC
Source organism: Psylliodes chrysocephalus (assembly GCA_927349885.1). Lineage (NCBI taxonomy): Eukaryota > Metazoa > Arthropoda > Insecta > Coleoptera > Chrysomelidae > Psylliodes > Psylliodes chrysocephalus. The sequence goes on from OV651821.1 coordinate 44,618,282, forward strand.
GGCACATGAGTTCCCCATTGTACTTGCCAATTTTGTTCAAGTATCCCTTTACTGGGGCGTGCCCAGTCATGAACCCTGTTATCACTTTCAACTGGTTCCTATTCATTAAGAGTAGTTCTCCAGTTCTTTTGGGACATGGTCTGCCTATGAAGGCTTTCCATGTGCCTGTTTTGGGGTGCTTCCCCAATAGTTGATATGTTGTTCCCGAATCCAGTCATTTATAAAACCCCGGACTGTACTTTTTGGTGCTCCTGGGTTTGTGTCTGGTTCCGGTGTTTCTTCTGACCCTCTTTTTTCAAGTTCGTCAGCCCTTTCGTTGCTTTCGATCCCTTTGTGACCTGGCACCCAAAATAGTTTTACTCTAATTCGGTCTGCCAGTGATCTTAGTTCATCGATGCATTCCCATACCAGCCTCGACATAACTTTCTGACTTGATATGGCCTTAAGTGCCGCTTGGCTGTCTGACATTATTTGAATATGCTGATTTTCGACAGCTCTTTCATTGTTCGTTTTTGCACATTGCAAAATTGCGTATACCTCGGCCTGAAATACCGAGGAATGTATTCCTATAGCATAGCTATGGTTAGTATCAGGGTTTTTGGAGAATACTCTTGCCCCAGTGCCTTCCGCAGTCTTAGACCCGTCTGTATACCATGTTTGTTCCTCTCGTTGGGCATTGGGCTCCCTTATGGTGATCTCCGCTCTTCCCTGTATTAAAATCTCAAATGGAGTATTAAAAGAGTACCTCTTGGTTATGTTGTCTGATCTCATGTCCAGCACGTCTCCTGTCACTAACCTTGAGATACTCATGTGACCTGGCCTAATGTCAAGATTTCCCAGTGTATTCCCTAATCTGTAAGCACCTAATCTTGCCTCCCCTTGTATCACATAGTGAAGAGGTGGGAGTACTATTAGTTCTTCCATTGCAGCAGTGGGGGTTGTTTTCATTGTCCCCGTTATTCCGAGGCAGGCAAGTCTTTGTACCTTGTTTAGCCTCGTTATTGCTTTCCTTTGCTGTGTCTTTGGCCACCACACCAAAGCTGCGTATGTTATTTTGGGTCTCACCACCATGTTATAGAGCCAGTATACCATGGTTTTAACCCCCATTTTTTTTCAAAAGATCGCCTTGCCATCATTAATGAGGTTTCCTCTCTCCTTGTGGTTCTTTCTAGATGCTGGTTCCAGGTAAGTCTCGAGTCAATCATAACCCCGAGATATTTTACCTCCCCCTTAAGCTGGATGCTTGCACCTCTGAGCTTTAGAGGCCCTATTCCCTCCAATTTCCTCCTGCGGGTGAATGCAATTATGTCAGATTTGTTTGGGCTAATGTTTAGTCCTTCCGCCTCTGTCCATTTTGTTACTATATTTAGAGCCTCTTGCATTCGATCTCTTACTATAGTGTTGTATTTTCACTGTGCCATGATCACTAGATCATCGGCATATCCCAGGGTTCTATGTCCCTTATCTTTGAGAGCCCTAAGCAGCCCGTCCACTACAAGGTTCCACAGGAGTGTAGACAGCACTTCACCCTGTGGACATCATCTCGCTACCCGTGCCGCTGTTGTCTCTCCCATAAGGGTTGTGTGTATAGTTCTCTCCCTTAACATAGAGTCGATCCAGGACACGCATGTGTCCTCGATTCCTCTGTGTTTGAGAGATCTAATGATCGATTTAACGGACGTATTGTCAAATGCACACTTGATATCCAAGAATGCTCCCAGCATATGATCAGTAATAAAATTATTAACAATACTAGAAATGCATTCTTCCGAAATGTTATTTTTATTTGTTTTTAAAAATATGTAGTCAACACACGTTTTAGTATTACCTTGTACCCTTGTTGGTCTATCATGGAAATAAAATTATGTTTACTTAGGACGTCCATATAGGAGGATGTGTTTTAATTTTCTTGTAAAATATTTAAATTAATATCACCGATTAAAATATGTTTGTTATTATTAGTGTTCATGATTTTTGTTTGCTCAAGGTAATCTTGGACGGCATTAACAAATGTTAATTCGTTAGCAGAAGGTGATCTGCAAAGTGCAGTTACTATTTGTTTCTCTTTATTTTTTATCTACAGTTGTAATTCAAGCGCTTTGCAATATTCGATAAGTTTTGTTTGATATGAAAATCTGATGTTTTTTAAGTAAACTACCATACCATCATTTTTATTTACTTCACCATCATTGTATATCATATAATTTTCTAGATAAAACAAATTAATATCTGAAATTTTGAATGCCTCTGTTAGTATAATGCAATCGTACTCAAAAAATATTTGGCTGAGAAATACTTTTAATTTTTTCATAAGCTGCGTATATTTTGATGGTAAAATTTAAAATAGTTTTTATGTTCCATAATTGACCAGTACCTATTTTAATCCTCTGAATCAGAAAATTCACCTGTAGATATTGGGAAATAGTCAACATCAGGGATGTATTCATACATTTTTTTTTTATTAGAATAGAACTTAGTTTAATGAAAGAAGAGAAAATGAAAAATGGAAATGTATGAGTGAGAAGATAATAAAAATAATGTAAATAATAAGAAGATAATAAAAATAACGTTATAACTATGTTTAAGACTGTGTAAAAAAATGTATATCTTAATAGACTTTAGACTAAAATACTTGGATTTAAAAATAGAGACTTATACTATTTGGATGCAGAATTTTTTCTTGTTACATCTCCGAATTACTGGTTTATTTGAATTTTCCACTTTTGTGTTTTGGTGGATTTTTTGTACTTGAAGTATGGACTGGATCCTATGAAATTTGGCTTTTCTTAGCTTGAACACCCTGAGTTTTATTGATATCTTCAATTTTCCTGATTTGATTTTGTTGTTCCACAGTAACGATATCCAATTCCAAAGCTATTTTTTCGTTATACACAGTATTTAACAGACTATTTTGATTTAGATAATTCTTTCAATACTGGAGTGCCTGAATCACTTCTTGTTACAAAATCTTGCATATTAATACCAGGTAATTCATGTGTTTTATAATATACACCGTTTACGTATATATGTCCACGTTTAATGAAGCATGTATTATTTTTATATTTTTTGGCAATAGTCAGATGTTGTTTTAATATGTTAAGTTCTTCTCCCTGTGTTTCCGTGTGGCCAAACTATGTTCTTATTTTCCCACAAACTCAGTAAATGAGGAAATAAATAAAAGACAAACCTCAAACTTATGTTTCTTTATAATAAAATTTACTCAAATTTACCCAATTCCTAACAATCTTCGAATTATTATTAAGAAGCTAATTACAAAAATAAACCCAATATGTTTGTCAACAAACAAGTTTAAAATTAGTGTTCAAGAACTAACTAATTCCAATTACAATATTTAAATTATTTAAATACTTCATAAAAAATTATCTAACGGCTTATGATGAATTCATAACTAAATAGACAAAAACTAGATAAAGTGAGAAATTAACCCATCAATGATATATATGAAATATGCATTAACACAAAAAAATCATAAATTCATCAGCAGATGGCACACTAAGCCATTAGCATGGTACCAAGCGAAGGACGATTTGCGCAGGATGTTAAGCAAATATTGTAAAATATGGATTTCTACCTTTTTATATGCTTCACTTTACCTTAATTTAAAATTATAATTCAATATGCTCACATTTTCACCTATATATAAAAAACATACTTCAAAATTTTGAAATACAATATACCATTAACACTCTTCGAATTGGAACGAATTACTTGCTTAACTCATAGTCACCAAATTATTTATAAAGAAAAATACAAAAACTATGAAATTTTACTATAATATATAAATCATAAAGCGCAAAAAAAAATAAACATATTAAAGGTTTAATTAATCTCTGCCTCACATATAATGCTTAACTTTTTCCGATAGGTCTACTTTTTATATTATTTAAAAAAAAATCTAAAATGGTATTTATGGTCAATACTCAAACCGAGACACTAAGTGCTTAATTAAAAAAAATTTGAAATAATTAATTGTACTTGGCTACTTCTCAAATCATTAAGTGCTTAATTAAATAAATTATAAAATAATATTTAGTAACACATAAGTAACTAAAGAAAAACCAACTCGAAAATTTTGTGTGCAAAAGTGTAACTAATGTTAGCAATACCTTAGGAACCTTCGTCTAAAAAAGTTGAATTTTTAATTTAACAAATTAGCAGGCATAGTGCCACATGAAATCCTCAATATAATATAAAGAACCTGATAGTAGAGTGTCTTTTTTAATAGAATCACCATCTTTCCATCCAGATAAAGAGATACCTAGGTAAAACCAGTGATAACTAAGCCAGGAGACTAAAAAACCAATGGGCCAAGAATATATGAACCAGTGTTCTGGCAAACCGCTGTACTGTGTCCCCATGATTAAACTTACGTGAAGCCTCTTGGTGAAAACCTGGTGTAAACTCACTTAGCGAACTCTTAAAATATTACAAACTGTGTCAATACAAATTGATTCAAGTTTCCCAAACTATACAATTATTTACCCCAAATGTAAACTAGAAACTATTGAGTACCAAGGATGAATGAAAAATTACATTGACTCAATAAAAGTCATAAACAGTAATATGCAATCACAATTAAAAGGTGTACAATATTACCAAAAATATACAAAACATGTAACATTACATGGGAAATATTAAAAATAATTTTAAGCAAAATCAGGAGTTCCACAGGGATCAAACCTCGGTCCTCTACTTTGATTGCTTTTTATAAACGATTTGTCAGATAACATGCTAAGTGAGTGCTTACTTTATGCTGATGATTGCAAAATAGTTATGAAAATTAATAATCAGGATGACCATGATCAATTATAACAAGATCTTGATAAATTATATAATTGGACGATCAAAAACAAACTTGACATTAATTTAAATAAATGCTTCATTGTAAGCTATACAAAAGTAAAAAATATAGTTAAATACAAATATATTATAAATAATCATATCCTTGAAAGAAAAACTAAAATAACTAATTTTGGGGTAAGATATCAAAGTACATTAAATTTTAATAAATATATACAGCAAATCGTAGAAAACTCAAAAAATGCTTGGGTTTCTCAAAAATACTACAAATGAGCTCAGAAACATAAAAACAATTAGAGCAGTTAATTCTTCTGTAATACGAACTAGGCTGGAATTTGCAACAAATATACAGGATCCTGTGATACTAAACTTAAAGAAACTTCTTGGGACTGACCAAAATAAATTCATTGCCTATCTGCCCTGTAAAAAATGAGTCGTTTGCCTGAACAAACCTCTTACGAAATAATAAGAAAGGATTTAAATTTAGTCAAAATAGAAAAGTTATTGTTTTTGTATAAACTGCCAAATAATAAAATAAATTGTGAATTTTTACTATTGGAAATTATTATTTATATGCCAGGTCATGTCGTTCGCCCTAAAAACAAACTTTTCTTTATAACAAAAGACTTGCTGCTACTGGATTATATCTGCTGCATATATAACAACCACAATATATCTTTAAATCACATCATAATCATAAAACTACAATTAAAAACGAACGCACCTAGTACAGCGAATCTCACAAAACTACCAGTGCAGAGATAAGGGAGATAAAGATAGGAAACGCCCATAAGAAGCCAATGCTTAACAACGACCAGCTTTATCGCAGTTAACATCTGAACACAACTACAACTACAACTCTCAAGGCCTCAGATATCCACCATTGTGGAAGGGGAAGAAACCTAATACCATGTGTTCTTTGAATACAAAGCTCTTGCTAGGCGGCATTTTAGTCTTTTCGGCCTAGATTCGGAAAGAACGCCGCAGGCACACTTGATAGGGAACTTATTAAATCTAACCAAAGGTACAGGACTATTTAAAAAATTTGAATACTCGGAAAGCAGGTTCTACAATAGGCAGCGGTGTTCTGGGCCAAACCTAACCCTACCTGCTCATCACCGACGGAGATAAAGATAAATATTAAAAAGGACGGTTGACCACTTAATTGACGTTGATTCGGGAATTGTACAATTTAATCCTACGCGGTCCTAAACTTGGTGCAACAGAATTACAAAAAATGGATTTGTTTTATTGTAATTTAAAGTTATTTATTGTAAACCAACTTATTTGAGTTCTTTTTCGAATATAGTATTTAATTTTAAATTTCAAACTATGCTACGACGAAGATTTGTGTAGCAGTGTAATCTGAAAAATTAATAATTTAACTTAGCCACAAGTATCAATAAATAGCATATTGTTTTTGAATAGACTGAATAAAATGGGACTTAAATAAAATATACATTATTAATAATTGTTATTCCAGTAAGTTTGTTTGCGTAACGTAAACAAGAACATGTTAAATGCTAAAGTTGCAGTGCTCATTTTCCCTCAAAATTATAGCTGCAATATGAATTTCGACTATACATTATTAGTTAGTTGCCATTTTCCGCAATTACAAGCAGAATTGTAGCTGATCAAAAGGAGCGTCATTCTAGAAGTGCAACATAAATTGCAGCCGGAAAACTTTTATCAAATTATCGGAATTATGCAAAACCACCGCGCAACATTAGTTTGATCCTTTTTGTCCCGTTTGCTATGACATATAATAAAGATATCTTCTCGTTTACACCTTCATCCAATTTAGGCAACCCCCGATCTAACTAAACACCGTCGCATTGTGTCGCCGCCATAGCTCGCGGTAAACTCGGCCGTAGCCACAAATCTACTTAAGGTACGGCTCCGCTAAATTTCCCTAACTCCTTTATAATGGCGTATCGTCCTTACGAGACCGGGATAACATTCTCATTAAGTGAAGCCGTTCAAGCATACCAACATATCCTGGTGAACATAAACAATGATGCATGCATGCACATTGTGTCCTTGCCGGAGGAGAGGAGCAGCGCACGCCAGGCGGTGCTATGCCGGTGCACTGCAGAGGACAGAAGGCAGCCACCTCATGCTGAAGACAGAGGATGAGGTTTGGAGGCACAGAGATGGACTGTTTTGCTACTAAACGCAATCATTTTACCTATTTTTTTATTTATTTACACAATGACAGAATTATTTATAGACAGTAGTTTGTAATAATTTATTTCGTATTTGGGTAATAAGTATAGACCTATATGTTCTAATAAACCCATGTTTAATGGGTAATACATTCTTTTCATCCTAGTTACATCGATTTTCTACAATTATTTCGTACGTCATAACTTAAGAATCTCAGTATATTTTCTGATATTTGTTAGGATTTTTCAAGGTCTGATGATTTTCAATACACAGGGTGTTCGGAAATGACGAGCAAAAAATTTAAGGGTTGACTCTATTCGAAAAAATAATATTAAAGTTTATACCGTTTATATATATCGTTTTTTGAAAACTCAAAAATATTGAATTTACAGGGCGTCAAAAAAAAATGTTCTTATGACTTTTTCTTAATAATATTTTCTAGTTTGGCGAATAACTTTAAATTTGGTATGCTTATTAGTAATTTTGTTTTGTAGTTTTGGAAAGAATTTGACATAAATCCCTTGATGCCAAAATGTATTAGCAGCGCATGACCTTCAGAAAATGTTCTAAACCTTTTTTTCTTAAAGTTTTTTTTTATAAATTTTGGAAACTTACCGTTAAAAAAGCTTTAAATCAAAACCCCTTGTTCTAATTTGATAAAATGAACCATTTCTGAGAAAATCGCTGTTTAATAAACGAAAGCAACATTTTTAAATTTAACAATTATTATCAAAGGGTATCCTGGAACTAATTGAAGTAAAAAAAATGTTTAACATTATGCAACTGGATACGTAAAGTAGATAATTTTGACATTTGCTGCAATCGATTTTTCGATTTTTCGATTTTTCGATTTTTTGATTTTTCGATTTTTCGATTTTTCGATTTTTCGATTTTTCGATTTTTCGATTTTTCGATTTTTCGATTTTTCGATTTTTCGATTTTTCGATTTTTTGATTTTTCGATTTTTCGATTTTTCGATTTTTCGATTTTTCGATTTTTCGATTTTTCGATTTTTCGATTTTTCGATTTTTCGATTTTTCGATTTTTCGATTTTTCGATTTTTCGATTTTTCGATTTTTCGATTTTTCGATTTTTCGATTTTTCGATTTTTCGATTTTTCGATTTTTCGATTTTTCGATTTTTCGATTTTTCGATTTTTCGATTTTTCGATTTTTCGATTTTTCGATTTTTCGATTTTTCGATTTTTCGATTTTTCGATTTTTCGATTTTTCGATTTTTCGATTTTTCGATTTTTCGATTTTTCGATTTTTCGATTTTTCGATTTTTCGATTTTTCGATTTTTCGATTTTTCGATTTTTCGATTTTTCGATTTTTCGATTTTTCGATTTTTCGATTTTTCGATTTTTCGATTTTTCGATTTTTCGATTTTTCGATTTTTCGATTTTTCGATTTTTCGATTTTTCGATTTTTCGATTTTTCGATTTTTCGATTTTTCGATTTTTCGATTTTTCGATTTTTCGATTTTTCGATTTTTCGATTTTTCGATTTTTCGATTTTTCGATTTTTCGATTTTTCGATTTTTCGATTTTTCGATTTTTCGATTTTTCGATTTTTCGATTTTTCGATTTTTCGATTTTTCGATTTTTCGATTTTTCGATTTTTCGATTTTTCGATTTTTCGATTTTTCGATTTTTCGATTTTTCGATTTTTCGATTTTTCGATTTTTCGATTTTTCGATTTTTCGATTTTTCGATTTTTCGATTTTTCGATTTTTCGATTTTTCGATTTTTCTATTTTTCGATTTTTCGATTTTTTGATTTTTCGATTTTTCGATTTTTCGATTTTTCGATTTGTCGATTTTTCGATTTTTCGATTTTTCGATTTTTCGATTTTTCGATTTTTCGATTTTTCGATTTTTCGATTTTTCGATTTTTCGATTTTTCGATTTTTCGATTTTTCGATTTTTCGATTTTTCGATTTTTCGATTTTTCGATTTTTCGATTTTTCGATTTTTCGATTTTTCGATTTTTCGATTTTTCGATTTTTCGATTTTTCGATTTTTCGATTTTTCGATTTTTCGATTTTTCGATTTTTCGATTTTTCGATTTTTCGATTTTTCGATTTTTCGATTTTTCGATTTTTCGATTTTTCGATTTTTCGATTTTTCGATTTTTCGATTTTTCGATTTTTCGATTTTTCGATTTTTCGATTTTTCGATTTTTCGATTTTTCGATTTTTCGATTTTTCGATTTTTCGATTTTTCGATTTTTCGATTTTTCGATTTTTCGATTTTTCGATTTTTCGATTTTTTCGATTTTTCGATTTTTCGATTTTTCGATTTTTCGATTTTTCGATTTTTCGATTTTTCGATTTTTCGATTTTTCGATTTTTCGATTTTTCGATTTTTCGATTTTTTGATTTTTCGATTTTTCGATTTTTCGATTTTTCGATTTTTCGATTTTTCGATTTTTCGATTTTTCGATTTTTCGATTTTTTGATTTTTCGATTTTTCGATTTTTCGATTTTTCGATTTTTCGATTTTTTGATTTTTCGATTTTTTGATTTTTCGATTTTTCGATTTTTCGATTTTTCGATTTTTCGATTTTTCGATTTTTCGATTTTTCGATTTTTCGATTTTTCGATTTTTCGATTTTTCGATTTTTCGATTTTTCGATTTTTCGATTTTTCGATTTTTCGATTTTTCGATTTTTCGATTTTTCGATTTTTCGATTTTTCGATTTTTCGATTTTTCGATTTTTCGATTTTTCGATTTTTCGATTTTTCGATTTTTCGATTTTTCGATTTTTCGATTTGTCGATTTTTCGATTTTTCGATTTTTCGATTTTTCGATTTTTCGATTTTTCGATTTTTCGATTTTTCGATTTTTCGATTTTTCGATTTTTCAATTTTTCGATTTTTCGATTTTTCGATTTTTCGATTTTTCGATTTTTCGATTTTTCGATTTTTCGATTTTTCGATTTTTCGATTTTTCGATTTTTCGATTTTTCGATTTTTCGATTTTTCGATTTTTCGATTTTTCGATTTTTCGATTTTTCGATTTTTCGATTTTTCGATTTTTCGATTTTTCGATTTTTCGATTTTTCTAAGAATTTTAAACCTGACAAATCTAAAAAAATAAGGATACATTGGAATTTGAGCAACAATCATCTTTCACCATTTTAAAAGTTTAATACAACACGGGATTAAATAGGCCTTTTGATTACAATTTTTGTGCGCATACGTCAATATCAGCCATAGTTTTCGTACCTACTGTTTTTTGTAAACAAGCATGTTAAAATGTCCACGTGAAAAAAATTATATTCGATAAATATTAATTTATTTAAGAAAAAAGAAAAAAAAAGGAAAAAAAGTAAAGTGTCTTAATTGAAAAATACATTTTTGCAATCAATTAATTATGTTATCTGATAACTGATAATTTCTTATGGGGATAATAAAATCAAAACTCATATTTAGGTTAGCTTTGGTAATTTTCGTATATACTCGTATAGAAAGGTAAATTGTCTATAGTAACAATAATTTAAACATAATAATTTATTAGGATTGAAGCATAATAAATTATTTGAGCTTAGGAAAATTTTCTTTGGAAATTTTCTTACATTGACTAAAAATTAAATTGCTTTCCTGTGTACCTAGTGATTTAAGTGGTGCTACCAAGCTTTTTTAAAACAGGATCAAAATTTTCCTGACTCTTTAATTTTCAAATTTCTTCCTCAATTAACTTTTTAGATAGCTTTCAGCAAATGATTCCGTCATTTAAACGAAGTTCCTGTATAACGGTAATGTGGAACTTAAGGAAAATGAACGAATTAGATAGTTACAGAAAAGGAAATTTTAACTCCGGCAGTCGGAAAACTCGGAGAATATGGTCAAAAAGCGACAATTCCTATGCAAAATGTTTCTAAGGAGAGAGTATGTATGTAAAGATGCTCAGTGGTGTACCATACGATGGTTGTAGTTTTTAATAGTAAAAATTTCAATATAAAGCATTATAGATGATTACTGAAAAATAATGGGTTTCCTTTAATTTTGTTTCAGAATCATAAGTTAGCGAGTCAAATTAAAACATCCACTTAACCTTTCTAATTACTTTAAACATAAGAATATAAGCATCAATCACTTTTTTTAAAAAGATGAATAAGGTTTCTTCTGATTGATATATCCTCCGATGAGATACATGGATCTAGTTTAAATTTTTAAAAATCTGATGTGTCCAACACATGACTTTCCTATCTAGTTATTACAAGCTTTCTTCGGTTATTTTGTACTACAACCTATTATAGCACCTCTGTAAATGTTTAGAAGATAAAATAAATATATACATATTCCACATACTTCTAACTTGAAACATAGAGAATGATATAAAAAGTAACTTTTGTTTAAAGAATTTTCTTCTCCAAACGTAAATAACAGATATAATTTATAAAATATAAAACTGACCACCCTTAACGTACCCCCCAGATGTTCCGACTCTGCTCAAAGTCTTATCTTGTCACCGGAAGCCGGAAAAAATCACACACACACAAACATCATCGCGAAAATCGTCAAAACGGATTCAGGGGACCCCAAAACGTAAAATTTCGTTGAAAACTCGAGGTCGAAAAAAATCATGATTCCTATTCTTTCCTTATCTCTATACAGATACGAAAGTATAAAGGTAATATTTGGTAAAAATATATTGAAAACAAATACAAATTGATTTAATTCTTTTTTATTGTTAGGTTCTGGGAAATTAGCAACACATTTATCTTTAGAGAGCTTAGGCTTAACACCTTTTCCAGTGATTATGTGATCGAGGTAAGCTACTTCTTTGCGAAGAAACTCACACTTTTCCGGTAAAAATTTTAGATTTGCTTGATACAGTCGCTTAAATACTTTAGTATGTCTTCTGGTGTGTTTATGAATTGAAGGTAAATAAATAATGATATGGTCCATATAGACGAGGCATCTCTCATTTTGAATCACTATTAAAACATTGTCCATCACACGTTGAAACGATCATTACTTACTACTGGACCTATTTTTATTTCTGTTTATTATAAATTGTTGTTTATTTTGTGTGTGTATATACAGGATGGTTCAAATGAAAGAATAAATTCATTATAATGGAAGTAGTTGATTTTACGAAAAAATGCTCAGACAGGTCAATTTTGTTTTCTTAAAGCGCAAATTTTTAAATAGAATTTAATTTTCCCCCACTTCCCATTTTTGGGCAGTGACGTCATTGGCAATTTTTTTAAATAGTAACCCCAATTTTTTTTTCTTGATTTTGATAGATCTTGCAATTTCCTACTCGAAAACATAATATTCGAAATATCTTAAATAACAATTTTTTTTTGAATAAAAGTAATTTAAAGATCAGACACCTATCCGAGCATTTTTTCGGAAAACCAACTACTTCCATTATAATGAATTTATTCCTTACATTTGAACCATACTGTATATTATAAAATATATTATGAAACCTGAACCCTTGCTGTAACTTAGGTTTATAAGCAATGTATATTTTATTTATTTATTTTTAAAATAAAAGAAATATATCAAAGCGGAATTAACTTCTATCAGATTATATGGCCATACTGTTTTGAGGAAAACTTAACTGGTCCTTGATATCTAGAATTTTTTCAGGGATATCTGTTACCACAACTAAATCAGCCATTTCCAAATGGATGGAAATGATTTGTAGTTCCAGCAGGGCTGGTCTCCCCCACAAAACGTAGTTTATTTTAAAACCTACTTAAGTAACGTTTTTCGTGTTAGATGGATAGGTTGGAAAAGATTAATCTAAATGTAACCAAAATCTCTAGATTTGACTCGGAATAATAGAAGTTGGTGATGGTTTAGGAGGATCATCTTTTGGTCTTGGCATAGATGTCTCCAGGAAAGTTAAAAAAATATATAACGATGTGTAAACGTCTTTTAAAACCTTGAATGTGTTTTTCTCAAAAGGGTGTTTTCAAAGTTGTTGAGCACCATTGCTCAAAAACGGAATAGACTACTCAGTTGAGATTAGAGAACTTGATAGAGAAAAAAAAAGGCAAGAAAAAGATGGCAACAATATAGAGACCCATCTAGCAAATCCATTTTAAACAATAAAACTCAAAAACTGAGAAGAATAATTTAAAAGCTAAAAGAAGAATTAACAAACTCATGCCTACAGAACCTCTCACCAAATGAAGACACAAATTACTTTCTGTGAAAAACTACAAGAAAAATTAAAAGATTTGTTTGCTGATTATGTATCAGACATTTTTATACCCAATCAGATGAAGGAAAAAATAATTTGCCCACAATAGAGAATCAAAAATCTGAAAACATCTCCCTTGTTACACCAAAAGAAGTAGCAGAAGAGATTTAAACTTACCTTAATCCGAAGGAAGCACCAGTCTTCGATTTAATTACTGGTAAACTCTTGAAGCAATTGTCTAGGAAAGGAATTGTTATGCTGACATACTTGTTGCTTATAGATTGAAACATGTTTCGGCATACTGGAAAGTTGCAGAAGTAATAATGTTGCCAAAGCCAGGAAAACCGCTAAACGAAGTTAAGTCTTAAAGGCTTATTTATCTCTTACCAATTGCCTTAAAATTATTTGAAAAAATACTGCTAAAGAGATTAAGGCCTCTAATAAAAGATACAAATTGGGTACCTGCTTTCCAATTCGGATTTCAACAGAAACATTATTTTATTGTCCAAGTGCATAGTATCACAGACGTCATAGAGTATGCACTTAAAGGAAAACAAGTTTGCTCTTAAGTATTTTTAGACGTTGCCCAAGCCTCTGACAAGGTGTGGCATAAAGGTTTAGTTCACAAACTAAAAAAAATGCTTTTGGAGCAATATGTATAGATTAAAACATCCTATATCTCAGACAGGCTTTATGGAATCAAGCAGGATGACGAATATTCTTATTTAAAAGAAATAAGAGCTGAAGTGTCCCAAGGAAGTGTTCTTGAACCTATCTTATACTAATGACTTGCCAACTGTATTTATTAAAACTTTTTTCCGCCTACCTCTATCCAAAGTATACATTTCCTGACCTCATTGCAGGGAGCAAAATCATACTTTTCCTCCCTAGGGAGGAAAAGTACTTTTACTCCCTAGGGAGGAAAAGTAAAAGTGACGTCATGGTATGTCATAAATTAAATAGCTTATACGGCATTGACGACCTAAACTATATTCTATTATATAAGTATACATTTTACCGTTTATTTATAGAATACCCTGTATTTTGCAAAATAGTAAAAATCAGTAAATTGTTATTTTAATTTAACGATTTTTACATTAATAATTTGACTTCAATTCATAGATTCATCCGATTTTCGAATTTAGGACAGAAATATTATAGCATGCTATGGTCGATTGACAGATCAGTTTTAAAGTGTGTTACGCTATAATATATCTACAAAATATAAAATAATATTTAAAAAATGAGTGATTCAAGCGAATTTAAAGATATAAATAATACACCACCGGATATTTTGGAACAGGTTAATGCAACAGTTCAATCTCTATTACCCCAAAAATCTAAAGAAAAATACGAAAAACAGTATTTACATTTCAAGCAATGGGCCGAAGAAAAGCATATTCGTACTTACTCAGAAAAATAATTACTCTACTACAAATTAAAAATATGTACGATGCAAGAATGAAAATAATATGCCTATAATTTATACTATACCTACTTCATAATTTTAGTTCTTTAATAAATTTTGTTTATTAGTTTTATAAATAAATTATTTCAAAATGACTTGTTATTTGAGGGAGGAGGAAAAATCATATGTATTACTTGGGAGTAAAGTGCCTTTTCCTCCCTTGGATGTTTACTGCCCTCCGCTTCGCGTCGGGCAGTAAACTTCATCCTGCGGAAGGAAAAGTGGCACTTTCCTCCCTAGTAATACAAATAGCTATTGTGTTTATTAAAAAAACCCCTTTGCAGAAAAAAATCGCAACAAACATTTTGGCATTTTAACTGCGTATAACCCCTAAGTAAGGCAACTGAAAATACATATATTTATTTTCACCAATTTTAACAAAAACGTTCTAGGAAGGCTGGACAGAATGGAAAATAATAATAAACACAAATGGACTCTTACAATACCAGCAAGACTTATTAGTGACCTTAGAGGCACAACATGTGGATGTATGGCTAATATAAAAAACACATGTCACGAAACATGTCTATTTAAAAGGAGATCAGATCTACAATGCTATTCGTCCAAACAATTCTACCCTAAGTAAAACTTCTATTATTATTACAAATAACATAACACACTATGAAGAAGGAAAAAGAAACTAAAAAAATACAAGCTATAAGCATATCTGTTAAAATACAAAACTATAATTTCAAAAGGGAAGACTACAATAACTTTTTGTCAGGTTTTGTTGAAAAATTTATATAAGGTGCTGATTTTAATGCATAAAATGGCTGCTGGGGCTCCAGACTTACTAAAGGAAAAGAATTGAACTTGGCTCTCAGAGATCAGAAATCTAGATGGCACTCCACGAAAAGACCTACATATTGGCCAAGCGATAAGAACAAAATACCCAACTTTTTGTTTTTTCCAAAAAAATTGCAGCAAATTTTATAAATAAAGAAAATGTTATAGAACTGATATCTGATTACTCTACAATACTTCTTACAATGAGCGAAAATATTACCACTAAAGAAATAAGTCTCACACTGACGAACAAACATACAGACTGGAAAAGATTTCAATGCCCCAAGGTAAAAGATTTTGATACGGAAAAAAATTATCCGGAATACTTGACCGGACCATGGTATTCCTAGGTATTTTTGCATCCTGAATCCGATCCCGGGGTCAGTTTTGCCTTATCACAACAGAAAACTCAGATTTCAAGGTTATTTAAAGGTTAAATTTGTGCTTTTTCGGAACCGGTCCCGGGACAATTTCTCAAAGGATCTGTTAAGTTGTGGGGTAACTGTCTAGATCGTGAATACCTTTCAAACATTGGACAGGGACCATGAATCTCGACCAGGATCAGCGCAGGGACAGCCCAGTGGATAAAATGTTACCATGATGGTTGTATCTCGCGAATTTCGATCTCCCTGCCAAAGTGTTCAATTTGGGCGATCCATTTACTGTGAGGCAATGCCACTGGATCCAGCACTGACCCAAATGGCCCTAGAACCTTGCCAGAACATTGGAGTTAAAGCAAATTTATCGTCAAATTCTCGCTTCTCGGCGGAGAACTTGAAATTCGTAACTTAGTAATTACGGGGCCACTTGCTACCCACTGGGCCGGACCTAGGCAGCATACGTAGCATGAGACAAACATTTTGACAAGATTCTGGTTTCTTAAGGTTAATGCTGGGTGGACGGTCATAAAATTACAGCAAATGTATCGTCGCAATCGACGCTTGGCAGTGGAATAGAAAGTCGCCAGTTAGTAACCTCCTGAGCCAGTTCTCTACCTTGGGCCAGACCTGAGCGGGACACGAAGCATAACTCCAATGTATTGGCAAGGTTCTAGGCCCATTTGGGTTAGTGCTGGATCCATTGGCATTATCTCACAGTAAATGGATCGCCGAAATTGAACACCTTGAGAGGGAGATCGAAATTCGCGAGATACAACCATCATGGTAACATTTTATCCACTGGGCTGTCCCTGCGCTGATTCTGGTCGAGATTCGTGGCCCCTGTCTAATGTTTGGAAGTAATTTACAACCTAGACAGTTACCCCTCAACTTAACAGATCGCTTGAGAAATTGTCCTGGGGCCGGTTCCGAAAAAGCACCATTTTAACCTTTAAATGACCTTGAAATCTGGGTTTTTTGATGTGATAGGGCAAAGCTGATTCAGGACGCCAAAATACCTAGGAATATCATGATCCGGTCAAACAGTCCGGACTTTTTTTTGTAAACCTGTTATTCATTACAGAAAGCTGTCAAAAAATAAACTAACCAATCCAACACACCCCAATACAAACAGAAAATGAGATGTGTGCAAGATGTTGCAAACAAAAAGTTGATACTTGGCAACTATTTAGAATGCATCTTCCACTCGAACAAAGGAAAAGTTAAAGAAATTGAAGCAGATACCCAAGAGGAAGCTAGTGATATAGAGAAAATATTATTAACTAGTCCTAAAGAAGTACAGAGAAATAAACGCAGCATTTAGACTTTAACATATTTCACTAGTATGGAAAATTGCTGAGGTACTAATGATACCCAATCCAGGAAAACCCAATAATGAAATAACAACTTATAGAACAATCTCGCTTCTACCTGTACTATCAAAACTATTTGAGAAATTAAGAAATGAATCGAAATTATTTAAAGTGTAGAGGTAGAGTTTTATTAATAAAACTCAGTAATATTAGTCTTAGCGCTTTCAGCCTGTTAGGCCATCATCAGAGACTCTACAAAGAGAGAAAAAACGGAGCTATAACAATAATCAAATCGTGATATTCCTGAACATTGAATAAAAAATCTTGAAAACTTACTTGTCAAATGTAGAAGGAGCATGAAAATTAGTTGTTAATATTTTACTAGATTAAAAGAGCTGCCACAATACGGTCCCTATTCTCCACCATAACTTAAGGCTTTAAACGTAGAAAAACCAATCCTAACAGGTGGTTGCAAATTAAGAAAAAACGAGGGGGCTCATCCCAACACGTAGAAATAAACAGTCTCAACCATTCTAAGGAAGAGAGATAGAAAAAACTGAACTTCAGCATGAAGCCAGCTGACCCTTCAAAGTCGCTACCGAGAGGCGGAGGCAAGTTGGGGCACAAGAAATCGTAAAAAGTTAACGAAAAAGTAACCATCTTGACTCTTGACAGTGTCAAAAAAGAATTGAGTGACAATTGACAGTTGACAATGAAGTTGTCAAAACAATTGCCAACTTGAGAAATAGAAATGAATTTCATGAAAATTGATCAAAAGTAAATATTGGAAAAGATAAAAGTGGGTTGGTACCACTGAACTAGCAAGCACAAGTTATGGAGGGAATTTTAAATTTTTAAAAACAACCAAACATTACAATAATTAAATAGAATTATAAAATATACATTGATTGAAGGTAAAAAACATTTTTTATATAAAAATTATTGGAATTAAAATTAAAATGTGCCTGACTAGAACAACAAAATTGAGCATGCCGACCCCAGCGAAACCGAAGTCACAGGCAGACCAACTTTTCCAGCTATAAGAGGAGGAAAAACCGTCCTGGCCACGAAATCAGCTATCACCGGAGAAGACAAGATCAACTCTGCTGTAAGAAGATTCAAGGAGAAGCTAGCTAGGTAACTTCAGACCAACCGTTGCCAATACTCTTAAAGAGAGGAGGCACTTTGCTATTAAGATGGATTTGAGTGTTAACACATGTGACATTAGTTTTATTAAACTCTCAGTGTATCTCAAGATCTTCGAGCAGATTTAATTTAAAGTTACAATTGAAAATATTATGAAGGACAGTGACATTCTAAGAAGGAGTGAAATTGTGATTATTGAATTTAATATGATGTCCAAAAGTAGACTTATCTGGATATCTAATGTGTTCACCCGCTCTTATGTTGAGTCTTCTTTCGGTTTTCCCTATATAAGTAGTATTGCAGTCGTTACAGTTTAATCTATAAATACCACTTTTGAGTAGCAACTCGATTTCATCCTTAGTGTGTGATAGTTGGCTTTTAATTGAATTAACATTTTTAAAAGATATTTTAATATTGTTGCAATCTTTAAAAACTGCAGCGATATCATTGGAAATTTTCCCGAGATAAGGTAGAGAAAAGTATTTAAAATTTGCAGGAAAATCATTAGTAGGATTAAAAGTAAGTAGGGACCTTTTCTTTAGTTTGACCTTATTAATAACCACGTCAATAATAGAAGGATTGTAGTTGTTATTAAAGGCTAATTGTTTTAAAACGTTGATTTCTTTATTAAAATTATGATTAGATAAAGGTATATTGAGGAGACGGTGAACATAACAGTATATGGCTGATAACTTGTGTTGATAAGAGTGATTAGAGTGAAAATTAATTAGATGATCAGTTTGAGTGGGTTTCCTGTAGATATCAAATTCGAGCTTATTATCCAGACGACTAATAGAAAGGTCTAGAAAATTAAGTGATTTGTTGACTTCAAGCTCGACTGTGAATTTGATTTTAGGATGGATATTGTTGATGAAAATTAAGAAGTCATCAATCTCAGTGAAGTTGCAATTCATAATAGCAAACATGTCATCAACATATCTGTACCAGTGTAAGATTCGATTGTTAGGGGAATCATTCAGAATTTTATTGGTTTCTAGGTGATCTAAAAATAAGTCTGCTAACAAAGGACTTAGAGGATTGCCCATTGCTAGGCCATTAGGTTGTCTGTAGAATGTTTTATTAAAAATAAAAAAATCTTGGTCAAGACAGACTTTGAGTAAATCCAAGATAATATTGATCGAATGAAGGTTAAAGTTATTTTTAGTAAGAAGGTCTTTAATGATAGGAAAGGTTTCCTCTCTGGGAACATTAGTGAATAAATTGCTAACATCAAAAGAAACTAACTTAGCTTCAGAACTTAAATTTATGTTTTTAATTTTGTTAACTAGATCAATTGAATTTAAAACAGTATATTTGGGTTTGTAATTAAGAGAGGAGTTAAGGAAGTTATTGAAAAATTTTGCAAAGGAAGAAACAGGAGAGTTGAAGGACGTAACTACAGGTCTCATTGGAATCTCTAGTTTATGTATTTTAGAAAGGCCATACAAGCGAGGCAAATAAGGGTTTTTAGGAATAAAATTGTTGAAAAATAGAATGTTCCTTTCTGTAAAAAAGTCTTTATATTTGGTGAGAGTGGATTTAAATAAGTTAATGAATTTTTGAAGAGGGTTGGAGTTCAAGATAATAAAATCATTGTTGTTGAGAAATTTTTCAACTTTAGAAATGTAGTTTTCTTTGTTCATGATAACCAAGCAATTTCCTTTGTCAGCCTTAGAGATAATGAGATTATTTTAGAGTAATTTGTCTTTAATGGATTTTAGTAACATAATATGTTGTTTGATAAGTGTGTTTTTATGAGGTTCAGTAGTTTTAAGGGATAAGTATCTATTAAAAATGGGGATACAATGTGATTTCAGAAGATTCGTAAGATCAGTATCATTAGAAAAGTGGTTAATAATAAAATCCGCATCAATAGACAGTTCTTTAATATCTTTTTTATGAATCTTAGGTTTAACTGCAAATTTTAAGCCTAATGAGAGAAACTCAATTTCATTATCATTAAAAATAATGTTAGACAAGTTTTTAACTCTGTCATGAAAATTAAAAGAGGAGAATTTATGTTGAAAGTTAGAAGGTTGATTGTAATTTTTATGTATTAAGTTGTTGAGTTTGAGCTTTAGTTTATTGAATTTGAGAAATTGCTCTGAAGAAGACTGAATAAGATAATAGACAAAACAACGTATCGTCTCTCATTAATTTGGATTTTGAATTAAACATTCTACGATTAATCAGATTTATCGCATAATAAATAAAATTGAGAATTCTCTGGAAGAAAAAAAATTTACTTCGCAGTATTTTTTTATAAACAAGTTCTAAAGCCAGTATGGACATGTGGCCTACAATGGGGGTGTAGAAAAAGAAAAAACAATTACAATTGCCTAAAAATATTTCAAAACCAAATTATCAGGGATATAGTTAATGTTCCTTGGTATGTTCGGAATAAAGACCTGTACCGGGAACTCTAATTTGAATAAATTTT
This sequence comes from Psylliodes chrysocephalus, assembly GCA_927349885.1. Classification (NCBI taxonomy): domain Eukaryota; kingdom Metazoa; phylum Arthropoda; class Insecta; order Coleoptera; family Chrysomelidae; genus Psylliodes; species Psylliodes chrysocephalus. The sequence goes on from OV651821.1 coordinate 44,638,965, forward strand.
AGAAGAATTTAAGAAAATTGCCAAAAGACATTGTTAAAGACTTGCAAAGTCAAGGATTAATATGTAAAGAAGCTGTCAATATAACAAAGAAGGAAATATAATTAATCGAGGTTAACCCTCGTAAACTAAATAAAAAATCATTGCCGCTATTCATGCTATCCTTCGAAAATATTAAAGATATCAAGAAAATCTACGAAATCAAAGCAATACTTAATCTAAGAGAATATAAATCATAAGAAAGTCAAAACTAATTTCGCAATGCAAAAACCCGAGAATACCGATCAAGGAGGAGCGACAGCTTGGTGTTTTCAGTGTACCATTTTGTAACGCGCATGTGCGAAAATAAGTTGTGTATCACTCAAAATTATGTTATCTGTCAAAGTCAGTCCAAGTTGTGTTTAGTACGTGAGCAATGTTAAGTGATATTGTTTGGTGTTTGTTTTGTGTAGTAATAAGATGAAGATTTTTACACACTTAGGTATTCTAATACAGATAAAAATATAACACGATTTGAAAAATCGTTTTTTAAAAAAAACAGAGTTATAATTATGTCTTTATTAATTGAAAGCTAACATCAGACTAAAAAATGCAAATAATAACCATTGTTAACACATGTATGCTGATAAAAGAAACGAGCTGCCGGCTGGTGGGATTCTTAGAATTTTTGGACACCTCGGCAGTTTCTATGATATAATTCCTCCCTTCCCAGAGAGATCCATATAGGGTGTGGATCGTTAATCATCTTCTTCAATATCGATATTGAAGCTGCTTGTGGGGTGGTTGATGTTGTCAATTTTGATTTCTGGACTTCGATTTTATTTCTTCTGTAATTTGTGGAAATGGTTGAGGGATAGTGTAACGATATCAACTTTTCTCAGAATTGGTTTGGATTGAAGTAGATTCACATGCCGACGAGTCTTGTCAGGTGGATACCGTCATCATCTGTATTGGCTTTGACTATGATTTTATGTTTGCATTCTTCGTCCTCGTACTCATAGTTATTTTCTTGTATTGCCAGAAAAAGTATGGAAGGGTTAAGGAATGAATTATTTTGGATAAGTATTGAATAGGGGTGAAAGTGAAAATAAGTTTTTGGGTATATTAGGGGGAAGTGAATCACAATTACTATATTAGAATAATAATAAATTTATAATACTTGAACATTTTTTTTTTATTTAATTTAAATTTTTTTTATTTTTGTTTTTGACACTTAAACAACAAGTTACTTTTTGCAAGTTTATGATAAATTTAATAAATCTTTTACTTTCAGAATGTTGTAGCGAACTATTTTTAATCACGCAATTAATATTGAGTTTTCTAAATTATTTAAGATTTCATTTAAAATTTTGAGAACTGCATGTACCTGGTCTAAGGCGTTTTAGGCTAAAAAATATACGGAAAAATCGTTTACGAATTTTTCTAGTTCGTTATTAAGATCATTAATTTTTTGAGCTATTTGTATTTCGTTTTGCTTTATTAAAGATAGACTTTTGTTGTAATCATCGATTATTTTAGTAGTTAGGGATATCTGTTTATTTAGTGTATTTGCTATATTTTTTTGATTTGAATTTAGTAAGACAATAGCGTCGTCGTATCTTTTGCCGTCTTCGGCGTCTAGGTTTCCCGAAATACTTTTAAATATTGTACCTAGACCGTTTAAGATTCCTCTTTTAAGTCTCTTATTAGAATGAAGGTAATTTAATTTTTCTTTGCATTGTTTTATTTCAAAGGAGATTGAATTTATGTTATTTTTAAGTTCGGATGTGAATACCGCATTTTTATTTTCAATTGTTAAAATTATATTTTCGAATTGATTATTTATTTTAACAAACTCGGTTTCGATAGGGTCTAAATCAAAATAATGGATAAAAGAATGGTATGTGGATTGTAATTTAGCATATCCTAATTTATAGGGTAATATTCTAGGGTTGGATTCCAGATTCGTGATTCTAATTTCTTGGGCTGCGATAATCGTAGCCATGATGAGGAGAATGCTGTAATAGTACATTTTTTGATTAGATAAAATTTTTTTAAAATTATTTTTATAAAGTGTAGGAAAAACTTTTTCAAATGAATTCGGATCTTTTTGTTTTTTTATTCTATCTATTTTTACTTTGGGACGCTCTTTCTTTTTAAGATGATGACAACCGAATTGTAGACCATCTTTTTTGCGTGCTACAGATTTGTGGTACGCGAGGGTGACAGGATCATACGTTAAAGGGTTGTGAAGGGCTTCATTGGTTTTTTTCTAATTTTTTACCATTTTGTTTAGTTATAAGTTCATTATGTCTTTTATAAATTCCGATAGTCATTTCTTTATGATCTATCTTAATTAGATCATTAATTTCATGTTTGTCGCAATTATCTATAATGGATTCATTAGTAAAGTTATAGCTTTCAAAATTATTCTCAACTGAAATACATTTAATTGGGTATAATACAGTAGAATTTATGTCTTCGTTCGAATTGTTATAAATTTCGTCAGTTGCCCAACCGTTCATTGAAAATGTTAATGTACTCGGTATTGTACAATTACCGATAGTTTGCTCTGGCACTAATATTTCTCTGGATTCAATAGTAACGGGGATTTTTATCCGCGAAACAGAATTTCCAGGCAATAGTTTCGGTTTTATTTCTATTGGCGTGGAATTAAAGTAATTAATTGGCAAAGAAATATTATTATTTGAAATTATTTGAGCATTTGGCAAGTCAATATGAATATTCAATGAATTTAATAAATCTATTCCTAATAGTCCATCAAATATGCAATTAAATTTATATACAAAAAAATTTATGTTCTGTTTTGTTTGGAATTCTGGGAATGCCGGAATGGTTACTGAAAAGTTATGATTGGAGGAGCTAAAAGCAGTTGAAATAATAAATGGTTCCTTTATTTTAATTTTTGAAAAGTATTTATCAACAGCTTCTGGAGATAAAAATGATCGAGTTGCCCCGGTGTCTAATAAAAGTTTTAATAGTGGGTTATTTATTGCAATATAAGGTAATTGTCCTTTATCAAGTGAATTATAAAATTCTATCATGGTTTCGGATTTGGGAGGCTGGGCTCCTGAAAATTTTGGTAATTATCGCCAGAAGGAGAGTCTACAATTTCGTATTCGCAATTGCTGCTCACAAAATCGATTAAATTATCTGCCAAATCACAATGTTCGACATTATTTAATTCTTCAGATACCCATCTACGATTTTGGGGTAATTGATTTCTGGAATTGCCAGAAATTTGACGGGAAGTCGTACGCATTGAAGTAGGCCTAGGTGAATTATTTTCATTAAAATTAGGATTTGGTTCCCAAACGTTTTGTTGAGGTTCAAAGACCTGTCGGTTTGTGAAAAATCTTTGATTAGCTACTGGTCTAGGTTGAATGTTTACAGGACCAGTAGGAAACGAACCTCTATAATTACTATTGTTATTATTTCTATAATAGCTAGTGCTAGGTTGATTAAAATTTGTTTGTTGGTTATTATTAAAATTTTGATTTCTGTTAACAAACTGATTGTTATTGTTTAGGCGATAGTTTTGAATAGTTTTATTAGAGTTATTCTGTCTATGTTGGTGGTTGGGGCTTTTTATTGAAATTTGAGAGTTATTTGAATGCGCATTTTGTAAATATTTAATATTATCCTCTTTTATTATAAAATTAATTGCTTTGAGCAGTGTTTTGGGATCTTTGGTACGAACCATGATACCATAAGGATTTCTTAACCCAGCTAAAAATACTTGAAGAGCTTGTTCGTTATATGATTTCTGTTTAAATTTTCTTATATCTAAGTTGAGTTCATGAAAACCGAGGTAGTTTGAAATAGTGTTTAATAATTTCCTGACCTTTTCATAAAATTCATATGGGCTCTCGTTAGGAGCTTGCCTTAAATTATTTAAATCCAACAATAAGCAACTTTCATTTCGGGGATCACTAAAATTCATAATCAACTCTTCCTTAATTTCTTTTATTTTAGTGGCTCCACTAATATTAATTACTTCGCGAGCGGGTCCATGCAATTTACTTATAATCGTTCTAAATATTATAACATTCTGATAGTTTCCAATCAATACTTTCTAGGGAAAATTGCAACTCGTTTTCGTCGCCATAAAAATCAGGTATGGTCTCCGCGTGAACCTTTTGAAAGTTAGGGGGAGGAGTCATTGTTTTATTTAAAATGTTTGTCAATTTACTAAAATTAGTTGAATAATTATTATCGTTAATATTAATCGAGTTAAAACTTTCAATTACAAAATCTAGCTCTAAATCAGATTCGTGATCACTAAAGGATAAGGAATCAATGTTAGAGGAGTCTGACATATAAGAAAAATAAAACTTACAGTACGGTTTTCGTTTGCATCGAAGGTCCGGCTGTCGTCTTAACCAAGGAAGTCTTCAGTACAGTTCTTTGGTAGCACCACAAAACTTTTCTCGCGATGGAAAGTTCGAAATTGGTGCGAAACGTTGAAAGTTCGTAATTGTCACTTAACTATAAAAATAGCGAAAGTTATCCACGTCGAATTCTTCGTGACAATCCTACTGACTGCGCCAAAAATATAACACGACTTGAAAAATCGTTTTTTAAAAAAATATTTTTTTATTTAAACAGAGTTATAATTATGTCTTTATTAATTGAAAGCTAATATCAGACTAAAAAATGCAAATAATAACCATTGTTAACACATGTATGCTGATAAAAGAAACTTGAGCTGCCGGCTGGTGGGATTCTTAGAATTTCTAGACACCTCGGCAGTTTCTATGATATAATTAGATATAAAATGTGCCAAAAAAGTTATTAGGAAACTAAGGATTTTATCACATGTATAAATATTAAGTATAATGATTTAATCATTTTTGACATTTTATTTTTCATATGTAGGTATTGTATTTTGTGAAATATATGTTTTTCTTCTTTTAAATAAATTTAATAAACAATGAACTGCAAATTTTGTTTATTTTATTTTGAAATTATATTTAAAAAAATATAATAAATTCGCGTGTTTCAATTAGGATTGGTCAAAGTGGGCGAAATCCCTTTATTATGGCTAAATTGTAAGTTACAATTATGTCAATATAAAGATGTTTTGCTGATTCATATTTACATTAATTGAATGAATCATACTGGAGTTGATTTTGGAAATATTGGTGCATACTTAAATAAGTACTATTTCTAAAAATTCGTCTATGCACACATAGTCCAATGGACGTCCACTTTAGATCTGAGGGTCAGGACGTCCATATCCGGGCATCCAGTGTACGTCCGTTTATGCTAATTAAATTGACAGCTAAATATCGATACCCAAAGAACGTCTGTTTTTGGACTTAATTTTAAGTTTAGTAGTATTTTGACGTCCAGTGGACGTCCATCTTAGGTCATTATTTATTAAGCCTACCAGATAATACCCATCTATATATACTTCTTTTTTTTTAATATAACTGGTCATTAAAAATTGACAAATTGAATTTATTGCATTTGATTCTATCAGCGGAAGTTTGAAATCTTATTCAATTATAACTGTATCTAGTAAAAAATTTTCAAGTGGTTCCTTGGTCGAGCTCGTCTAGCGATTGAAAGCGTAAAACGATAATGGATGTGTCGTAAGTTCGATACCTGCTCAGGTCAAGCGATTTTTAATAAAAACTAAATAAATGGTGTATAGCGGTTTGCAAAAATAATAAACAAATTAATAATAATATAAAATAGTGTGTGGTGAGTTGCGGTTCTGTAAAAAAATGGGGATGTGGTCTCAATGGAAATATAATCCTGGACGTTTTTTGAATGTCCAGTATTCGACGTCCAAATATATTCCAGAATTGGACGTCGTCTGAATGGTCAAAAGTGTGCTATTTGTATACTTCACTGGACGTCCATTGGATGTCGGAAGTCCAGAAAACTAATTTTTAGACGTCTAAAATTGTATATCGAATGGACCTCCAATGGGCATATTTGTATTGTCTGGGTGATAGCCAGGCCAGGTATTTAACTCTAAATACATAAACCTTAAATGACATCTGGTTTAACTTGGCGAGAAAACACTTGTTTCTACAGAAATGAGTGATAAACTTGAAAGTCCTTTTAATATAATATAAATCTAAAAATGATAAAAATATGTAAGTACTTTTTATAATTAATTATTACATAATGAATTATATTTTGGTGCCAAAATTTCAGCATTGCTATTAACCCTAACTACTTCAATGTAATTAAATCACTTTGCAACATTTGCGCATGGACTATAACAATAATTTCAGATAATTTGCCAAACTATTTCGCTCAGTGTAGAAAATAAGCATGTTTTCTCAGCGTGCTAAGTTGTGTATCAATCAAAGTCATGCTGTGAAAAAGGTACATCCGATATCAAAGGCACCGACAGCTACTGTCGCTTCTCCTTGATCGGTATTCTCGGCAAAAACTGACATACACTCAACTTTTGCAAAAGAGAATCAAGATACATAAAGTGCGTAGGAAAACATCATACAAAGGATTGTGTAAAAAGTCCAGAACAACAACCGAGGTATATAAACTACCTATGGATGTGGATGTGAGGTAGCTAAAACCTTTTAGATAAGGAAGAATAACACCACTAAACCTAAAATATTGACGAGGCAGAAGAGAACCACAAACGCTTCTCCTACTGTCAGAACTGAAATAACATATTCTCAGGTAACAAACTAACAGGAGCAACCAATTCAAAAGTCACAACCAGCCATGAATCGCATGCCACAAATTGCATAACATACTGCAGAGACAGCCAGTTAAGCAGAAAGTACCACTCATGAATTATTATTATTATCCTTAATAACCAGAATAGATTGACTGTCTGACAGGATCCAGAAGCTAGAAGAATTAAACCCCAAATATATAACAAAACCACCAATGAACAAAAAAAATATTAGAATAGCCACTTGGAATGCCAATGGTGTTCTCCAAAAACAAACTGATATCCAAGTTTTCTTGGACTCACCTTACAACGAAGTCATACATTAATTTCAGAGCATAGAACTTCTATCAGATTATCCATCCATCAAACGCAGCAAAAAGAGGAAGTACGTTAATTATTAAAAATAACATTTTCCACTATAAGGAACCAGGCATCCAAGAACCAAAAAATCAGGTAACCATTAGCACCATTTACATTAAGCAGGGCAAAATTACAATAGCTGCAATCTATTGCACACCAAGATATAAACAGAAAAAAAATTATTTGAATGTACTCAAAAAACTGGGTAACAAATTTATAATCGGTGGAGATTACAACTCCAAAAACACCAACTGGGGTTCAAGATTAACCACAGTCAAAGGAAAAGCATTGCACCAAGCTGCATCAGAACTTGGTTGTACTTCTGAAAAACCCACCTATTGGCCCACCGACCCAAATAAGATACCAGACCGTTTTTATTTCTTTATTTTAAGGAAAATTTCGCCAAACTATACACAAGTACAATAAAACTTTGATATGGATTCAGACCATTCTGCAGTAATCCTTACTCTAAGTGATAATAATATTCAAAAAGAAGCGAAACCGACCCTAGCAAATCGAAAAACTAATTGGAAAGGTTTTCAAGAGGACATACTGTTCAACTGACCATAACACTAAAAACGAAAAATCAGCTGGATAAAGAACTGGAAAGGTTTATAGTTGAAATCCAGCAAGGTGCATGGAGGAACATACCAACAGTAAGAAAATTAACAGATGGAAAAAACTATCTGGTCGAGATAAGAGAACTGGTAACAGAAAAAAGAAAAGTAAGAAAGAAATGGCAGATGACAAGATCACCAGAAGATAAAAATATATTAAATAGGGCTACCCATAGACTGAGAAGAGAAATCCTAAATAACGAAGCAAAATTATTCAAGAGATACCTAGTAGGGCTATAATAGATGATAAAGAAACTGTTTATTCGTTTTGGAAGGCAACTAAAAAGATGAAAAATTCGTGTAAACACTGTCCTCTTATCACAGGCCTGCATAACTCAGATTTTCAAAGGGCCAGATTTAAAAAATCATAACTGTACGAGGGCCGCAAAGAGAGACCCGAGCCCACAATAGTCGGTTCAGATTTATAAAAAAACTCATTTATAAACCAACTCCTGCTGGTCGAGCTTCTAAAAAAAAGGTCGTAATGTATAACCCATCCTGTTGATCAAGTTTTCTAAAAATAAAATGCTGTCAGCCTAAATGCAAGTTTGTTACTGAAAAATGTATAATTTGACGTAGGCGGGCCGCCAAAACGACACTGGCAGGTCGCATTCGGCCCGCAGGGTGTATGTTGTGCACTCCTGTCCTATCAGAATAGCAGATAACAAATGTGCAAGAGACAATCAACACAAAGCTGATATTTTCGCTGACCACTTACAAAAGACGTTCCAATTAGATGAAAATCAAGACACTCCTAATGAGACGATCCATAATATGGAACAACTTGAAATTACGCTAGTTACTTCCAATGAAGTTACGAAAGAAATTCAGGCAAACATCAACTCACAGAAAGCCCCAGGATATGACCTTATTACTGGAGAAATATTAAAGAAACTACCACGGAAAGCTATTATTAAATTGACATACCTAATAAATGCAGCATTTCGCCTTAAATATATACCTGATGCGTGGAAAATGGCTGAAGTTATCCTAATTCCTAAGCCAGGAAAACCTCTGAATGAAGTGTCATCATATAGACTTATATTGTTACCGATAATATCTAAGTAATTTGAAAAACTACTACTAAAACGACTAAAATCAATAATTGAAAATAAAAATCTGATCCCTTTGCACCAATTTGGTTTTAGAAACAAACACTCGACAATAGATCAAGTGAACAGGATAGCCGATATCATCGAAAAAGCTTACGAAGAAAAATATATTATATGCTCAGCTATATTTCTTGACGTAACTCAAGCATTTGACAAGGTTTGGCACGCTGGCTTGATACAGAAACTTGAAAAAATGCTCCCTAGATAATATGTCGACATTCTACAATCATATCTAACGGGAAAAATGTTTAGAGTAAAGCAAGACGAGGAATACTTCGAAATGAAAAAAATTAAAGCAGGTGTCCCACAAGGCAGTGTGCTAAGACCGTTTCTTTACTTATTATACACCAGCGATATCCCTAAACAACAGTGTGTTAAAATAGCAACATTTGCGGATGACACTGCAATATTGGCAGCAGGTGGAACTAATATAGAGAATTTAGAAAAACAGAATCAGTCGATGGACAAAAAAAGTGGAAAATAAAAATAAATCAATATAAATCGGTGCATGTTGTTTTTACTCTTCGACGAAATGAATAAAACCAAATAAGAATAAACAGTGACGTTATTCCGCATTACGATTTGGCCAAATACCTAGGGATGAATCTAGATGTAAGACTTAAATGGAAAGAGCATATAAAAAAGCGTAAAAAAATTGAACTTAAATTCAAAAAAATGTATTGGCTCCTAGGAAGAAAATCCAAATTATCAGTATTCAACAAACTGCTGATTTATAAACAAATCCTAAAACCAATCTGGATTTATAGCATACAGCTATGGGGATGTGCCAGCAAGAGTAATATTAACATGATCCAAGTTTTCCAAAATAAAGTCCTAAGATGCATTGTTGATGCTACTTAGTTCTATCGAAACGATTATCTTCATAGAGATCTGAAGATGCCATCAATTAAAGAAGAAATAAAGAGGTTTACTACGAAACATGATTGTCGACTCCATTCCCATGTCAACGAAGAAGCACTGCAATTACTGGACAACTCTATACTCAACAGAAGGCTCAAAAGGAAGAAGCCATTTGAGCTAGTGCAGTGAACGTTACTGTTAGTGCTAGTGTAAAACAGTGTAATAAATCGTCACGCCAACTTGTGATTCTTTCGTATATAAACAAATAAGAAACCGAAATGGGGACTTCTTAGATGAGTAATTAGTTTGTAAGATATTAGTCATTAATGACTAGTAACAATACTCTTACAAAAAAAAGACATTAGAAGAGGCTCCACATCAATATGGAAGTACTCCAACATTTAGACAATCACGATCAAGTGCGGAGATTTAAGAACCAAGCCTTTTGAGTTTGTGTAAGTGAAGTGATCTTGATGATTGTGATAAAGCAGAGTTAGTGCTATGAAGCACAATATCGAAATGTGCAGAATACGATAATAACTAGTATTGAACACAGATGAAATCTATATTTAAAATTTGGTAGTAAAGTAGTTTACCAGAAGAATTATTATTATTATTGTAAGATTAGGTGCACCCAGGCGTAAAAAAGTAATATTAAGATAAATACTTATAAATTACCTACTAGATTATAAATCCTCAAACATAAGATTAAATAACAAATTTGAACATTTACCAATAATACAAAATACAAAAATTATATGGTTAAAGTGAACTTACGTAAGTTAGGTCATATTCAGACTCATGATATGTTAAATAATAATAAACTTTCTTAATAGTAAACACAAGTTTCTTCCAGTGTAGCGCTTAAGAAGGGAGATTGCCCAAATAATCCCTAAAATTCTCATATTGCATCATTGCTGAAGGTCATCAGTTTGAACATGTATAATAATTTTATTGTATTTTACTAAATACATAAATTTGGTTGATCATGTATACATATTCGAATAATTACACCGTTGGATATACAATTGAAAGACCTTTCAAATAAAGTGTCTCATGACCCCTATTTGTATTAAACACAACGTAGACTATGTCATTAGGCCAATACTGGCTACGTAGCGTCATTTACATAGAGGGTGGACCAATCTTGTGGAAAAGTTTGATATCTTCCTTGTTGAAAGAGATATTAAAAAAGTGTATTAAGAAAATTATGGACATGTTTGAGGTTAACATTTTAAAATTATTGGAAGGTATACAGGGTGTTGCGTAGCTCGTGTACGAACCAAACATAGGTTTTTTTAATAATAACCCCAGTATATTATTTTAGATTCTGTTTACTCATCTTTTTTCCATTCTTCTAATATATGGTTTGTCTATGTTACATAGGGTACTTTTCAAGGAATTGACATTTTTGTGAGGGAATCGTACATAATTCAACGTCCAGCAGCCAATTACACACTGTAGAAAAAAAATTTTTTTTCCACACGAATGTTATAATATGATGTATTATACTTTTTTTAGTTATATTTTTATTATCTGTTTATTCGTATACAGGGAGACTCAATACTAAGACAATTTAATTATTTTGTTTTATTTAAATGGGACACCCTATATTTTATATCACCAGTAAAATCATCTGTTCCAAGCCTTTCATTTTTATTAGGCACTTTCTGTACCTAAAGGTAATATTTATCGATATTTTTTAACATTAAATGAAAATGATGGTTATTTCGATAAATTAAACTAGTTTTTCATAAAAAAACTCTTTATCAGCAGTCATAAATAATATGTGCGAATACAAAAAAACTCAAAAACAGACAAAACAATTAAAACATAATTATAAAAGTTGTTCAAAGTCACCTCCCATAACATCAATACAGTTCTGTAATCGAATTTCGAATGACTGACTCACATTTCTCAGCATTTGAACATCAATACTTTGAAATACATTTCTGATTCGAGTTCTCATATCCTCTTTTGTCGTTGCAGGCACATTATATACTTAGTTTTTTACATAACCTCACAGAAAAAAAACAATTTTTGTCAAATCCGGTGATCGCGCTGGCCATCCTATCGGTCCTCCTCTTCCGATCCATCGTCTTGGAAAGTGATTATTTAAATAATTATGAATTACTACGGTGTGATGGACTGGTGCACCATCGTGCAAAAACCACATTTGTTGGCGAATGTGAAGGGGAACATCTTCGAGTAACGTAGGCAAATGATTTTCAAGGAAATCCAAATATACTGCACTATTTACTCATCCTTCAAAAAAGTGTGGCCCTATCACATAATCACCCACAATGCCACCCCACATTTAATGACCACCTCATTTGACTATGAGTGACTATAATGTGTGGGTTTGTTGTAGAATAATAGTGAAAATTATGCCTATTTAAACCTCCATTTTTATGAAAAGTCGATTTATCACCAGAGAGCACAAAATCAAAGAAATTTCTTTGTTAATTAATTTTTTGTTGGGACCATTCACAAAATATCACTCTATTTTCAAAATGCCGTTCAAGAAGTTCTTGATGTAACTAGATATGGAAAGGATGCATTTTATGTTTTGATAGGATTCTTTGAACAGTTTCGTAACTGACTTGTTGTTGTCTTGAAATATTTCGTTTACTATTATGCGGATCATCATAAATACTAAACAATACTTTTATTTCATTCTCTTCCGTGATAGCAGTTTTTTTTACTTGTTTTTGCTTGCATGATACAGTACCAGTACGATTAAAACGGTCCATTAGTTTTTCAAACGCCTTTTTATTTGGTTTCCGGCGTTCCGGATATCGTTGGTGGTACACTCTGGAGGCAAGTAAAGAATTCTTGTTGCAGTCACCTAGTATATAAATCATATCCACCATATCTGGGATAGAAAAATTCGTATTGTTCATCTTATTATTAGTAATTTACTTAAAACATTAACACACAGGCAGTTGCTCTTGGTTTTTAAAATATCAAAATTGTCAACTGGACGGTGACAGATATATTAAATGCATTGGCGACTAGATAAAAAATAACACATTATTTATTATTGTTTATAAAGAGTATTTTATGAAAAACTAGTTTAATTTACCGAAATAACCATACTTTTCATTTATTGTTAAAAAATATCGATAAATATTAACTTTAGGTATAGGGAATGCTTTATAAAAATAAAAGACTTGGAACAGATGATTTTACTGGTGATATAAAATATAGGGTGTTCCATTTAAATAAAATAAGAAAATCAAGGATCTGAGTATTGAGTCTCCCTGTATACAAATAAACAAATAATAAAAATATAACTAAAAAGAAGTATAATACATATATTATAAAATTCGTGTGGGTAAAACTTTTTTTTCCTACAGTGTGTAATTGGCTGCTGGACGTTGAATTATGTACGATTCTCTCACAAAAATGTCAGTTCCTTGAAAAGTATCCTATATAACATAGACAAACCATGTATTAGAAGAATGGAAAAAGATGAGCAAAGAGAATCTAAAATAATATACTGGGGTTATCACGTACACGAGCTATGCAACACCCTGTATATTTCTTTCAACAAGGAAGATATCGAACTTCTCCACAAGATTGGTCCACCCTGTATATCAGAGATGGTCCTCCAAAAATAAAAATTTACGTTTTTGAAGATTTTTTTCAAAAATCCTCTATTTTAGAAATAATGAAATTTTTCCATGCATTTGCATACAATACACCTACTCTACCACTGTTTACTACGAAATAGTTAAAAATATTCTATGAAGTAGTATAGTCAGCATATTATATAAAACAAAAATGTATATATAATACAATTCCCTCGGGATTATATTACATTTTTATCATCCAGTAACTTTAAGCCACTTACGCGGATGACTTTCTTTTACTCCATTTTTGAAGTTTTGAATACAAAGCACATGGAAATGTGGAAATGTGCTCTTTCAAAAACTTAAATTGAGAAATGAGCTGTTGGGAAAGTTTTCAATGTATAACAATGAGTTGAGTAAATGTTGGAAACTCGACTGTATTATTGCGAACTGCTTTTAAAAGCTCAATTTATAGAGAATGCTTGTCGATGGGGACGTTTTAATTTTCACAAAAAGCCTTATGTGCGTTATAGAGAAATTTTAATTGAAGTAACCATTAATTAGTTTCATCCAGCTTCTATTTATAGAGCGAAGCATTCATTATTTATTTCACTATAAACGAGTTAATGTACCCTAATAACTTATCGGTATTTTGTAGAAAACTATATATATTTTACGAATACAGGGTGATTCAGTATAATTTTAAATGTGAGATTCAACATTCAACATAAAATGTTGGTATAATTAAACACTTGAAAGAAAAATACGACTTTTTATTTCTGATACACTTCAATCAATTAAAACATCAATAAAAAAAGAAACAAATAAAATTAATAGCTGCTTGACATGTGGGGTGAGTGGCTCAGTGGTACAGTCTCTGCCTGTTGATCCAAGGGTCCAAGGTTCGAATCCCACCATTGGCCGGAATTTTTTTATTTAATTCAATTATTTAAAATGAATTCTGATGCCTTGGTAGAATTCCCCATTTAACCATTCACTGTTGGGTTCTAATTAACAAGGCTGTCCCTAAAGTGGCGCTGGGAAAGAGTACCAAATCCTACACAGAACACAATGCTAATAACCTTAGCAGTTGATTCTGGTAACACAAAAAAAATTCAAAAATAACAAATTCTTTAAATGCTAGTTAGTAGGAGGCTAGCATACTTTAACATCTTCCCCCATTTAAGAATTTAACTTCTCCAAGACCAACTTCTTTGCATAAAACCGTTAGTCGAGGTTTAAACAATGGTTTAGTCAACATGTCCGCTAGTTGTGCTTCTGACGTTACTTTTGTAATTTTGATTTCTTCTTCATTGACTAATTCCCCTACTAAGTCGTGTTCGAATATATTTAGCTCGCCGATGTAGCTCGGGATTTTGCGCGAGTTTAATTGCAATTCCAAAATTTCTTTGTTTAAGCGTTTCAGCCAGATGATTTCTCTGCAAGCTTCACTAGCAGCTGCCAACTCGGATTCTGTTGTAGATATAGATACAGAGCTTTGTCTTTGGCTCAACCAGGATATCGCTCCTCCAGAATATGTACATATTACTCCCGTTGTAGATTTTCTATTAGTTTCATCGCCACCATGGTCTGCATTACTATATGCTGTTAGGTATCCTATTCTATAATTTGGCTTGTACTTAATTCCATAATGCAGAGTTCCTTTAAGATACCGAAATATCCTTTTTACTTTAATCCAGTCATTATGGCTTGAATTTTTTAAATTTCAGGAGACCACACTAACAGCATACGCAATATCGGGACGGGTACCAGTCATTAGATAAATTAGAGATCCTACTGCTTCTCGATAAGGCATATTGTCAACAACTGATTCCTTTTTGTCTCCTTCTCCTTTAATTATTGGTGTGGATACCGGGTTGCAATTCATTATACCGAATTTTTATAAAATATTTTTAGTATATGCTCTTTGACTTAATATAATAGCTCCGTCTTCGGTGTTTCCTATTTCTATACCTAGAAAGTATGAAGCGGGTTGAACTTTCTTTATTTGAAACCACTAATCCATCGTCGAGATACAGCACTAGTAACAGCAAATCCACCCCATTTTTCTTAATAAATAAACAAAGATCAGCTTCACTTTTTGTAAAGTTTACTCTCGTCAAAAACTCGTTAGATCTTTTGTTCCAACACCTTATGGCTTGTTTTAAACCGTATAAACTTCTTTTTAAACGGCTAACTCTATCGGTTCCATCAGAATACCCCTCAGGTTGTTTCATAAAAACTTCTTCTTTAAGCTTTCCATAAAGAAAAGCGGTGGCAAATTGAATTATTGACATTTTCTGGTTAGCCGCAATACTTATTAAAGCACGTGTGGTTCCAGATTTTGTAACAGGACTAAAGGTATGTTCATAGTCAATTCTTTTCTTCTGGAAACAGCCTTTAATCACAAGTCTCGCTTTGTATTTATCGATTTATCTGTCTGGATTGGTTTTGAGTTTGTATACTCATTTGCACGAAATTGTTTTTTTATTTGGTGGCAACGTTTCCATAACCCAGGTTTGATTTTCTGCAAGCGAGTGGATTTCGGACTCCATGGCTTTAATCCAGTGTAATTTATCATTACTATCAATTGCTTCCTGATAACTAGATGGCTCATTGATATCTAGTATACTAGCAACTGTGGTTAAAACATAGTCTTCAAACCTTGAGCTGGCTTAATTTAATCTCTTTTTTTAGCTCCCTTTCGTTTGTCCCTATACGACTTTCAGTTTCTTCAGAAAGTTCTTCCTTTTCTCTTTTTCCTTGATGTTCCTCTTCATCATATTCTTGATTACTATGGTTCTCCTTCTCTTTATCGTTTCCTTCTTTATAATCTGTTTATGATTCTTTTTCTTCCTTTTTCGGAATAAGAACAGGAACTTCGTTAAAAGAAGCCAAAGGATGTCAAATTACGTCTTTAGAGATAATTAGTTTGCTACTTTTATTACACCAGAATATTTCAAATATGATATTTATGCTTACCTACAACCCTCTCAAGAGTTAAAAAATGGGGTTAAAAAGGGGAGAAATTTTAAATTCATATGAAACCGCCAAATTTTTTTATTCTCATGCTCAATCTGTTAACATTTACAAAAGTTTACTTTTATCAGTGTAAATTCACTCTGTCACAGTATACAATGGGTAAAAATTGTATAAAGTATTTTTTTCACCCCTAGAATTGCCTAATAAGATTGTTGATAAAACACGCATATTTTTAGAAATATATGAAACACAGAGAATCGACTTCACATTTTTAAATACATTATTTTCCTAGTTATATTCTTACTACCAGTAATCATTTTAATGAAGACCCCTTATAAGTTTTGATTTTTTCATTAGTAGCAATAGTAATAATAATGTATACATAAGGCGATTTTAAATCAGTTACTAAAAAAAGTCAAGTGGGGACAAGGTTCTTACGTCATTATCATGAAGTTCTATTAATCTGATTTAAAATGTTTGGTTTATATCTTTGAATAAATATAGTCAGGAAGGAGCATGCCATGTCTGCCTTAATCTAATCAATCTGACGGAAGTGGTAGCCATGTTGTACTATGGATGACTCATCATCATATGACAAATGGTTTCTAAAATTGGTTCCTAATTTTAGTGATTAAAATTTGTTAATAATTTGGATATTTTATGTTTTAATTTAAACTTTTATCAAACGTATGTTTTGTAGACCTTTTCAAAAAGTGTTTAGTGTTTTAGTATTTAGTCAGTATTAGTGTTAATTTTAAGTTTTCCCGCGTTAAAAGACGAACAATACAATATGGTCAGTTGTTGCTCTTGTGGATACAGCAGCACAGCTAAAAGTAGAAAGGAAGGGACTACATTTCATAAGTAAGTATTTTGTTCTCTCAATTATCAACTACATCAAAGATATTTTAAATTTGTAAACAAACAAAATGAATAAATTATTGTTCAATTTTGATTTATAAATTCATTGCAAGTAAACAATTTTCAGATTTCTTAAAGTTTCTATACAGTATGGTTCAAATGAAAGGAATAAATTCATTATAATGGAAGCAGCTGGTTTTTCGAAAAAATGCTCGGACAGGTCAATTTTGTTTACTCAAAGCGCAATTTTTAAAATAGAATTCAATTTTCCCCCACTTCCCATTTTTGGGCAGTGACGTCATTGACAATTTTTTTAAATGGTAACCTCAATTTTTTTTTCTTGATTTTGATAGATCTTGCAATTTCCTACTCGGAAACATAATATTTGAAATATCTTACATAACAATTTTTTTTGAATAGAAGACATTTAAAGATCAGACACATAAATTTTATTTTATTTTGAGAACACAATAAATGAATAAAAGATAATTATTTGTAATTAAATGCTTAATCTAACAAAATAATAATAATAATAATAATAATAAAAAGAATTTATGAAATTGTCATTAAATTCTTTTTATTATTATTATTATTATTATTATTTTAGATTAGGCACTTAATTACAAATAATTATCTTTTATTAATTTATTGTGTTTCAAAATAACATAAAATTTATGTATCTGATCTTTAAATGACTTTTTTTCAAAAAAAATTGTTATGTCAGATATTTCAAATATTATGTTTCCGAGTAGGAAATTACAAGATCTATCAAAATCAAGAAAAAAAAATTGGGGTTGCTATTTAAAAAAATTGTCAATGACGTCACTGCCCAAAAATGGGAAGTGGGGGAAAATTGAATTTTATTTAAAAAATTGCGCTTTAAGTAAACAAAATTGACCTGTCCGAGCATTTTTTCGAAAAACCACCTGCTTCCATTATAATAAATTTATTCCTTTCATTTGAACCATACTGTATGTACAAATTATATAAATTAATCCCAGGTAAACAATTTTCAGATTTCCTAAAGATTCTCAAAAAAGAAATTTATGGCTTGAGTTCATACAAGAAACAAATTGTGAGCCAAAATCTCTTAATTTTTTGTGTTCCCGCCATTTTAAAGTGGATTGTTTTGACCGAACTTCAAAACTGAGAATAAGACAGCCGTTTCAACAATAAAAGTGGTCCGGTTGAGGTATGCAAATAATTTCCCTTTCAAGGATAATTTATAGCCAAGGATAATTTATAGTTTCACCAGTCCAGGGTAATTGCAGAAAATTAAAGTCTGCCATTAGATACCCCATATGTATTGTTTTGAATATTATAAAAAGAAATTCTTCTTTAACTAATCGGTTTTTTTTTGTATTTCTTGACGCAGAGATGACGTTTGCAGATAACGTTGTATAATTTCATTTTACACGTACTAAATACATTTACTACAGTCCGAAGCACTTTGCTTTAGAATAGCCACAAAATGTCAATGTCCCAGCTGCGTGCTGTCCCCACAGAGCTCAGTACCATATATTCAGATTTGTTTTAATAAATGAAATTTCATGTATTAGAAGTTTATTGTGTGAATATTAAACACTCTATATAATTTATTACAATGTTATTTACAAAGATGAACATAAATAGTTAGAATTAATAATATTGTAAGTAAGGACATAATAGTTGCATATCGCATAACTCAAGATACTGTCTTAGGTCCTATGTTGTTTAATTTTATTTTAAATAATTTATCGTTTATATACAGATGGAACTATTGTAAATTATTAAGATGACACAGCTATCCTGTAAAATGCAGAGAACTGAAATTGATTAAAATTATTAATGGAAACAGATCTTATAAAAATTGTCGAATGGTTCAATTATAAAAACTTACAAACCTTTGATAAAACTTATGTTGTTCCAATATGCTGTTACAAAAATATGCCCTCTTCCTATAGAAACATAATTAAAAGTAACGTTCAGCAGTTTCATATAAGTATTACAAATTATATCAAATACCTTAGAGTACAAATTGACTCTCATCTTAACTGGACTAAGCATATAAATAATACGTTGCCTTTTACCAAAATTTAAATTCCTGCGATCAATTTTGAATGTACATTTAAAGATAATCTATTTTGCACTCACAGAATCATTATTACTTTATAGGATCCTTTCATGCAAAAGTGTTATACCAACTTATGCAAAATTTAAGTCCTGCAAAAAATATTACTAATAATATTATGTAATAAAATGATCAGATCTCTTCGATATTAGGAAGTTTTTTATGTACTCAGGCTTGCATAATATAATTACAAACACAAATACATGCCTACGGCGTTGTGCTCAAATTTCGTCTTCGTGCGATATGGCCATCATATCCACTCTTGTTGAACAAACGTACTAGTTTTTAACGCATCTACAAAACATATTTAATTTGCAAACCTTAATAAACACGACATACTGTTTTTGTAAAATTTATACAATTTGTAAAATTTAAATCATTAAAAATATTGTCATAATAAAGACGTAAAAAAAGTCAAAATTTCTTTTATTAATACATTATTGCTTTGATTTTTCAAATAAAATTCCTCTATAATTTATACCGAAAATATTATCCTATATTTATTCCACCCAACATGCAATTTTAAAGTAAAATTAATTCACATAATGATGATTAATTAAAAGAAATGCAAACTTCTCGCAAGAAAATAGCTATTTGTTAAAATGAGAGAAATCCGTAAATTTAGATAATATGCAAATAAGAATTTATTATTCTCTTTTCTACGCACCCTTATGACAGTACATCACTGGTAGACCGGAAACACTTCTCGCCATATTCGTCTAATTTACTGTCATTAGATACCATCGCGATTCCAAGGTCGTTTAGGATTCCTCCTTCCTGACTATATGTTTTCAAAGGTTTATATTGACATTAACTTGACAGTGCGCATGACATTGTCAGATATCGTAAATTTTTGTTTATGTATTATGTATTGTAGTTAGGATTGTAACAGTTGGAACCGTTATTCGTTATTTCGACACAACCACCTCTTACTCAAATGTCATTTGTTGTCTTGTAAGATTTATTTGACTTGTTTCGCAGCGACAATCAACTTGATTTTATTTTTAATTCATCTTGGTCATCTGATGTACTGGATGATTTTTGTTTATCGTAGAATTTGTCTGATTTTCTAAGGTAAGTTTTAATAATGATATTTTGTTAAAAATATATATTTTGTACAAGGATTTCTTAAATAAATTGTCAAGTTTTGAATATAACCTCAATATAAACAATGAATAATATATGGTTAATTTATTATTTTTTTTTTTGGAATAATATTATGTTTTACTATTTTTAAATATATTTAATAAGATTTTTCCTTTTCATATTAATTTTAGTCGCTGTGAAATTATTCATTTAATAGTTTTAAATTGTTCATTTGGTAGTTAAAGCTTTTTATCTGGATCCTGTTCAGATTTCCTATTTCCTAATTTAATATTTTAACCCTTTTTTAGCTTGGATATATCTAGACTGTTTTGGATTCCTCTCAAGACGTTTTGATTCATCTTTAGACGTGATTTGGACTTATCACGATACGTTTTTTGGTTTCATCTCTAGAGGTTTTTTTGATTTAATCTCTAGAGGTTTTTTGGTTTAATCTCAAGAAGGTTTTGGTTTCATCTCAAGAAGGTTTTGGTTCAATCTCTAGATAGTTTATGTTCGAATACTGAAGATCAGTTACAGAGCAGAATTATGCAGAATTACGAATAAGGATCCCGAATCCCTTGTAGAAGTTGTCTGAAGAAATACCATGTTACAGATTTACAATCCGTATATTACCTTAGCTTACCAAAAGATAAGTGCTTTTTCAATAAATCGTTTAAATTTGAATATGTTTCAACTTATGTAAATTAGAATTCCATAGCTACCTTATCTAAAGCATAGTTTAAATATTATTTATTTGTGGTTAGTGATTTTCTATATTTTTATCACTAATCTAGAGTCAAGTGTAGTAAGCTTTAAATATAGTGGTGCCCAACTTCTTTTTCAAAGTTATTCGAGTTATTTAATAACCTAACACACGCCCTATCAATTCAGCTCAAACGCATTAAATAAGTAGATAGAATAACTAGATATCATGTTACAGGATTTGGTTTTGAATTTGTAGCGATAAAACATAAGTTATAAAAGTAATTTTAAAAAACCGACTTCAAAATCGTGCAAATGCCATCACCATATCTTGACCAAATTTATATGGGACCAAACTTAAAGTAACTCTTTACTAACAAAAAATAATCATAGAAATCGGTCAGGGTAGTAAAGAATTATCGATAAACATATAAAAAATGAAGAATTTGAGGATTTTTTCATGAACTCAATTATTAGATTTTGACCAAATTTATATGAGACCACCCCTGAAGTACCCTCTTTCTAACAAGAAAAGAAAGATTAAAATCGGACACCGTGTTAAAGCTGAACATCATAAAAAATTAACAGTTTAAGGTTTTTGTTATGGACCCAATATTTAGATTTTGACCAAATTTATATGCGATCACCCCTGAAGTACCCGCAAAAAAGAATCATTGAAATCGGACACCGTTTTAAAGAATTATCGTTGAACATTCATAAAAAAATATTACGACGAATTGAAAAACTCCTCCTTTTTTGAAGTCAATAAATATTTGTTTTGTGTACTGATCATGGATGAGGAGAAAATTGGTGTTGTAGTTTTTTTGGTCTATAAAATTTTATCAAACCTTTTGCCATGTTCAATAATAAATCTTGGCTATTATGCGTCCATATCTAGGTACACAGCTAAGGTTGCCAGAAGTATCGCCTTAGGCGTAATTGTCCCGCTTTTTAAGATGCTGGCACGCTTTACGACAAAATACGAAAATGCTCCACCTATCAACTATATGCTACGCTTTTTAAATTAAAAGTTATATATTAAGAAATTTTGGACAATTTTGGACAATTTTTGACAATTTTTCACAATTTTTGACAATTTTTGACAATTTTTGAAAATTTTTGACAATTTTTGACAATTTTTGACAATTTTTGACAATTTTTGACAATTTTTGACAATTTTTGACAATTTTTGACAATTTTTGACAATTTTTGACAATTTTTGACAATTTTTGACAATTTTTGACAATTTTTGACAATTTTTGACACTTTGTGACAATTTTTGACAATTTTTGACAATTTTTGACAATATTTGACAGTTTTTGACAATTTTTGACAATTTTTGACAATTTTTGACAATTTTTGACAATTTTTGACAATTTTTGACAATTTTTGACAATTTTTGACAATTTTTGACAATTTTTGACAATTTTTGAAATTTTTTGATAATTTTTAAAAAATTTTGAAAATTTTTGACAATTTTTGACAATTTTTGTCAAGTTTTGTCAATTTTTGTCAATTTTTGTCAATTTTTGTCAATTTTTGACAATTTTTTACCTTTTTTTAAGAAGCTCCTCAGAAACAAAAAACTGATGGTTTAAATAAATATAAGCGAAGGACCTTTTTTAGATCTCTACAAAAAAAGAGTTGTCCCACTTTTCCCTTTTGTAAATCTGGTAACCCTATACTCAGCCTTTCTTTTGATTTTACAAATTACACAACCAAACAATAATTTAATAATTAAAAATTAAAAGTTTTACATTTGTCATTTCATTTGATATTTCATACCTGTGATGACCACGTTTTTACTGTAGTCATGTTAATCTTGACCATTTTAAGACAATATTTAATATAACATCACTGTTTTTGATTTATATCAGTGTAGTCAATCATATAGAAGACATAGTATCTGATAAAATCGCCTATAATGGCTAGTCTATGATTCGGCTTGTCTATTAAAAAAATATGATTTTTCCACAGGAGAGAAAAATGAATTGTCAGTAACTTCTAAGCCTTACCTTGTAAAAATAATCGATTATTTCGATTACTCATTTATTTCGATTAGTCGATCATCGATTATTTATTTCGATCGCCCTGTCCTAGTTTTGATACCACTACATATTTCGAATTTCAAATACATAAGGAATGATCAATATTTTAATCATAGGTTCGGGACCTTCATATATTAATATTTTATTAAATCAATCTAGGTCAAATGTTATCTACTACTAAGATACAGAGTGTTGAAGTTAAAATTCATTTTTAGTTTTTTTGCAATTATTTCTTTATTATTTATGCATAACGGACCCAGTGAGGTCAAAGTACCATGGAGTAACCCACCCTTCACACGTTTTAGATACACATAATTATTTGTCTGCGATAGTTTTATCGATGTTGAACTAGATTCCTACATTTCCCAATGCGTGAATCTCCGACTGAAAGATACTTAGATATCTATCTAAATCAGTGCTCTTAATATTGCAGGCTCACACCCCTACTCTAATTCCTTCTGTGAATTTTGATTCATCAGTACCCCACTGAATTACATGCTTTTCGGTATTTAAAATTTTCTGGATTTTGAATGAAACCTCCTAAAAATCTTTTTCTGCCAATCTGAAATAAAAATATAAATGTTTCGAAATATTTCCATAGTAAAACTTATTTCATTTGAGATAACTTCTTTAAAAAATGGCAATAGAAAACTTTTTAATAGACAATATTTGTATAATAAAGCAATCGTTTTGTGAGAATAGATATTCTTAAATTGGCCCGAATATGCAAAAACCGTTTTTGAAATCCTGCCAAGTGAATGCCATAATCCTTGACCAAATGTGAACAATGAGTTAGTGGTACATTTACCGAAATTATAAGCATGCATAGCTCTCCTGAAAACAAAACACCATTTGGAATTTTATTATTGTAAATTACACATTATGTTCACATGAATTCCACAATTTTCAGTTCAACGAACTGTTTTTGTGTGATATAAAATAACGACAATGGCTTACTAAATTTGGTTGCACTTGGTCCGTTTTTATTCCTCGCGGTCCCTGAAAATAATTTGAAGGTAACGTAAGCCCTAAGAAAAAAATTGTTGAGTTTATTGAATCTCTATCTTACACTGAGAGAACAATATTAATAGTTAACAAATAAGTGTATTGGATATGGCGTAAGTTATGTATTTTTATTGTTAACAAACCATGTATTGTTTGTTCTCAAATAACTATTAATAAATTATGTTTTTAATAAAAATTAATATTTTTAATTATTATATAACGCTTTCTTAATAAGTAATATTCTACAAAATAATTTCTTACTACTAATAAATCGTAATTTTATTAAAAATAAATACTTCTTAATCGTTAACTAATGCAAAAATTATTTCTTTACTATTAATAAAAATGTTTCAGTGGTGTATTGTAATATTTAGGAATTTAATAATTTTTATTTTATATAAGGTTTGGTTTGCTTTGTTTATATTAAACCTATAATAAAATTAAATATGTAAAACCATTTGATATGTAGATGAATGATTAAAAATCTATTTTCACCTTTCACTTCAGCAGTCACGTAATAGTAGTTTGTGCAACAAGAGTGGATATGGTGGTCATATCGCACGATGACGAAATTTGAGCACGACGCCGTAGACGCAATCGTCTGAGTGACTTTTAATAATTTTTAAAATAAAATAAACGACAAAAAAAATAATTAATTTGTCAGAATTGTCACTTACTTAAAATTTTAAAAATAATAGTTTTCGGGTGACCAAAATATGAACTGAGATTCACATATAAATGATCTATTATTGTCATACTGTTATTATTGGTGCTGAACTTTCAGCTCAATTTATAGGACGTGGGTTAGGTTTTTAAATAACTCTAATAACTTTGAAAAAGAAGTTGGGCACCACTATATTTAAAGCTTATACACTTAACTCTAGATTAGTGATAAAAATATAGAGAATCACTAACCACTAACAAATTATACTTATACTATGCTTTAGATAAAGTAGCTAATTAATTAATAAATTTCACTTATCTTTTTGGTAAATAAGGTAATATACGGAATTGGTAAATTTAAGATTAAATCAGGTATTTCATCCTCAGTTCCAAACTGTAGAGGTACATAACATTATACTACGGTCAGGCAACTTCCACCAAGTGATTCGGGATTCTTATTCATAATTCTCATTTGTGACTGCACCGTGAATGATCTTCAAGATATTCTATTTATTCTATTTGTATTCGAACCTGAACGATCTTCAAGATAAACGATCCGCCGGATCCTCCAGATCCTTCGACAAGGGTTAAAAACTTGTATTCGAACACAGACTCGGGCCTCTTCGAAGTATCCAAGGAAAAACAAATAATCTAGGAAATTTTTATATACTAAGTATAGCAAAAACCATTTTTAATCTGAAACTGAAGGATATCCTCAAAATAGTAAGAAAAGGGAAAAAACGTATTGGTGCGATCTTTACCAACCAATTTATAGAGGATAAAGAAATGGAAAATAAAGGTTATGAAGTTTATGTTTCCATTACATAAAGGAATTTTAAGGTATGTCAACAGATCTTTTACAGATGATGAAATTAAAGTGGTAACTAAAACTCATTTAGTGAATTGTAAACTTCTTCATGTCAAACGTCTAAATAGAAGAGTTGTGGAATCTGGTAAAGAAATCTCCTATGTACCAACTGGTACGATTTGTATTACTTTTTCAGGAAAATTGATTCCTTAAGAAATTTCAATTTATGGTCTCCCAGTCGAATTTCTCCACCAAATGGTCGTAAATCTGTCGTTGATTTAACCTTTTGTTCAATAGATTTGGCTCACAAATCAACTTTGGAAGTGATTTCGGATTTGGGCTTTAGTGACCATTTCCCTACCAAATAAAAGATAGGAATCCCTAATAATGGCCCTCACACCCCGAACAATAGAAGAAACTTCTACAAGGCAGATTGGAATTCTTACTTTAATAAACTGATTGCTCTTATTCCTTCCTTACGCAAAGATAATTATTATATTCATATCTATAATAAATCAAGTTGCTGATACTACTATTCCCTTCTTCAAGCCTAATAAGAATGTTAAAATTATATCCCTTGGTGGGATGATTCATGTAATGAACTAGTATCAAACAGGGAACCTCTATTAGAAATTTCATGGAAAGTCCAAATTTAGATAATTACATCCAAGTTAAAAAAAATATATAGCTACAACTAAAAAAATTCTTAAATCCAAACGAAAAAATAACTTTAGAATGTATTGTCAATCGTCATTCTTCCCTGAAGTCCATTTGGAATAAAATTAATAACATTTCTGGTTTAAAACAAAATCTCTCGAAACTAATGCCTACCTAATCGATTGCGCAAGAAATCTTAAACATTCTTTACCCTCCCCTGGAAAATGTGTGCCAAATTAATAGCTTAACTCATTCAGAATCCTCCTTTACTCTTAATGAATACTCAAGTGTGTTAAATTTGAAACGAGGCTTAGATCTTATATTTCCTACTCTCTATGCTAAAAAATTTACCTCGTTCAGGCTCCTTGTTTATTCTGAGTATCTTTAATAAGTGTCTTTTAACAGGCTTAATTCCTCAACAATGGAATCAATCCTTAATTCTACCTATAATTAAGCCAAAAGAATAAAATGCTAGCTTCAAACTATCGGCCTATTTCCCTTTCTCTTGCGTAGGCAAAGTATTAGAATCCTTAATCAAAAATCGACTTGAATGGCATTTGGATAATAACCAAATTCTTAATCCCTTGCAATTGGGCTTCAGAAGAGGCAGGGGTTCTACGGATTGTCTTGTCTATCTTACCTCATAAGTGCAAATAGCTTCTCCCTTAATGAATTTACTATTGGTCTCTTCATTGATATTTCTGCTGCATCTGATTCAGTTAATATTCCTCGGTTATATTCCAACTTACTAGATGCGAATGTCTCAGTAGATTTGGCCAATTTAATACATTTCTTTTTAGCCCAAAGAGAACTGTTTACTCGAGAAAATTTGGGCCACATCCATGGTCCTCAAAATACTAATTAAGGCCTTCCTCAAGGTTCTTTTCTCAGTCCCATTTTGTTTAACCTTGTCTCTATTTGATATTCTGCCCAATAATTTTAAATTAATTCAATATGCTGATGATCTGGTAATACTGGTTATTGGATCGAATATTTAAAATATGATTCCTCGTATCAACTCCTTTTCCCTTAAATTAGAGTCTTGGTTGGAAAAACTTAACCTTAATCTTTTATTGCATAAAATTTCGGCAATTTTCTTTACTAAAGGGGTAACTAAAATTACTTTACCTAATATCATCTATAAATTTCAAATCATTCAATGGAAGGATAAAGTTAAATATCTGGGGCTAAGCATTCATAACAATCTTAAATGGAATTATCACTTTAATGATTTAAATGTTAAGATCAATCATAACCACAATGTCATGCGTGCTCTCTGTGGGACTTGGTGGGGATATGACCCACAAATATTAAGAATTTTACATAAATCAATCATTTTGACCCACTTGGATTATGGATGTCAAATTATAATACCGTGTTCCCAGGATATACAAAAGAAGTTAGATACACTTCAGAATCAAAGCCTTCGTATCATCACAGGGTGTATGAAATCTACCCCAATTCTAGCCTTATTGACAGAGACAGGTGAAATCCCCCTTAGATTTAGAAAAGAATTGCCATCCCTTAAGTAAATAATTAAAAATATGTCTTTGGTAAACAATCCGATTATCACTGCTTTAAGAAAACTAGAAAGATTATGTAGGGTCTCTACCTACTGGAACAACAAAAGTAATCCTCTACCTTAGATAAAAGAGACCAGAGATATAACATACACGGGTTTTAAACTTGCGCAAATGTTGCCAATTTCTAAAGAAGGGTTAACGGAGTGGGGGAACTGGGCGGCGACACGCGGCGACCCGAACTCTGTGACAGGGACCGGACTTTGTTTATTAGCAACTTAATGAACTATTAGGTTTATTTAAAAGGTGTTTAATCGAATTTTGTATTATGAAACCAAATTATCGTGATTTTTTAATATCAAACAGATGCCACGACATTTTATGTAAAAAGAAGACCTTTTATAGAATATTTCGTTAACGTTTATTTACTACGGACTTTTCTGCAAGAGATTACAGTAAAATGTTGAAATAGAATATATTGTTAATAGAGCAAAAAATGTTACTCATTGTCTACGAGTATTATATAAATAGCATGTGCGCAGGCTAATACTGCAAATCTACCCTTATGAGTTGAACATTATACTTTTTCTACACCCGTATTATAATAATGCACTTATATGCCCATAATCCGTTTCATAATGATACCCATTATGATACAGATTTTTCATTATGATACAGATTTTTAATCAATAGAAACCTACAATTTTTCAATCAAGCATGATGTTTGACGTTTGTCCTAAATTCCTATGTAATTGTTTTAGTTGTCAAAACGTATTAAATTTTCGTAGATAGCTAAACTTCGATAATTATAATATTAAAATGTCTGATATCAGCGATATAGAAGACTCCTCCACACATATAGGAAAAAGGAGAAAATGCAGTACAAAATATTTTGCCCCAAAAATCTGTGGTAATACCAATACCCAAGGTAATACCATTAATTACAATTTTGTAGAATTTTTTATAGAAATACGAGTAATTACTGTTATTGTGTTCAATACCAACATAAATAGAATATTTATAGGTCTTGATTATTTATCGGGTGTAGAAAAAATAGCGTATGCAACTCTCATGTAATGGTTATTAAAACACTCGCATAAACCATACGAAACTCGCCTTTGGCTCGTTTCGTATCCCGGTTAATGCTCGTGTATTAATAACCATCATTACATGATCGTTGCATAATATACTATTTTCTACGGCTATTACATATTATTAAAAATTAGTCAAAATGAGAAAATGCTGTTTTGTATTGTAACCTCAGAAAAAGTATATTAAGGCTTCTTTCTTTAAGAATATTAATTATTATAAAGGATGAGTCACATAAAACTCTAGAAATGCATATGTCTGAAACCAGATAACATTTTAAAATTTAAATCTATTAAAAGTCATTTGGTCGCTAGGGATGAGTGATTACCGAAATAAATTATCGATAATTGAAAATAATCGATTATTTTCGATCAATAGATTATTTTCAAACAATATATTTTTTGTCATTTCCTTTAAAAATCGACACTTGATTATCTTTGAAAAATCAAAAATAATCGATTAATTAAAAAGCCAATTAACCGATAAATCAGTGTTTACAAAATATAATATAAATAGAATTATCGTTTATTTTAAATAATCGATTATTTTCAAATAAACCATTTTTTTTTCGTCCATGGAAACAGATTATTCGATAATCTTTGAAAAATCGAAAATAATCGATTAATCAAAAATAATCAATTAATTAAAAAAGTCGATTAACTGATAAATCGATTTAAAAAAAAAACAGAATAATCGATTATTTTAAATAATTGATTATTTTCGATCAATCGATTATTATCAATAATCTATTTTTATTGTATTTCTTTAAAATCGTTAATTCGATTATCTTTGAAATACCGAAAATAATCGATAATTCCAAAATAATCGCCTAATCGAAAATAATCAATTAATTAAGAAGCCGATTCTATGATAAATCGATTATTACCAATAATCTATTTTATTGTATTTCAAAAATATTCAATTAATTAAAAAGTCGATTAATTGACAAATCGATTTTCAAAAAAAAAAAACAGAATGATCGATTATTTTAAATAATCAATTATTTTCGATCAATCGATTATTATCAATAATCTATTTTTATTGTATTTCCTTTAAAATCGATAATTCGGTTATCTTTGAAATACCAAAAATAATCAATAATTCCAAAATAATCGCCTAATCGAAAATAACCAATTAATTAAGAAGCCGATTCTATGATAAATCGATTTTCCAAAAAATAAAACGAATTATCTATTATTTTCTAATAATCCTTTTTTCATATTTCCTTTGAAATTGATTATTCGATTATCGAAAATAATTGATTATTAAAAAGCTGATTATCCAATAAATCGATAATTTTAAAAAATAACCAAAATATCGATTATGTAAAATAACCGATTATATTCAATCGATTATTTTCATATAATATCTTTGAAAAATCGAAAATAATCAAATAATTAAAAAACCGATTAAACGATAAATCGATAATTTTGAATAAATCTACTTTTTAAAATCGATTAATACATTATCTTAAAAAAAACAAAAATAATTTATTAAAAACAGCGGATAAATCGATTTTCATTAAAAAATATCAGAATTATCGATAAATCGATTATTTTTGTAACCCCTATCGGTCGCTTGCTTTTATCTGAGCATTTAGCTCCAAAATTTAGAGATTCGGATTTTTTGATCCAGTTATCTTTGAAATCGCATTCGCTTGTATAATAAATAAATATTGCTAAATTTTGGATTTTTTTAGTAAACGAAAATTATGTTCGAGTTGTTTAGGGGTTTGTAATGTAACATTTTATTAACGTGACTAAGGGGTCGATTCCACCGTTGTGTTAAACGAAGTTTAAAATGACATTTTTACATTAACACTGTCATTTTAATCTCCGTTTAACACAACGGTGGAATCGGACCTAACTCCTGTAACTTTAGTATTTTTTTTTGCTTATACTAGATTACTTTGTTTTAAGACTGAAAATTCAATGTCACTTTCAATTTGACCGCAAATAAGATGAACCTTGAAATTTTAAGTAGGTCATCCTGTATTTCATCTAATATTCTTATAAAAAGACCTTATAAAAATAAAATTTAGCTAGCAACTATGATTCTTTACCTCTTATTTATCTACCAAAAAGGGCTAAAAACTACCTTTAGAAAACATTCTTATAAAACTACTTTTTAAATACAAAATTTCGTTAGCAATAATGCCTATTTACTATTTATTTAAATTAAATGTTCAAAATTTTACCCTTTTGTAAATTTATGTAATATGAAATCTGATTTCTGATGCTTAATATTTATTGAAACCCCTTAATGCGGATCTGAAGTATTCATCCCAGAGAATCATGGCGCTTTATGTCAAAACGTTAATAAATATTTACCGCTGAAAACGAATATATTCATAACAGTAGTACTTGTATTATAAGTACATACAATTTTTCAAGATACATCGTGACATTTTGAACTTGAAATTGAATAACTAGAACACTTTAAATTGCTAAAATACCAACAAATAAATCAAAAAACAGCTGTCAATGGTGATTAAACTCAGGTGGAGGTGTGATCGCTGAATGGAAATCGGAGCAATTCGGGTGGCGTCGTGCAACAATGATTTTCAATTGGTGGGTTACTTTGGCTTAAAATAGACAGCATGCGCAGTGTGCAATGTTACATCTTCGGTCTCTTTAATCTAAGTCCTCTACTAATCCAGTTCATCAGTCAATTCGATGTTGTGAATGATCACTTATATACTTCAGAGCTTTTACCATGTTATAAATTTGATTTACAACCCCAATTGGCCTCCATTCCTATCGTAAACATTGGCGCTACTAAATCTGAAAGTACAGGAATTGTACAATATCAGAATATCATCAGGAAATACCCATCTTACACCAAGTTCTTTACCGATGGCTCAATAGACTCTTCCGGTCACTCAGGGTTTTAAGTCTATAGTCCAGATATAGATTATGCAATCTCAAGTAAGCTTTCTTCCATACTCAAATTTGTACAGCTAAAGTTGTAGCTATCAACAAGGCCTTGCAAGTCATATTAGACAAAAACATCGTTCAATCCATTATCCTCTCAGACTCCAAAGCTGCACTTCAAAAAATGTCAAGATCATGCTTTTCCAGGGAAACTGAACATTGTTCCTTCTTGACTTACTCGCAAAAGATGAACATATCAAAATAATTCTGGCATGGATTTCAGGCCACTCTGTGATTCTGGGTAACTTCAAGGCAGATCAGTTGGCAAATATAGGAAGATATCTAAATATTCCAGTGAATATCAAATTAAACTATCATAATTTCTTTCCATTCATCAGAAACTTTGTGAATTCAAGATGGCTTGAAGAATGGAATAGCCTTAAGAGTGGGAAGAATTTCTTTTATTCTAAAGTCGTTCCACAATTTGATAAAATCCCTTGGTTTTTAAATTTTCCCTACAAGAACAGAAGACATTTAACTACAATAATTAGGATGAGGACAGGACATTGCCTATCCTCATATAACTTATTTCGTATTCGCTCCGTGCGCGACAGCAGCGCCAATTCGTTTTGGTATTAATGGACTATTTCTGTGTATACTGACAAATGCAATTTTTAATAGAATTCGTAATTAAAAAGTATATATGTTAGTTTTAATAAAAGTATATGGATTTGTAAAACAAGTAAAACATTAATTTATTATTATTATATATTTTTATCTGTTAAATTAAAGAAAATTATGTATTACAATAAAAAATAAATAATAAAATATAGGCAGGCAACAGTATTTACTGGAAAATGTATGAGAAGTTGCCTAAGTCTAATAAGTTGTCATTGAAGAATTATTCTGTCAAAATAAAAAAAATACCATTTAATAATAGCGTGAAGTTAAAATGTATAAAAAAAAGGATCGTTATTTATATTTTCATTTTTGTTGGAAAGAAAACATAGAATGGACAAATTAAAACTGGTTTCCCATCAGTAAGTTACAAAATTGTATTACAGCCACATATAATAATAATCAAAGGCAGAAATCTTGAAATTTAGTCCTTGCTGAATGAACATTTAAGAATAAAGGGATATTAAAGAACATCGTAAAATGATAATTTATTGTTTATTTAAAACCTTTCAAGTTTCTGATGTCTACTATTTCCAGCATTACTATTATTATTACAAAAATAAAGGTAATTTTTCTTCTTACTGTACACCTATCCATTTATTTCTTTGATTTAATTTCCACTTTGCTACTGAAATTTTTTTTATATAAGTTTCACTATTTTTTTTTTGCTAGTATTTGTACAATTTTCAACACAGCAACTCCGGTTGCTTATTGTCATTGTTTTCACCTACTGTTTTGAAAAAAGTAAAATGTAAGCGTGTATTGATATGCCAAAATTACAAAATATCGCCCTAAAATGCACGAATTATCCGCAGCTAGCGCTAGTATCGCTTTTGCTTCCCCTTTCCATGACTTCGCAGGGAGCGAATAGGAGTAAAATATGATCCATTTTTTGAGTGTGGTCAAATTGGTTTATTTAACCACATTATCTTTGAATGTCCTATAAATATGATGGTAAACTTTGATTCATACTCTGAACTGGCAAAAACTAACCTTTCTACTCTCTTT